>NMRA01000380.1:179417-195976 GCA_002633005.1 Phoronis australis | reverse complement strand
AGAGAGAGAGAGAGAGAGAGAGAGAGAGAGAGAGAGAGAGAGAGAGAGAAGACTTACATAGATGTCAAATGACTAAATGTGCCACTCTGACCAGTGACTCAGGCATTGCAACTGTATAAAATGATCCATTTTTGTACCAAAACCACTGAAGATTTCATATACAATTGAGGCTTGTTATATTAAAATGAATACAGCCCGGAAAGCTTTTTGCTGAAATTTAATTAGCTGTAAATAATAACGTTTCACAATTATGTTACCGAAAAAGTTGACTCTTCCATAGAGACTCTCGCCAAAATGGGCCAGTTTTAATGACTGTGCCAACTCAAAAAGTGTGAGGTTTTATCTTGCTGGTTATACAAAAGAGTGAGTATAATCCTAATTTCACAGCAACAAACATCCTTCGAAATAAATGAATAATCCCTACAACTGTACAATGGCAGTCAAAGACACTGCTGAATATCACCGTCATATGCGATGCGGTGTGTCATACTATTGCTAGACTGGTTAATGTTTGTTTAGGACCATTGACTGTAGTACTAGTGACAAGTTTGCCGGTGAATTATGACAACGAATTGCAGTATTTTATAATATATCCTTTTCTAACCCACTAGTTCAACCTTCACAGTATTTACTGGAGGTTTGTGGTGAATCTGCAGTGGGTGTAGTAAAATAAAGAAATCTCTTAATCACTGGCCTACGTGCAGTTGCTCTTTGGTCGTCTGGTTAAGACGACTGTCATTGACGCAAGAGGTACAGGTTTCGAAACTTGAGGTAGGTGATTTTCAGTACAGCTTATATAACGTACACGAAAATGTTAACATACGAGAGGGTGTGCTCTGAAAAGATCGAGACAAACTTCCATTACCGTGACTCACTCAGCTATTCTTTTCCGGCTATTCAGTGCTATACGTAAAAGAAGTGACTGTTGACGTTGGTGGCCTACTGGCCCTACTGACTATTTTTCCACAAAATATTTCGAAAAAGTTCACAACACTTCAGAATGCAGCATAGTATACATGTCAGAATATGGTCTGACAGTATTTTTAGTTGTATTGTTTTGTTTTGTTATTCTGTTCGATTGGCATGACCCCTGAGTTAAGTACAGTGATGATGTAATTTGTTTACTACAAAATAGTGTGGAACTTTCTAGAAGACTCTAGCATGACAGTGATTGATGAAGTCTGGAATATTCTAGAGACTAGTACATGTTTGTAGAATGATTGGGTAGGTTCCAGAAAGTTCTGGTTTGTGCTTGAATTGATGAAAAGGTCCAGAACAATGCATTAGGCTATAAATACACAAGCACGGGTTTGTGTTAGTGAGATTAAGTCAGTTGAGTCCAAGAATATCAAGTCAGGAGATCAAGTCAGTTCAAGAAAGTTAATCAGGAGATTACAATTGAGTTGCAGTGAAGAGAATCAGCAGTTACAGCGAGCCAGCTATAGAGACAGCAGGTTATTGAATCGAGTGTAACAGTTGCTGAACGTGTCTCAGAAGTTCACCACAAGTCAAGGCTTCGCAGCACTGGCTGGAGCATAGAACAGACATTACGTCGGACGTTTTGTTTGAGTAGGCTTGTGAACGTACGGTCGGGATTAATAAAGGATTAACTCGAACCAGTCTTCAGTCAATCTTCGCACCTAAAGCTATTAGCACCGGTCTGTAACAACCTGTGCCCACCCACACACGGGGAAAAACGTGACAATACAACATAATTGTCATTAAATATTTCATATACGTTACTGGTGATATATGCCTTGACTCGTTAGCTTTGAAATGCCGGAGTTTGATGGAAACAGAGAGATTTAAACAGGTGTAAGTCCATTGACATTCCTTCACTGGAAGTCGCCATGTTGATGAACTAGTTTGACCTATTGTACAACTGACCAATAGAATGCCTTGTTTCATGAAATCGGAACAACTATGATATTCCAAGAATGCAGATAGAAAAGAGCACTGTAGCGGACTGCAACCGATCTAGTGGGTCTGTGCCGGGGACTACTCCCACCACCTCGCTATCACGGATGTTTAGTGATGACGTTTTTGCCACTGACGCGATTTGGACACATAAATTAGAATAAAAATGCGGACTCACATTTTATTTCGAAAGTTTTGCAGGTTTTGGATTTGTTTCCTATTCAGGTAACCAAGTGGGGCTTGTGTTTGTGGTCTGACAAAATTTGCACACCTTCTATGCTCCCAGGGAGTTCAGGATCATTAGGATTGACCAGTACAGAGACCATGTAATAACTTTATAAGTGCTTAATAACTTACAAAGTTACGTAAATCTGGCCTAATTGATATTATTGATTGGGTTCACAACGTCATAATGACGCCGTTCTGTTGTTTCGGCTGATATATCAAAGTTGTTTTGAAAGTAAAATGAGGAACTTGTTTGCGTAAAAGCAACTTGTAATATATTTTCAGGCAGGATATATTAAGAGTGACTTCAAGCTGAGGTATTTTTTAATAATTTGCTTATTGGATTTGTATGCGCAAAATATAGTGAATTGGTGATTTTTCGTAAGGCTCGTTTCTGAAGAAACTGTAATCTGCTGACTTTTTAAATTCCCATATTGTGATGATAAAAGTTAAGTGCGTGTGGATCAAGGAGTAGTAAATCGTTGTCAGTGTGAATAAAGTCAGATGTTTCGCGAGTACGCCACATGTTTGTGCATTTTTGTGCCCACCAGATTAATAAGTTAAGACCAGGATAAAGAGTCGTCAAATGATAGTACCAAAACATAAGCGCTTTAAAGGAGGATGCCACCCGATTTAATTGGTCTTTTTCAACGTTTTAGTCGGTCTATATCCACATCACCTCGTATACGGTCGATTTTACCTCATCGAGAAGTGTCGTATTAACCTGCGAGAAAAGTGAGTAAAAGACGTAGCGACGTCAGTGGTTCTTCTGCAGATTGAGTACCGCTATGATGTGGTGTATCGTTCCCACTTGTGCGAACTATGAAGTTGCGAGGAAAGCGGGTATGTCGTTTTTCAATTTCCACGAGAACCCAAAATGCTTCAAAAGTGGCTCGCGACTGTGAAGATTGAAAAGTACACCGTTAATACTAAGCATGAGGCCTTGAACCATCTCCGTGTCTGTGGCCGGCATTTGGTCGACAGTGATTTTACTGACGAATGTCGGCTCACCAAACAACTCATGCCGGGGCAGAAAAAGAGACAGATGAGCACTCGTCTGTGTCGGAATTGCAAGTTACCATGTTGACGTTTATAATTGTGCGTTCTGTTTCAAAATGAATTATTCTCACCCTAACCAATGCTTATCTAAAACTGAAACAAAGTGTCAAGGTCTGTCTCATTAGATACAATTTGTAATGCCTAGTGTTTGTGAGTGCAAATGCTTTGAGAGGTCAGCATTGAATAAATCACTGCATTACCGACTTAAGGTGCAATAAAGCTAATTGACTGGGCACCGAGACCGTGTGAGCGCAGCTAATTCAGTGTTTGCTGACAAAAAGCTGTTGTGAAACAATAACTCGATTTTATTTGCTATGGTCACATGTTAGGGGAATCTTTATTTAGATATACTTATAAATTATTCGAATCATTGTTACTGTACACTTTTGCCCTGACGGTTCTGTAGAAGGAGAACCTGACTTCGCGGCCCCCGACGAGCAAGTAGATTTGCAGTTTCGCGACTAATTCATTAAAATAATCAGGTGCACATTATTTCTTTGGCTCACCAGTATAGTTTTTGTGACTGGAAGTTTAGTTTCCAACTTTGGCTAGTTTATATTCGTGATGTCTTCAGTCCGGTCGCGACGGGCCTAGCCACTGGCTGAGATAACAATTAAGCTTTTTGGGTGTTTAGAGCTGAAGAAATCACAAGTCTAAAATTACAGCACACAGCTATGTTCTCCTGTATGTATTTCACGGAAGAATAATACGAATTTATCACTGAACCCCAACTTTCCGCGACCGACCTTGGTAGCCTAGGCTACGGTACGTTCAAATACCTGTAAATCCGGAACAGCGAAATAAACTAGCAGGTTTGACTGTTCAAGAACTCTATGTGTTTGTAAGGGTTTTACATCGAATTTTGATGATTTATTGGTGTAAAAGGATGATTTCAAGCGATAAGTTGACACCAGTAAGCGTGTTGTGAACTGATGAACAGTCTGCGTTTGAGCTTGTGACGTCATTGGTTCAACACCTCCCTCTGCCGTCAGGTGTCAGATAAAAGAAATGAATTTGTTGTTATCGAGTGAAACTACTCTATCTAAATTGATATAAATAGGTTATTTTTGGGTGGCATTCTCCTTTAACAAATGTTAAGTTTCGACTGTTTATAGTAAACTTAGATGTTAAATTTTGAGCTAAGTTTTTCTAAGTGAAGTGGATTACCATGTACTTAGTTTTGGTGACATTTAATGACAATTTATTGATTATATATGCCTGACAGCTTATTACTGATTTCAGTTTCGTTGTTGCTTGTTTTTTTTAGCCCAAGGTGTGTATATAAGGCAGGTATCATCAGCATATATAAGGTTCTCAAGAGAAGTGGATTTGAGAAAAAAGAGGGGACCAAGAATAGACCCTTGCGGTACACTTGTGGTTATAGTTAATTTTGGGAGGGTGAATTGTAAAATCAAATATATTGCTGTCGAATGGCTAAATAATTTTGAAGAGCAAATTCTCGACTCCAGATATACCGTAAACTGAAAGTTTACGAAGCAAGATTTTGTGGTCTATTGTGTCAAAGGCTTTTGAAAGGTCTAAAACTATGGTTTTTGAGTTTATCCCCTTGACCAAATGTCCTTTAATTATGTCAACTAGATTGAGTGTTGAAAATTTAGTTGATCGTACTTTCTGAATGNCGAGAGGGTGTGCTCTGAAAAGATCGAGACAAACTTCCATTACCGTGACTCACTCAGCTATTCTTTTCCGGCTATTCAGTGCTATACGTAAAAGAAGTGACTGTTGACGTTGGTGGCCTACTGGCCCTACTGACTATTTTTCCACAAAATATTTCGAAAAAGTTCACAACACTTCAGAATGCAGCATAGTATACATGTCAGAATATGGTCTGACAGTATTTTTAGTTGTATTGTTTTGTTTTGTTATTCTGTTCGATTGGCATGACCCCTGAGTTAAGTACAGTGATGATGTAATTTGTTTACTACAAAATAGTGTGGAACTTTCTAGAAGACTCTAGCATGACAGTGATTGATGAAGTCTGGAATATTCTAGAGACTAGTACATGTTTGTAGAATGATTGGGTAGGTTCCAGAAAGTTCTGGTTTGTGCTTGAATTGATGAAAAGGTCCAGAACAATGCATTAGGCTATAAATACACAAGCACGGGTTTGTGTTAGTGAGATTAAGTCAGTTGAGTCCAAGAATATCAAGTCAGGAGATCAAGTCAGTTCAAGAAAGTTAATCAGGAGATTACAATTGAGTTGCAGTGAAGAGAATCAGCAGTTACAGCGAGCCAGCTATAGAGACAGCAGGTTATTGAATCGAGTGTAACAGTTGCTGAACGTGTCTCAGAAGTTCACCACAAGTCAAGGCTTCGCAGCACTGGCTGGAGCATAGAACAGACATTACGTCGGACGTTTTGTTTGAGTAGGCTTGTGAACGTACGGTCGGGATTAATAAAGGATTAACTCGAACCAGTCTTCAGTCAATCTTCGCACCTAAAGCTATTAGCACCGGTCTGTAACAACCTGTGCCCACCCACACACGGGGAAAAACGTGACAATACAACATAATTGTCATTAAATATTTCATATACGTTACTGGTGATATATGCCTTGACTCGTTAGCTTTGAAATGCCGGAGTTTGATGGAAACAGAGAGATTTAAACAGGTGTACATGTAAGTCCATTGACATTCCTTCACTGGAAGTCGCCATGTTGATGAACTTGTTTGACCTATTGTACAACTGACCAATAGAATGCCTTGTTTCATGAAATCGGAACAGCTATGATATTCCAAGAATGCAGATAGAAAAGAGCACTGTAGCGGTCTGCAACCGATCTAGAGGGTCTGTGCAGGAGACTACTCCCACCACCTCGCTATCACGGATGTTTAGTGATGACGTTTTTGCCACTGACGCGATTTGGACACATAAATTAGAATAAAAAGGCGGACTCATATTTTATTTCGAAAGTTTTGCAGGTTTTGGATTTGTTTCCTATTCAGGTAACCAAGTGGGGCTTGTGTTTGTGGTCTGACAAAGTTTGCACACCTTGTATGCTCCCTGGGAGTTCAGGATCATTAGGATTGACCAGTACAGAGACCAAGTAATAACTTTAGAAGTGCTTAATAACTTACAAAGTTACGTAAATCTGGCCTAATTGATATTATTGATTGGGTTCACAACGTCATAATGACGCAGTTCTGTTGTTTCGGTTGAGATATCAAAGTTGTTTTGAAAGTAAAATGAGGAAGTTGTTTGCGTAAAAGCAACTTGTAATATATCACAAGTCTAAAATTACAGCACACAGCTATGTTCTCCTGTATGTATTTCACGGGAGAATAATTCGAATTTATCAATGAACTCCAAACTTCCGCGACCGACCTTGGTAGCCTAGGCTACGGTACTTTCAAATACCTGTAAATCCGGAACAGCGAAATAAAATAGCACGTTTGACTGTTCAAGAAATCGATGTGTTTGTAAGGGTTTTACATCGAATTTTGATGATTTATTGGTGTAAAACGATGACTTCAAACGATAAGTTGACACCAGTAAGCGTGTTGTGAACTGATGAACAGTCTGCGTTCGAGCTTGCAACGTCATTGGTTAATTTCAACACCTCCGTCTGCCGTCAGGTGTCAGGTAAAAGAAATGAATTTGTTGTTATCGAGTGAAACTACTCTATCTAAATTGATATAAATAGGTTATTTTTGGGTGGCATTCTCCGTTAACAAAAGTTAAGTTTCGACTGTTTATAGTAAGCTTAGATGTTAAATTTTGAGCTAAGTTTTTCTAAGGGACATTTAATGACAATTTGTGATTTCAGTTTCTTTGTTTCTTGTTTTTTTTTAGCCCAAGGTGTGTATATAAGGCAGGTATCATCAGCATATATAAGGTTCTCAAGAGAAGTGGATTTGAGAAAAAAGAGGGGACCAAGAATAGACCCTTGCGGTACACTTGTGGTTATAGTTAATTTTTGGGAGGGTGAATTGTAAAATCAATTATATTGCTGTCGAATGGCTAATTAATTTTTAAGAGCAAATTCTCGACTCCTGATATACTGTAAACTGAAAGTTTACGAAGCAAGATTTTGTAGTCTATTGTGTCAAAGGCTTTTGAAAGGTCTAAAACTAAGGTTGTTGAGTTTATCCCCTTGACCAAATGTCCGTTAATTATGTCAACTAGATCGAGTGTTGAAAATTTAGTTGATCGTACTTTCTGAATGTTCATATAAGATCAGATTGTTTGTTTTAAGATAGTCATAAAGCCGGCCACGGGCAATTTTTCAATTATTTTGAAAAAAGCAGGCAGTAGAGAGGAATGTAATTGTTAATATTATGCTCATCTAAGTCATAGGCACAACCTTGTCAATTTTCAAAGCAGATGGAGAACATTCTGTGTCAAAACATTGATTGACGATGGTAGAGAGTAGTTTTATAAAGACCGGAGTTATCAATTTCATGAGTTTGGTAGAAATATTGTCAAATAATGTGCTAGATTTTGGCAGCATACTGATGGATGCAACGTTGTCGGAGCACACCGATTAATGCAAGCACAAAACTTTGTAAACATTTCAAGTGCTAAATTGTCCCCGTAGTTACCTGTATCGGAAAAAAGTCCAAAACCTACAAAAAATTTGAAAATGTGTGACTGTGCTTTTCTATTCCTATTTCTGGGTCTTGCGTCATATTAGTGGTAGATACGTCATCACTAAACATTTGGGCTAGGTTGCATAAAACTTCACAGTTATCTGCTGGATAAGTTTGATTGTTGGATGACGTCAGGTGCATTGTTCAACAATGACAACGTGGCGCGTGAAAATGCGACGTCATTGTTGCTATACATCGTGTAACTTTATGCAACTGGGCTCTGAATATCATCGATTTAACCAAGCTGCGTTTGTCGATTTTTTGCATTATAAACCACTGTTGTATTATCCCATAACATGATATATTGTCCCAAAATGTTTTCGATTACTCCTTTGTCCATTCCGAGCATCTCCCGGAAATTGTTTAAAAATCTCCACAATGTATTTGGGGACTGACTGACGTCAGAATCGGCTTACTGCATTTCTTTGACGTGGGGGTAGCCCAGATGTGTCTTGCAAAGACTAAATTACTGGGATCGAATCACGATGAGCTGTGCATTATTTCAAAAAAATCTTCAACAATAATAAAAACGGTGGTCAATGAGAAGGTACTAGAGGTCAATGTAGAGAAAATTATTAACTCCGAAATATTAACCGATGGAGCGTTGTCCAAGTAGTATAATAGTAAAAGACTATAAAACAGCTTCCCGTCACAGCAATGGATTTTGAATTAGACCGCTTACACTTACGAAACTGGTATCAAATAGTTCACTAGTGAAATTTGAGATGATTTCAGTAGTTCGGCAATCAGTTCATTTTTCCTTGATGATAAACAGTCAGTTCTTTGAATACCCAGAAATCATTTCTCCGGATCAACGATAATGTTTAGACCAGAAGTTCACTACTTAAGAGTTTATGGTCGCTTTGAATGGACAGATTCTGACAATTTTGAGAACTAACCAAAAGGCTACCGGAGTGAACCACTCGTTAGGCGTTGGGATTTACCAAACACTCGAAATCAGGTGCGTTCCCTTGCCGGGGTTCTGCTTTCTCCCTGCAAGCTATAAAATTGCGGCATTTTTAAGATTGTTGAGAGGATGTACATGGGGCCCGTTCCCAGAAAACTGACTTAGTTAAGACAAATAGTACATTTCAGTCAATTTTGCCATATAACAAATTTGTCTCAAGTCCATTTCGAAAGGGTATCTAAAGTTTGATTTGAGAATGTTTGACCGGATGTAGAAGTTTCAATGTTTGGAAGTTCAGACACATCTTACTCAGAAAATGAGCTTAAGTCAGTTTCTTGGAACGGCCTCTAGACTGATACTTGTGGTAAAATTGTTTTACAAGGATCTTTAGCGAGGTAATAAGCAAGAGATATTTACGTCGCACTTCCCCAGCGTTGACGTAATGTTGCGAAGCTACTGCACAGTGGAGATCTGTTGGAGGCTTATACCCCTTGCTGATTTTCTACGTGGAGGCCAATTAAACCATGCGAAGTTCTCTAACAAGGAGATAATGATTTTGCCTTGGTCGTAGGCGGAAAACAATTATTGGACGAACTATCATGCAATCAAAACAATTTTATTGTAAACTGGTTAGTGCGTACGTGTGACGAACGTTAATGTGTTTTCCGACGTTTAAGCTACTTGAGGGCACACTTTATTGACTACAGGTTGTTTTAATTGAAGTTGCGTTTCTGTGAAAGAACACTTATTGCGTGTTTTGTATTTGAAAGCTTGCGTAATTACATGTTTCGTAAATATCTCTGTCGTAAAAAATGTTTAAAAGGTGAAGTAAACATGTACACTTTTCCAAAAACAACTTTTGCTTTAAGCCACACCCAGATGCCAAAACGATCTCACTTTGTTCCTTATCAAGACCATAAAAGGTTTCTAGGCTTAACGAAACTGACACTACGTTTTTCTGAGCTTCCAACCAGGTCTGTAAAATTTTTCATCCTGGCCAGTTAGTTAAGGCCGTGCACATCATAGTAACTAAAACTAAGTATATGAATGGAAGACCAAACACGTCTGCCAAGAAATGTGTTTTTGACACAATAATAGCTCATTTTTATGCCCAGTTTAAGAACATCACGATTGTGATTTTGTGAATGAGTATTTATCTATTAATAATTGTTGTAGGTAAAAATCTTCGTAACAAGCTGCGTAGGCTCAGTTCTACAGATGGTCAATGTATCATATGCACTTTGATGTTATATTGAATGTTGGTAGCAGTAAAGTAATCGTCAAACCAAGCCACCTGTTTTGTTTTCATGTAAATCTTGTGACGCACGCACACATACATGTACGCACACGCACACGCACACAAGACATTTTCAATGCTTTTACACTGCGTACCATAGATGAGGGGAATTGAAGCCCTCACGCCTAAATACTCGATAATATTTTTTTGGCTTTGGGAAAACGTTTTGAATATTTTTTACATATATAGCTATTTATCATCTTTAATAAACAAGTTCTAATAAATAGTCTTTAAATTTGTAATTAAAACTTTAAAAATAATTATAAACAGTCAGCTAGGCTTCCCCGCGCGTGAGCACTGAATTGATCTTGAGACAGTACAGTTTCTTGAGTTGGGGCTCGTCTCCATTTGAATGGACTCGGATATGGAATTCGGCGCCGAAGATGTGTCCGTTGAAGAAGATGTTTGCATGTCCTTCCGACTGGGAGTACGTACAACTGCGACACCCGATTTGTCAATCATAACCATGCCACCTTACTCCGGGATTGTTAGGTTGGCGCGCATTTTGAGTGTTGTAGTGTTTTGCAGACGATAAAATGCAAGGCATCTACTGTGAACTACTTTGTGATTCGCCCATGAAATATCAAAAAAATTACGTACTCGGTGTTATTAACTAGTCGTAACACATTCCAGGTGATGTGAGAAACTATTGTAATTTTCCTCGCGTCATATCCATATCCGTATCCATATTCCCCGTTCTACTAAAAAGAAAAAAACCGGGCGTTTCCTGGATTTTTGAGACACCCGCAATATCACATTTGACTTAAAAAACGCCGTCGGGCGCTTTTGGGCGTTATGTCTACTGTTCAACTAAAATGCTGTCGGGACGTTTTTACGTGTTTTGGCGAACATTTCGCCCCAGATGTCCCCCTTTTTTCGGAAGTCCCGCTTTTCAATCCACTTGTCGTGTTTTTCGTTGTCGAATGTGGATAACTATGTAACAGGTGTTCAAAATAACTTTGTCATGAACATTGATATTTTCCACAGTCCACTTTTCAAATAACACACCAATCGTAAACATGTGTTCCAAAGTCTCTTGTTTACTGATAACACACTGCACGTATCAGGATTAGTTTATTTTACTTTCTGTAAAAATGAGTTTCTTCATAAACTACAGTGTAAAGCCTTACACTGCAAACCTGATATATCCACAGAACATTTCATAGATAAACGATAGGTTCCTTGCTGGTTTAATTAGTCATTTTATAACCTCTCTGGTTCATTTCCATTTTACTTGTCAGGTATGCGAAATGATAATTATTATGCTTTTCCTTGTGTTCTAATCACACACCATCAATAACTGATGAAGGGCTTTCTAGTGACATGACTCTTGTTCATTTCGTTACAAAACAGCAGAGTTGAGAAAAATTTTAGTTACAGTCAATTCCACACCAATAACCAACTTCGGAACAAACAAATGCAAGCAAATGCCACTCATGCGCGGCACAACCTCAGCGGCATTCCAGGCCTAGAGTTCTATCACTACAGCAAACGGACTGAGATTTCTTGCAAAAATTGCATTTTAATTATTGTACAAAACGTATAAGGTGTCAAAGGTATTTAGAAATGCTTGGACTTGCAACAAAACACTAGTTTACCGTTCAGCTGTTCGAGCGGCCACGATCGGCATAGGGATATGTCAGTCGGTGAGTCATGACTAGAGAACGACCATTATGGCCTGGTCGCAGCGCCACGTCGCGGATTAGTTTGTGAAAGTACCCTATTGAAGTAATAAGCGTAAAATGACCTTTCCTGGCTATCGTACAAAATGACGCCACATCAAAAATAAAAAAATCACGCTACACTTTTATTTAGGTACATTAATTGAATGTAGGAGTTTGTTTTAATTGACTAATATGACCACAGCTCCAGAATTGTTTTAGCATTATGTCCACGATCTCGTTCATTCTCTTCCATACAATCACTAGTAAAAGCGAGCTCAGAGGCGTAATTGTAGGAGGCACTTTCTTAAGCAGAATGGCAGATAAACAATTCAGGATGTTCTCTGAGAGGGGAAATTGATTGTGAAAATTGGGGCACAGTTGAATATTTTACCTTTAAAGTCCTAGTAGCACACCTTTTAGCCCTTATCAAATGGCTAGAAGAAGTTATAATGAACCATGCAGTACCTATCCTATAACCAATACACAATCCGTAGTCCAAGAAAGTTTAAATAATCGCGCCACTCACGATTCCGACCCGAAGAACAGAACCCCATTTGATTTAACCGCGAAACCGGAACTACAATTCATTCAGGGACCCAGGCTTATGAACACCGGCTGTGCGACTGGAGCAGTGTTTGTTACCAGCCTGCAAACGGGGATAAAACAATCGACAGCGGACCTGAACTTTAATAAAACCAAAACAGGGACAATTTGTACTGAAATTGCTGACAAAATGTGGCAAAATAAATTTTGACAAGCCGGAAGACGAAGGCATGCTATCCCCGGCTGTTTTATCGGAATAAATGGCTCAAATCATAAATGCCGTATACATACATACAAAGATAGTTTCAGAAACTTGCATGTACATGTACAGTGTAAGTACTGAGTAGACAGTCCTGTGCCAACGATTGAATGACAAGGCCGACTACAACGGCGAGCAAGGCTAAGTGTGTTTTACTGGGTGTATTTAACTCTGGTAAACAAACAGTATAAACAAAACAACGAACAAAATAATTGAATAAAACTGTTATATAGTCAGAATATTCTGAGTATTAAACTTGCAAAAATATAGAAAATAAATTCAGACGGAAACTGAGATACCGGCGGTGGTCTCCCGCGACTTCGATAGGGCCGCGCGGCTGACTGCCAACAAATAACAATGAACAACAGAATACCATTTAGTGGCGAAAACTTGCCATGGTGCCAAATGGTATAATATAAGTATTAATGAGTTTAAGTTAAAAGGAATAATTCCCACTTAGCCAAAAACATTCGTATAAGCTGCTACCCGGCGGAGCCGGCGGACCGCCTGGCTTGTCGTGCGCTGACATCTGTGCTCCGCGGGGCAAGATAAAAACATTAATTAGCTACCTGGGCATTGAATGAGTGAAATTCTTGTGACAAAGAGATAAAAATACTGCGTCATGCTCCTAACATTGCAATATTTTACCATCGCTGATATTCATCTCATTGACTAAAACTCACTACACTCCCTCCGTTTACCGTGCCGAATTTTATATTTAGACAACAGAGTTATATATTACCTTTTAAAATATACATGTATTTTCCCTATAAAATGAAAATCAAAGCCAATTTAGCAAGTGATTATTTTCCAGGCGAAGAATCACGGCAACTGCAAGGGCATTACTTCGCCGGCCTGTGTCCGGGCAGCAAAATCAAGCACAGGTGCGCGTTATTGCAGGAGCCAGTCCTATTGTTACTTGATGGCCAAAATTCACACACGGCCATAACTGTAGTAGAATGGGCGAAGAACCACAACATTGCAATTCTAACTCTGCCAGCTCACACATCACACATACTACAACCACTTGATGTTGAGTGTTATGGACCACTGGAAGCAGTGTATAGCAATTTGTGCCACAAAACGATGAAAGGTACAAGGGCTGGAATTACACGCTTTGATCTGTGTTCCATGGCAAGCAAAGCCTACGTGAAAGTGCTGTCTCCTTGAAATCATTCGGCTTCCCGGAAGTCCGGAATATACCCGTTTGACAACACCGTTGTGCCCCATGAAAGGATCACCCCATACACATCATTCTTGACGACTACTGATGGAAATGAGGATGAAAATGATTTTTTCAGTAAACGGTTGAAGGGGTGTACAGGAGCGACGACGCCATTGCCAAGTGACCAAGTCCGTTCAAACAGTTCTCCAAGTTTGTTTTGTAAGGGGCTGACAGAGAATGTAGAAATGCTGAAAAAAAAAGAACTCAACAAAAGCACAGGTGATAAAGACGTCATATGTGACAAAAATGCACAAGTGACGAAAAAGAAACAGGTGATAAAAATCAAAGGTGATTACAAAGGCGTGTGGAGAGGATAACAGCAACAAAATTCAAGTTGAGAAACCACGAAATGATAATGAACAAAGTCCACCAGGATTAAAGGAGCATGCCACCCAAAAACAACCTAATTTGCATCAATTTAGATCGAGTGGTTCAACTCCATAACGACACGTACGGTTGCGTTACCTGACACGTGACGGCAGACGGAAGTGTTGAAATTATCCAATGACGTCATCGGTTTCACACGCAGTCTGTTCAGCAGTTCACAACACGGGTTACTGGTGTCAGCTTATCGCTTGAAGTCATCGCTTAACACCAATAAATCATCAAACTTCGATGTAAAACCCTTAAAAATACACCGAGTTTTCATAAAAACGTGTTGTTTTATTCCGTTCTTACGGATTTATTGGTATTTGGACATACCGTAGCCTACAAAGTTCGGCAGGCCAATAAGGTCCGTAGCAGGAGTTTGGGGTCTGTTCGGAGATAATTTCGAAGTATTTTCCGTGAGATACAGACAGGAGATATGTGTTGTTTAGACTTTTGATTTTTTCTAAACACAAAACGCTTGTTAGCCTGGCCAGTGGCTCGGAGCCCGATCAGGCCCGTCGCGGCCGGCCGGATTGACTCGTTATCCCCGCCAGTGGCTCGGAAACTGATCGGACACCACGAACATAAATTAGCCAAAGTTCAGTGGAAACTAAACTTCCAGTCAAGAAAATACTTTGCAAGTGAGCCAAAGTAATGTGCACCTGATTATGTTGGTGAATTAGCCACGAAACTGCAAATATACTTACTCGTCGGGGGCCGCAAATTCAGGTTCCGCTTTGGCCACAGCAAGGTCAGGGCAGAAGTGGTACATTGACAATCATTATTTGAGGAATGTAAAAGTAGATAAAGATGCCCCTAACACCTGGCCGTGGGATGGAGATCGAGTTGTTTCACAACAGTTTCTGCCAGCAAACACTAAAGTAGCATGAGCTCACACGGCCTAGATGTCCCGTGAATTAGTTTTATTTCACCTAAAGCCGGTAACGCAGTGGTTTATTTAGTTGCTGGCTTCTCAAATCATTTGCACTCACGAACACTCCAAAGGTATTACAATTTGCATCTAATGAGACAGACTTTGTTTCAGTTTTACATAAGTATTGGTTAGGGTGAGAATAATTCAGTTTGAAACAGAACGCTCAGTAATAAACGCCAACATGGCAACTCGCATTCCCGACTTAGGATGAGCTAGAGCTCATCAGTCCCGACTTCGCAGGTGGATCGTTAAGTTTTACAGGCTATCAATTCGAACAAGAATACAGTGATGAAGGAATACTAGAGAGGCGCCGTGAACAAGCTCAGACAACGGAACGTATGGAGTTATTTGGTAAGCCAGCATACGTCAGGCACTGTCGACGTCTGCAGGCCACAGACACGGAGATGTTTCACGGCCTCATACTTGCTATTTACAGCGTACATTTCATTCTTCACTATCATGAGCCACTTCCTAAGCACTTCGGACTCTCGAGGAAGTAAAAAAAAAAACGATATACCCGCTTCCCTCGCAGCTGCTTAGTTCGAACAAGAGAGAACGATGCACCGCAACATAGCGGAATTCACTCTGCATATGAACCACTGACGTCGCTAGCGTCGTTTCTCATCTTCCTCACAGGTTAACGCGACACCTCTTGGCAAGGTAAGGTCGACCGTATGCGAGGCGATGTGGATATAGATCGATTAGGAGGGCAAAAAAAAAAAAACTAATCAAATCGGGTGGCATTCTATTTTACAGTCATTACACGCTTCACAGTTCGAAAGTGACAGCGGTGAGGACTCGGATGCAGGGTATGAGGACAGTTGCTGGGTCTGTAACAATTGGTCACCACAGCAACTACGCCAATGCGCGTCTTTAGTGATATCGATAATTAGGGAAAATGGGAATTCCAAGACTTTAGCCAAGGACTCATTTAATGTTTTGCTGTGATGTGACAGCACTAAGGCGACACGACAGATTTTTGCTGCCCCTGGCATAGCGTGCCATGCCGTCAAAGCCATCTCCAAGAGTAACGAGTGATAACTAGGATCGGCTGTCTTTAAGATGTTGAAACTTAATCAGTTTAATGATTGTTGTAGTTTTAAATTTAAATCTCACTTAAAACATTTCATATTTTGTTTATTAAATATCTAGTGAGCTATTTATTTATTAAAACAGATAGGCCAAAAGGTAGTTTATTGCTGGTTACTTCATTTTACTTCATGGTCTAATTAAAACTGGATAATTAACAACTGAGAAATGTCTTCTTTCTTATCTAAACTTGTTGTTTACAAATATCACAAATTTTGATTAGCCTTCTTCTGTTTTCCCGTCTACAAGAAAGAGGGCGACACCGTCACGACTTTAGGGTCTCATAGAAAATGGCCGGCGCTTTCTTGCAAAAACTCTGCCTGTGGGTTGAAAAAGAGTTTTAACATTGAAAGCAGTTGAGAATTTGTGAGGATTTAATCACGTTTACTACACCACATAATCAATTACTGCAAGAGATCGATGGGTACGTCAACAAACAGGCATTGTGCTTATGTACACCG
>NMRA01000380.1:139233-179250 GCA_002633005.1 Phoronis australis | reverse complement strand
GAGAGAGAGAGAGAGAGAGAGAGAGAGAGACAGAGAGAGAGCGAGAGAGAGAGAGAGGGTACAGTCCATAGTGCCGAAAATATACAGTTATGGGACATTTAAATATATTGTTGCAGAGAAGACTGGCAGTGGACTTTAGTATGTAAACATAGAATGAGCTGCAGAAACTAAGAACTAAATTCTGGAGTTACGATGGACATGCAACTGGGTTTTTTACCACCAATTTCCACTGTAGGCTATTGAATACATACACTTAACGTTAAAAATCCTTTATCATCAGTGAATATGACACATTGACCTTCAAAAAGGTAGAGACTTGCTGCTACAGATCTATGACATGCACTTAATATTGATCCCCTAAAGTTGATTCATGGAACTGACTGTAGCTTGAAGACCACTGGTGTTCTTTTACAAGCATGAAGTAGGAAATACATGTAGTTAAACACAAAGCAAAGATCACTTCCAAGCTGCAAAATACGTTTGTACTCATGGAGATGAGTGGTTAAAAATATTAATGACTTACACATTTAACATTGGTTAAAACACCACTGTTCAAGTTTTAAACAAACACATTGAAACCAAATATAAAACAGTCCCAAATAGGGACACAATTAAGTTCCGTAAATCTACTGCGTATTTTTAGACTTGTGCAAAACATAGATTGCCCTTTCTTGCATTGTTTTAGTTTCATTACTAAGTAAACTTTTGACTTTGATGCAAATCGAAAGTGATCTCTACATTGAATTGTCAATATTTTCGAAAGTAATTAGACAATTAGGGACCTTTTCATGCAACACCCCTAATTTAAGGACTGAGTCACTATATACTTTCAATGAACTCTGGGCTCAGTTTTTAATTATGTTAACTCTGAGCTCACTTTTTAGTTATATCATTAGAAAATGTCATTATTGGGGTCAAATAAAACAACAACAATATATATCTTAAGTTGTATTGGGATTTTCGGGGTCACAGCTCTCCAAATAAATATTTCACAGAAGGAACTATATGGGTTCCTTAAACACAAGCGATAACACACACATTTACGATACCCAAGGTGTAATTGAGTATCGGATACCAAGTGGCACAGGTTAGCATAGTACCAAATGGGTACATAATACCAAATGGGTATTGGCCGATTGCCTACCAAGTGGGTCGAGCAAAACAGCAAATTCAATAACAAGTACCAATTGGGTACAAATTGCCAAATGGGCAAATATCATATAAAGTACCAAGTGGGTACACCAAACAGCCAACTGGGCTTTAACAACCTGCAAAGCAGGTTCCGGACAAAAGCTGATCGAGTGAGCAGACCAGCCGGAGTGATAAAAATGTAAGGAACGTGGTGTTGTGGCTCAGTATGTGCCTCATGGGCAGGGTTATTCATGGATGAACAATCCTGTCCACACCACCACCCGCGTGGGGGCCGTGACCCTGGTAGAGGAGTGGGAGGGGATGGGGGAGACAGGTAGTCACAACCAATGAGAAATGGGCCGATGCCATTCCCGGACTGTACCTCCATATTCATTGAACCTCACCCCCCCTCCGGAGTGCAGGCACGACGATCGACTTCGAGGCACAGCACACGAGGACAGGTTGGATACCTCATGATGAGCAGTATCGCTCCCGCAAAGCTCGCAACCCAGTCACACCCTGGTCGACGATAGAGCCGGAGTTGTGGTTGCTGTACATATTACGCAGGCACCTCTACTGACACCATACCACACTCACATACCGGACACTGCTATGCCTTAACTACCAACAGTGCAGGCACAAACATACCTGGAGGACCTGCAGTGGCTCCCACCCCGAGCATCGCATGCTACAGGGCCCCCCAACGCTCCTGGCCGGGCCTTCCCGGATCAAAGCCGCGCCCGAAACCCAACTCACCCTCACTCATATCGCAGCAAATCCTGGCTAAATTCAGTCGGTTTAGGGCACACTTTATTACCCCAGGTTTAGTGATCCCCTATTATTACGAATCTAATGCACAATGTATGAAAGTAGGATTTATCAAATTTACGCTCTGTGGCGTATTTGTAGCCTATGACAGTCTTTCTACAAAATTGTGGTGCATTTGCCTATTTGGGAATGTTTCATGCAACCAGCCACAGAGGACCCCAGTTGGGGAACACTGGAATCTGGAATACAGTGACTGAGAACAGCGGTACAGACCACACT
Source organism: Phoronis australis (assembly GCA_002633005.1). NCBI lineage: Eukaryota > Metazoa > Phoronida > Phoronidae > Phoronis > Phoronis australis. The sequence continues at coordinate 177,072 of NMRA01000380.1, read as the reverse complement.
GTACATGGCAGATGCAGATACAATAATTATGCTATCTGCTTCAAACTGGACATCTGCACAGATGAGTTGATGAATAAATGACTGATTGAAATGAATGAACTATTTCTAATCAATGCACCGTAACGTGGGCTACACAAAACAACCTTAAAATGCATTGCATTCAATAGCCACCTGACCTCCAAGGGAACGGGAACACTTTGATAAAAATGACAACCAATGTTCCGTATTGTTTTTGGTGTCTACCTAAACATGGTGGAGGCCGATGATAAAGCTCACCTGTGAAATTACAGCAACTGAGTTTAATTCACATTTGTGGTGGATTGGACAATAACTATATATGTCTAAAAAGGAAAAGTTTTGATCACAACTGGACTAACAGCTGATTCTACAAATGGCACTAGATATCTAATCGTAGCTAATCCTAATAAGATACGCCACAAACACACCACAGTTGGGAGTTGCAACGATTTCGACTCGATAATGTAATTGCGATTTTGTGGCCACGATTCGAGTACCGATTCGTAGACCATGACGATTCGATTATTGTATTTGCTTGTCATATGAAAGTAACTATCACAGACCTGTTTTTCGATTTTTTGTTGAAATCACTCACTTGTTATTTGCGAACAAGCTGTCATATTTACATGACAGCGTTACGATCTCTGTTGTCTATGTCCCTCGAGAGGAACAAAACGACCGTTTTCATTTGCTAAACGAATTTTATTTTGTGCAATCATTGGCGGTGTTTCACAGGCGTCACCACAACATGGCAGACGTCAAAATTTTTGACTTGCCGAAAAAACAAATTCAAAAGTCTGGAAATATTTTGGTTTTCGGAGTGCAAATGATTTCCAAAAAGGAACGTGACTGCAACCTTAAGTTAAGGCTGGTCTCACTGGAGCTCATATTTTTGACTTAAATAGTTGACTTCATTCGCTTTTTATTTTTCTTCGACGCTCGTCATGTTTGACTCACTGACACTGATGTAACCATGTATTCCTCTCCCTGTTTATTGTATTGGTGGAAGGAGGTTCAGATATGCATGAATAGAGTTAAGAGATTTATGACTTATTTTAATTTTTGATTAATCGAATCCTAAAATTCGAATCGTGAAAAAAAATGAATCGAATCGTTTCAAATTTTTTGAATCTTTGCAGTCCTTACCATAATATCTATCATAACGAAAACACTTTCCATTGACTTAGCGCAGAACTGCCATTCTCAAAATCTTTAAATTTAATTCAAACGAGGTTGGATGTGTTCAGAACATGTGGTTTCAAAAGCACTAAAGGCAGCAAATCTGGAACTCTTAAAGGAGAATGCCACCCCAAAACAACCTATTTTGTATCAATTTAGATCGAGTAGTTACAGTCGATAAAAGCAAGTACAGCTCTTTTACCTGACACCTGACGGCAGACGGAGGTGTTAAAATTAACCAATGACGTCAGAGGCTTGAATGCAGTCTGTTCAGCAGTTCACAACACGCTTACTGGCGTTAGCTCAATCGCTTGAATTCATCGTTTTACACCAATCAAAATTCATTCGATGCATAACCCTTACAAATGCATCGAGTTATTGAACAAATGTGTTATTTTATTTCGCTGTTCCGGAGTTTTAGGTATTTGAACGTACCGTATCATACAAAGCTCTGTAGGCCAATTTACCAAGCTCGGTCGTGGGAGTTTGGGATAACTCAAATTATTCCTCCGTGAAACACAGACAGGAGAACACACCTTCCTGTTGTAATTTTGGATTTTTTCAGTTGTAAACACACAAAACGTTTGCTATCCCGGCCAGTGGCTCGGAACCCGATCAGGCCCATCGCGGCCGGACTGAAGACATCACGAACATAAACCAGCCAAAGTTGGAAACAAAACTTCCAGTCACGAAAAGACTATACTAGTGAGCCACAGAAAAAATGTGCACGTGATTGTTTCGGTGAATTAGCCACGAAACTGCAAATCTCCTTACTAGCTCGTCGGGGGCCGCGAAGTCAGGTGGCCCTTGCACAGAACCGTCAGGGCAAAAGTTGTACAGTTACAATGATTCGAATAATGTATATGAATATCTAAATAAAGATTCCCCTAACATCTGACCATAGGACATAAAATCGAGTTATTGTTTCACAACCGCTTTCTTTCAGCAAACACTGAATTACATGTAGTATGCGCTTATGCACACGTCCTCAGTCGGTGCCCAGTCAATTAGTTTATTGCATCAAAAGCCGGTAACACAGTGGTTTATTCATTGCTGGCTTCTCAAAACATTTGTGCTCACGAACACTCCAAGACATTACAAATTGTATCTAATGAGACAGACTTTGTTTCAGTTTTATATAAGCATTGGTTAGAGTGAGAATAATTCATTTTGAAACAGAACGCACAATATAAACGTCAACGTGGCAATCACAATCCCGACTTAGACGAGTGCTCGTTCGAGGAAGACTTCACTGGTCGATCGTTAGGTTTCGCAGGAATACACTAGTCACGAAATAAAAGACGGGCTCCGTGAACGTGCACAGACAACGAAACAAATATGGATAGTTCCGAAAACCGTTTGAATGACAATTGTCATGGTGTCAGTTAGCGACTGACGCTTGCGTTTGATGCCACGAAATTCCGCAAGTGAAACGCCTTCTTGGAGAAGGGCAGATGTGTCTCACGGACCATCCTAATTTTGCACCGCATCTAAAAAGGTGTACTTACGACGTTTAACTAGGGCTGAGAAAAAGAACTGGCGAAAACATCTTACACCCAGAGGACCAAACAGAAGCCTCACAAACGAGTCAGTCATCAAACAGGTTATATAAAACGTTATGTTCTCACGCCTTGAATTAATTGTAATTGTTTATGTTTTCATGGCCAACTACAATTCTCCATGCATAATCAAAAACTGATCAACAACCCATACGACGAAATGCATGCCACTGACAGAAACGGAGAAGATTCACGGCCTCATACTTGGTATTAACGGCGTACTTTTCATTCTTCACTACCGCGAGCCACTTCCGAAGCATTATGGGCTCTCGAGGAAATCGAAAAAACGATACACCCGCTTTCCTCGCAGCTTCACAGTTCGCACAAGTGGGAACGATCACCACACCAAAGCAGCACTCACTCTGCCGGAGAACCACTGACGTCGCTGCGTGGTTTCTCACCTTCCTCACAGGTTAACGCGACACCTCTCGACGAGGTAAGATCGATCGTATACGAGGTCATGTGGACATAGACCGATTATGACGATAAATCGGGTGGCATTCTCCTTTAATAACCCTGACGTAACAACAGGCTCACGCACTTCTTCATAAGTAGGTCACTTGATGCCAAGTGTGTGTACTCTGGCTAGTGGAACTGTGTGGATGGCACTCAAAATCAGACATTTGATATCAAGTAACACCATTCATAAATAACAATTTCAGACATCCCACAGCCTCAATTACAGTAGTAGTTTCTATTAGCTGCTCCAATATTGACTACTTGGGTCATGTAGTTAGTTGAGTCTCAGGTAGTCAGTTGCAAGGTGTGCAGTCATATTGAGGTAGCCACTTTGTGCCATAATCAAACACACACACACATACTCACACACACACGCGCGCGGACACACACGCACACGCACACAAACACTCATGCACATAATCTTTTTGTTGTACTTCAATTAAAAATATATGATCACGATATGTTCTAAAAAGCTCACCGCAGCTGACAGAAATATGAATATAATGGAGTTCAGTGCTGACTTGCGGATTAGGATGGTTAACCAGTGGCGCAAAACAACACTTGATTTAATTCTGACATAGACGTAATCACGATGTTTAGCGGAATTATTACAAGGACAGAGAGATTCAAATTGCCTACCCGCACTACGCATCTCTTACACTTATTCAAACAACTTTCAGAAAATAGGAGATTGGGCCCCGACGGTAAGATTAGAACTCCAAAGCTTTAGGCTTATGACATGGGCGTTTGCTCAAATCCGTCATCAACACATAGACACCATCACTGATCAATATTATGTGACACTCTGAGGGCCTACTGACGACAAATGGTTTAAAACAATACATTTATGCTATAAGACCGGCAGCAATGGTCTCAAATTTTAAGAATGATACCAAATTTACATTCACATGAAGCTGAGTTGCACCATTGCGAACATTTACTTTAAACACGATAATTCCTATGGATACAACGACAGGAAAGCGTTTTAATAAATAATCACAATTATTGTTATCAATAGACCGGACATGAGCGTAAAACGCTTTCGTTTACCAACGTGGAACGAACAATATCATATCCAATGATCGTAGTGGGTGTGAGTGGACTTAAAGGAGAATACCACCCGATTTAAGTAGTCTTTTTGCCGTCTTAATCGGTCTATATCCACATCGTCTCGCATACCGTCGACCTTACCTTGCCAAGAGGGGTCGCGTTAACCTGAGAAGAAGGTGAGAAACGACGCTAGCAACGTCAGTGGTTCATGTGCAGAGTGAATGACGCTATGTTGCGGTGCATCGTACCCGCTTGTCCGAACTAAGCAGCTCGAGAGTCCGAAATGCTTAGGAAGTGGCTCATGGTAGGGAAGAATGAATTGTACGCTGTAAATAGCAAGTATGAGGCCGTGAAACATCTCCGTGTCTGTGGCCTGCAGACGTCGACAGTGCCTGACGAATGCCGGCTTACCAAATAACTCCATTCGTTCCGTTGTCTGAGCTTGTTGACGGCGCCTCTCTAGTATTTCTTAATCACTGTATTAATGTTCGAATTGATAGCCTGTGAAACTTAACGACCCACCAGCGAAGTCGGGACTGATGAGCTCTAGGTCGTCCTAAGTCGGGATTGCGAGTTGCCATGTTGGCGTTTATTACCGAGCGTTCTGTTTCAAAATGAATTGTTCTCAACCTAACCAATACTTATATAAAACTGAAACAAAGTCTGTCTCATTAGATGCAATTTGTAATGCCTTTGGAGCTAGTGTTCGTGAGTGCAAATGATTTGAGAAGCCAGCAATGAATAAATCACTGCGTTACCGGCTTTAGGTGCAAACTAATTGACGGGACACCGAGGCCATGTGAGATCATGCTAATTTAGTGCTGGAAGAAACTATTGTGAAACAACTCGATTTCCATCCCACGACCAGGTGTTAGGGGAAACTTTATATACATTTACATTACTCAAATAATGATATGTACAAAACTTCTGCCCTGACGGTGCTGTCGCCAAAGCGGAACGTTAACCTGAACTTGCGGCCTCCGAGTAAGTAGATTTGCAGTTTCGTGGCTAATTCGCCAACATAATCACGTGCACATTACTTTGGCTCACTAGTATAGTATTTTCTTGACTGGAAGTTTAGTTTCCACTGAACTTTAGCTGGTTTATGTTTGTGATGTCTGATCGGGATCCGAGCCACTGACCAGGATAACAAGCGTTTTGTGTTTAGAACTCAAAAAATCACAAGTCTAAACAACACAGATCTAGGTTCCCCTGTCTGTATCTCACGGAAAGTACTTCGAAATTATCTCCGAACAGACCCCACTAAACCCCTGCTACGGACCTTATTGACCTGCCGAACTTTGTAGGCTAGAACTTTGGGTCCAAATACCAATATAATAAATCCGTAAGAGCGAAATAAAACAACACGTTTTTATAAGAACTCGGTGTATTTTAAAGGATTTTACATCGAAGTTTGATGATTTATTGGTGTTAAACGATGACTTCAAGCCATAAGCTGACACCAGTTACCCGTGTTGTGAACTGCTGAACAGACTGCGTGTGAAACCGATGACGTCAATGGATAATTTCAACACCTCCATCTGCCGACAGGTGTCAGGTAACGCAACCGTACGTGTCATCATGGAGTAGAACTACTCGATCTAAATTGATACAAATTAGGTTGTGTTTTGGGTGGTATGCTCCTTTAAAAACCCTATAGACCAAATGCTACAGAATCGGACAACATAATGAAAACTATTCCGACCACAGAGAAACATGTGAGCTTCGTTTACAATGGTCACACTATACGGACATGAATCTTGCATATCTGGCTACGGGTGTTATTTGTAGTCATCAGAACGAGGACATGGGTTTGTGGCTGGGTTCCTGGTATTAGGCTAATTATTCATTGCACTAGCTGTTTATACACAGCTGTTATACCCTGCGACTTGAGTGGGGCCTCCCCAAGCTCCCCCACGCATCAAAGTATTGGATGACATGCTTCTATGGTAAGCTGGCAACTCATTCTGCGACAACAAATACACGATGACAGTGGGAAGACGAAATATTTAAAATAGTGACCACAATTAAAGCTGATGATAGACGAATGGCTAACATTGTGAGAGAAGACAGCAGAATCTATCAAATGTTTTTTTCCTCAAATCTAAATTAAAGGCACAATTAGCCAAAGTAATGGGAAGTGATACAATTAACTATTCGGATCAACGTTGTCACTAAAATAAAACCGTTGTTTTGAGTAGAAGCATACAAATTTTATTAAAAGTCCCGGAAACGAGGTGAATGACTACTTTAATTTATTTATCAATTTCGTATAACAACATACAATTGAAAGCAGAATTATGGCGGATATGGGGATTCATTGCAGATCAAAACTTAGAGGGCCCATTCCCGAACGGTATGCTCGTGTTCTTGTATATTCGATGTTTCCTAACAGAATACTGTTCAATGTTGAGCTCGGTTTCAATAACCTGCACAGAGAAACGCAAGCGAAGTTTACACGCAGATCTTTTTTCACACCTTTAAACAGATCTCGGGTTTGTTTCGCATTTGGACCGACTGAAAATGCCTTGCCCAGTACAATAGTTTGAAAAGCGTTCCAAAAATAACTTTTCTGGTTCTGTGGATTTCGTTTAAAGTGCTGCTGTCATTTTCCGAATGAATTGTGGGAAGGTTATATATTCGTTAACATCCGGTGTCATCACAGAGAACTAATAAACGTGTTTCATGAAAAGTGACAAAAGGCTTATACCTAAAAAAATTCTGAGTTAAGATGGATATTCACGTTAAGTTAAAAAGAAAATACAGAAATATCGTTTCATAGACACAAAGGCTTTTGGTCTGTGGTCTTAACTTAAGCCCTTCTATGCCGCTGGAGAGCCTTCTACTAACTACGCTTTCGCAACCTGCTAGGGAGGCGATGTGCAAAATTAGAATTCAAGAATAATCCTGGTCTTGAAAAATTAAAGGATATTTATTAGCTATACCACTGGATGAATGATTAGGGAATGATGTCTAGAAAACATTTCGTGGCAAGTTAGCATTCGGGATGGGTATTTTGAGATTTTAAGTACTCGGGAAGTACACTTGAAATAATCGTTGTCCGCTTTCTCACCTTCCTAATGTGCCGTTGGTAATAACACTAATTTCCTCCACTTACGTTAAGACACACAAAATCTTTTTTTTCTAATTGCACAGTGCACACCGGAAACGTTTCATTCGAAGAGGTCTTCGTGTGCATCAAAATATTATCCTAAGTTATCGATTTCGAGAATAATCGAATAAAATTCTGCTAATTTCAAGCACAACAACAGTTACACACTGTATTTATTACGCGTTTTAGCTATAGTGTTGTTTCTGAATACACAAGGCGTTGCCCAGAAAAGATATGTACGTTTTGAAAAGTAAGATATCTACCAATTATACAGCCAATAAGACGAAGCTACATGTACGCCCTTTTTCGGAGTTACCAGTGGGTTAGTATGTACCCAAATGTGGAGAGTGTCTATGTAAAAGCCAACAGTTGATCTACGTCATCACTTCCTGGCTACTTTTAAAGATGCTATGAAGCCGCTTTCTTCCCAAAAATAGTTTTCATTTAGACCACTTACCGCTATAAAGCTACTCTATTTTGGCTATTTTGGGCTTCCGTAGATACGGCAGTTCATTATTGTTTGCCACGGTCGTTATTTGAACAACAGCAAATAGGCACAAATTTGACTCCTGACCAAGGATTTCTTATTCACCGGCTTTATCACAAATCTGTACTCTGTACCTACACTGTAGCTCGATAGCGGGAAATATTCCACAAACAACCCTTTAGCGTTGTGAGAACACAGAAGACGTTGCGTTTAGCAATTGTAATTGGCCTTAATTGTAAGTCTGCTGTGCAAGGCAGGCCTAGCTGTCAGGGCAAAATACGATTTCTTTGACATTCCAAAAAAGCCGGCAAAGGAACATTTTTAGTGCGCTCACACACATGTATGAATGGGGGGCTGAGGAATTTCATTTACACTTTTTTACGCTTGACGTATTTTTAAATTTCACAGCTTCTAGAAATCAGTTTGAAGTCGTGTTCTAAGGTTTAAAAAATCTTGCGGCCTTCCATCAGTTGCATTACAAGCTTTGATGACAGCTGTGGCTAGTAGTGACCCCTTTAGTAGGTTTACCTCAGCAGAAACCAATTACCCTGTCCAGAAAAGCTGAGAACAGTTTAACAATAGTTTACTTATTCCTGATGGTGGGCATGCAATGTACCATGTATAATAAGGTGCGCGCAAGTTCCTTAGAAAATTACCAGCATCGTGCGGCAAATGCTTTCATGTAAGACGTATCTATTAGTACATTCCAACTTCCAGCCGTCCCATAAAAAGTGATTTGCACAGACTCAAAAGGAATTTTTAGAGGATGCAAAGACACTGGTGTTTGTGTTTATGTTGCTCATAAATCCATGAAATGGTACCAGCTTATATTGAGGAACGCTCCCTGGTGGAGGTGACCGCAATGATATCGTCAATTACATTTGGTGTCGTGTTTTCAAACGACTATCCTTTGATAACAATGGTATACCGATTATAGCATCAACTGTCGCTCTTCAATTGCTTTGTCACCTTTCATCTTAACAGAAAGGTTTGATGATAGAATCAGCTACCAGTCTTATCCATTGTTTTTGTTATAGTTCATTCTTTCATGCAGTGCCCCCATGATGACGCCAACTCTTTTTCTTTATTTTTGAATTTGTGGATCCTTTCACCGAACGTGAACCCGCCCTCAGAGGGAGACACGAAAATGAAATCAACTGCTGGTCTCTCCTGTTTTGAGAACTTATATATCACGCCATGCCAAGGGATCCGCCTTGATGAAATCAAATGTAACTGATATCTTCCTCCTTTTTAATTTCATGCCATTCCACATTAAGGGGCCAAGTGTTTCGCATTTAGCCTCAACTTCACTGATGTGTTCAGACGGACACGTATTTGAGCGTGTCTGAAACTGGCTGTTCTTGGCGCTTCCTTTATTCACATTTGAATCTTTCATTAGTCAATGCTAAGTTGAATACACGTCACACCTATGGTTGTTTTCAAAAGTGCCATCTCTGTTTTACTTAAGCTATTCTCACACGGTGCCTTAAGTTACCGATATTGGCGCAACTTCACATGTTGGTGCATGGGCATAGATACGCGGACCTATGCCATACACTGGGGGATCTACGATGTAAGCGGAGAAGCCATTCACAATTTACGAAGTGAAATTTCCACTTTAGCCAAAAATGCATGGTGACAGCATAGTGTCCCTAGCGAACGGAATGGACCCTATAGCGCCCTAAACCCCCTATGTCACGTGCAACCAACATGCATACAGTCGATGCAGAGTATCCATCCGAAGTTCCAATTATTGTTCGGGTTAAAGAGGAATATGTGAGGAACAGTTGACTGCAGATGAACACAACCGTAGTAGAAGTAATAGCATTCTCTTTTCACTTACCTGATTAAACGTGAAAGCGAGAAATGGTTTGAATCACAAAATTTCTATAGTATTGAACTGCTTCGGTTTCAATATTCAGGTGGAAGTGGGAGGAACCCTTCGACTGAATTGAAGCGGCAAAATTTTGTGACTGTATGAAGAGAGTGCTGTTTATGTTCCACATACCTTCGGACATAATTATAATGGCATGGTGGCAATGACTTTTTGAGCGATGTTGCATAGCATAATAATTTTGATTTTGTTCTTTCGGACAGCCTTACAGAAGGACATTCAGTTTTCTAAAAAACGGAAACATTAATGCTAACAGGGCAATCGCTTGATGTTCAGTTTGGTCTTGATGGAAATTAGTGACATATTCTGCTTTGCTTGACACACGTGCAATCATAAATTACGCTTTCACAATTTTATTATCATAGAGCGAAGTGGTAGCAAAAAGAGTGCAATAGAAGCTTACAACCGGTCCCCAAGCAACCGCGAACAGAAATGAAATAAAAGAATATTTGTTGATTTAAAGGAATCAAGGACAATGAAAGATCATTAAAAGGGATATCAAGCAATTTGAATCGATGATATCTATTAAGATTTACAATAGCGTGTGTTGCTTTAATTTTTGCACATTCCTCGATTATGTGTTATGATATTGACATTAGGCACAAAACATGAATAATGTAATCAGTGCCTACCTCACCGATTCATTATCTTTGAGAATTCCTGTTCAATGCGCCTGGCCTCAGCTGTCACGTGCTCACAAGTCATTCCGCTATTAAGGTGTTTTATCAGTCAGGCGCTGGAACACCTTTCGTAAACAGCAGTAAGTCGCAATATTTATTACAGGTAAGAAGATTAACTGAAGAACAGCTCGCAAAGTTTAAGGAATTGTTGTTGCTGCAACTACTATTATAGCGCTGGTGTTCTTTTTTGCTTCACTTAAGCTTGAATTTCACTGTGAATCACAGAAAAAGGTGATCATTTCATGTTCGATTGAAATTTCGAGGGTAGTACTGAGACAAGATCTTTGAAATATCTTATCTAAGACACTTGTTTCAATCAAATGCTGAATTACGCCGATGTTTTTGGTATTACGTGAAATCTTTTTTCCATATTAGTCTCTTTTTTACGTGTAGTACCGAGGACGCAAATAGGCGTCAAATAAATTAAAAGTAATATTTTGATCAAAACCTTATCAGCAGTGTTGATTTTATGCCATGCATTTTGGGTGGCGCGACGGAGTACGAATAAAGAAAGGGCTTCAGCATTTTAATTAGCTGTCTGAAACCAAAGTAATTAACTTTATTTAGATGGCTTCATCAGAAACATCAAAGTTAATACATTCTCGGCCTTTTAAGGTTTTACTTTTATGTCGTCACCGTGGTTAGTTCTTAAACCTTCTGTTACCTTGAGCTTTTCTATCAGTTAGATTATACGTGTGATGTGACTTTTTAACCGTTTCAGAACGTCAGCATGCCAAAGGGCGTATTTTCGTGTATTGCCCTGGCTGCAATTTTCATTTATCTAGAGACCAAGAGTGTAACGTCTGCAAATTTGGGGTACAGAGATTGGACGCTAAAGGCCCAGTGTCAGGCAACGTGCTTGGCAAAGGTGAGCGTAAGGTATAATTTTGAAGGAGCCTGAGGCTTTTATGAAACATGTAACTGCTACATTCCTTGTGAGAAACTGAAACAACTCATATTGAGGGTGACATTGCCGACTTTTCTTATACAAATCTCCCTCTTTAAGGTTTTTTCAGGATCTTAACGACAAGTCTGTCCATTAAGCTAAATTCATACATGTACATGCACAAACTATTGGAATCAATTTTCTAAAATTATATGTTTTCTGAAAGTAATTGCATCATAATTAATACAATATAAAATGACAAAAACGCTTTTTCAGTTTTCAAAAAGATATTTTCGTTTGATGCACCTTATGTATATTTTTTCGTAAAATCCCTAAAAGCCCTATTTTGCAAAAGCGGAACATTGTAAAAAATTTCTAAGAGCGTAATGGAGAACAGCGCACACAGCATGGTGTGGTAAAGATTCATATGAATCCAACCGCGTTTGAGTTATGACTTTCCGAAATTAGCCAAATTTGGACATTTTTCTGGGGTCCTACGTAATGGCTCAATATCACATCTGAACAACTTCAGCACCGATACCATCATGGCGGTTTAAACAGTTCGAACTGCGCTCTTGGAGTTCAAACGAATAATAATACAGCTGCTTTGAGTAATGGACATCAATAGGCGTGCAAGTAATAGACAAATGAGCTTTTATTTCTTACGTAAATGTATATATCGCTTTGTGTCCTTGATATTTAAATGAAATATAATTTTAATGACGGATAAGATAACCAGAACTCTGTATTTTGTGACTGAAGTATGGAACGTAAGTTTATCAGATGGTCAATGTATTTAATGTGTGTCAGCATCTCTGTAAAAATTTGATTAAGGTCACTTACAAAGGTCCCGTATTTTGAGAACCAGTTTCCTTCCCTGAAGAATGAGCATCAAACTTGTTCTCAAAATCGGGGTTCCTGTAAAATTTGTTTTAAGCTACTGCTAAAACAGGTCTCGGTACTCAAATCCGGTCCATTCTATTACAGGCCAGAGGAACTTGAACAATAAAAATATACATAATTTCGAGCAAAATTATATGCAAAACACGTTTTTTTTGTAATCTGATTTGAGAAATTAGCAATGTTTACGCACGGATTTCTCATTTGGTTGTTTAATCTCATTCAATGTGAAATAGTCTGCCACTGTCCAAGTTAGTTTTAATCCAATTATAATGATTGGTTTTCAAACGTGAAGGTGATCGAAAGACGTAAAATGTAAAACATTTCCGACAGAATTATTTGAAATTCCTAAGTTTACTCAATATACAAGGCTATGTTTTTGACATCAAAAATGAATTTATAACAAAGCAAAGAAAAATTAACGAAATCTTGCTACGACTTAACAATTTACATTATCCTGGATTAATTGCAAACTTGAATATCTCAAATAAAACTTAAGAGTAACATTCAACAGAATCTCCATATTTTACATCGAAACCAAAATTTTCAAGCCGCGTGTCTCATCATCCTCATCATTTTCTAACAATAACCGCACAATAATTTATCAGTGCCCGAAGAAAAGTCTGAAACACTTGTTATTGAATGCCAACGACCTCAACGTGTTTGTGGAAAAATCAATACTAAGTGAAAACTCGCCAGAATCTTGCATAGTTTCAATTGCGATTAATTCAAGACAGACCAAAGACCGTAAAATACAAGGATTCGGCAACTTATACAACACAAAATACAGCAGAGGACAAGCATGTCATCATCGACTTAGTAAAATTTTTACTTGGCATTGTGGGATGGAATGCTTGGATTGCGATAAAAAACAATGTTTTAGGAACTATGTTTAGAATAGCCAAGTTTTTGACATTATTGCAAACACGACATGAAACCTACAGTGACCAAACTTTTTTCGTGATAAATGTGATCTTATGAATTTGAATGGAATAATGCAACTTATGTTTAGTAACTTAATTCCTGGAAATACTGGTTCACTGAATGTGGTAATGTATGTTAATGATTTATTACCAGCTGCCGTACTGTTATCTAAAACGCTGTTCAGAATGGCTTTTAAAATGCTTATAAACAGGACTTCTATAATTTTCATGAAAAAATGAAAGCTTGCATAAAACGGAAACAAGATGGCAATTTACGAAACTCTAAACTAGTTTTTGTGATTTCACGTTGAACATTGATTTTAAACAAAATTTGGTCATTTGATGCTAAATTTCATTAGAAAGACATGATCACGTGACTTTTTATTTTGTTATTCCGAATGATGTCTCATTAACCGCAATAGACAGTGTCACACTCTCACTTACATTAGATACTGTGGTCATCATATCTCTTGGCCCGAGCAATGTAAAAATGTTCAGTTGCCGATTTGGGCAAATGAATGAAGGACTGATCAAAAACAATGTTTGATTACAGGAGTATTTCCTCCAGTTGAAAGGAATGTGTCCCTCTATGCATACAAAAGTACTTGTAGCAACGTGACTTCGATGGTTTAATTAGTGTGAGGCATATGGTTAAAAATGCAAGGGTAGGAGGGATCCGCAACACTGGCCATGACATAAGCATAAACGGGACACACTGGCTTGGGAAATATGAATAAAATTCGAAGGACAGCTGGGAGCTAAACGTTTACCACTGGGCATACTGAACTGCTTTACACAGCCTCACACTGCACAACCAGAGTGAACCAGACACTGCACAATTCGGGATCATCCGTCGTATAAATAATCAAATTTGTCAATATTCAATCACAGTGACACGTATCAAGCACCAACAATGAAAAGCTCCGTGGAATAGTTACCTCTGAAACGTCTAAAACGTGATGTTCTTTCGTCCAGCTACTTTTGCATTTCAATTCTACACAGTTCAAGGCAGCTCGACTCACATGTTTCATCAACAAGATGACGGACCACTCCGCTCATAGTAAACCACGTGACTTCAACTCTTTTATATTTATCTCATTGATTCCTGTTCTGCTATGGGACAACAGGAGCATCGGCCTGTTTTCGGTGATTCGAAAGTCCGTCTGCCGTTTCTCTGAGAAAAGGTGCGTTGTTCCGGGCCCGATTATACACAGATCCAGCGAAGCTGAAGGTGAGGTGATAACCTGACGGAGCCAAACCCGGCTTTGGGTCGAGGGGATTGTGGGTCGAGTGGGTCGAGGGGGTCGTGGGTCGAGTCGAGGGGTGTGGGGGTCGAGGGGTTTCAGAACAATCCAGAAAAATCGACGAAGTGACCAGTTGACAGATTGTTTTTTTGAAATTTGAAATTAAAGGAAAAATGCTTTGACAACCTTGAATAACGAAATTTAGTCTGTTTTTCGCGTTGTATGCGCACTTCAAAGATCTTTGGAATTCGTGAATCTGAGTTTTATAGGAAATATTGACCATGTCTCATGAATACTGTAACACATAAAATATAAACGCGATGCCGGGTTCTCAAAGTGACATTACTGTGAGGTTTCAGGCAGTCATATCGAAGTTAATGAAGTCTCAGTGCATGCCCATCACAACCGAACACGTGATCGTTTCTCTAATTGTGTGGTCTTTGAGAAAAAGGCGTTGTCACGCTTCTTAGGCCGCAGACACGGTGTAATTTGCAAAATGATCGTCTTTGCCTTAAAAGTATTCTGTCATTTAATTTACTGACAGTCGATAAACGAATTAAATTTACTCCACTGATATTCTTACTATGAGAGTACTCGACTTTAGGTGACATCAGCGACAATATTGCACATACAAGATCAGCCCTCAAACGAATTCGAACCCAAGACCTCAACTGGAGCAGAAGAGCTAAAATCAATTTGGCAAATAGCCACATGTACTCAAAGACATTTAACTGATAATGTCAGCGGTCCCGGTTTCAGTTAATTCTACCAAATGACTGGAAGTCAACGTCGGGAATCGTCGATTTCCCATCAAATCACAAACGCACAAAGCTAATAATAACGTCAAGAATCTAGCTTTTCAATAATGCTGCCAAACATGCGAGTAGTCAAAGTCTTTCAGTAGTCATCTTTGAACACTGAGAGGCAGCCTCTGTTTGCATATTCAGGACTTCAGTCGTTGAATCAGCTATATGTAATACATGTATACGTTTCAAGAAATCCAAACTTTAGTTAAAACTTATTTGTATCCGCTTTTTTCTTTTCTCTGAAAACTTTCCTCCGAGTATTTAAACAGGAAGGCGGTAATGATCCGATATAACGTGCCCGCATTTTGAGAATCAGTTTTCTCCACCTATCTGCAGAATCGGCACTTGAGTGTGCGAAGAAATATATGCTTGATTTGTTTTACAATACCAGTGTCCATGGCTATAATGTCTTATGTCTGTTGTTTGTGGTGAGAATTCCAGTTCATGACCGCGAGCATTAGTATTATAGCACAGATAAAATCGAATGTAAACCTCTCTTTTCATTAGCAAAATATGCAGTACATGTTCGTCCAGTGGCTTAATGCATTTACGATTAAATCAATTGAGGTGGCCTAAAATAAAAAAAATAAATTCTTATCAATGACTTGGGGCTTTTTTGCTCGACGGAAGTGTGACACTAAAACGATCCGACGGCAATGGTGGCAAATGTATGTATTGTTCGTTTTTTTTATACCCCTTTAAGTTTTATGCACATCACGTAAAAACAATCTCCTGGGAAGTAAAAATGTCAAAAACCTCAATGATGATTAGAGCAAATTTATCAAAGTGAGCAAAAGTCCGCATGGAACTATTTTTAACCTCTTTCAAATCCTCAGTCTCTTAGCTAAAATGCGCTCCTTGACCAACCGTTGTTTCCTTGCCCAACTGGTTTTTCTTTGTCTACGTAAATCAACAACAACAGCCCCCCGACACCTCCATAAATTACGCCTATAGCTGAAGGTGTTAAACACTCCTTGATATACTTTTTCGGGCGCTGATTAGTCACTGTCTTCTCCTCAGGAAAGTGCTAATAAGTTTTAATTTGCTGAGAAATCTATAGCACCTTGCCACAAACCCATCTGCGCTTGTTCGATTCTTGACACTTTCTGCAACAAATAAACATGCACACGTGTAATTAGTGTACAAAAATTAAGTATAATGACAAAGGTTTTTGCGCCTTAAAACGACTTTAAAAGTTAAGGAAACAATTTTCGACTTAGTCAACTTACCGTTTATAATTGTTTTCAAATTGCTGTTTTGTCAAAGTAGGTGTGATTTCCGGGTTTGTAAATGTGGCAGTTCATTGTTGCTTAAAGAGGTCTGGAACGTGAAGAACAGACTAAATTGTAGTATTCAGAGGGCTAGGTTCTCTGAAACTGAAACAAAATTTAACCTGCTCACCAGGTATTTTCACAGTCTGTTTGTACAGATTTTGAATTTATTTTGATGTCTAAGCATTTTTCTTTTAGTTTCAAATTTCAAAAAACGATCTGTCATCTTGTCATTTCGTTGATTATTCTCCCACCAGGCAAAGCACGTCTCCTTATTTGGTGTGACAAGACATAGACGTAGCACCTTTCCCTTACACTGGCTGTGAGCGCATGCGCGTTTTTTTAAGTGAAGCGGAGATTAGAAATTCTGTGGTGACTACAGAGTTTTTCCTTTACGCATATTTCAAAAATCGACAATTTTGCGATTTTTTTCTAGAAATTCCCTTGCAGGGAACAGTAATTAACTCTCTAGTTGACGTCGCCAGATAGTACTTTCGTCATGAATTGTTCAAAAGATATTTTGATATTTTGGCGAAATTTTGGGTTTCTTGCCTGTTTAAGATTGGGGTCTACAAGTTGAACTATCACGGCGTGTCAAATTATTCTCCGAGAATGATCGCTGAGAATAACGAAAAATCACTTCTCGTTTGTACAAGGAACAAACTGAGATCAACTCTATACCTGTCAGTGATATAAATCAACTGTTGGTTTCTTCTCATTCCCCTTCAATGTTTTACTCATAACACCCTTCACTGTCACAGGTGACTGTGACCTTAAGGTGAGATACGAATTTTCTAACCACTCGAAGCGGCACAGCAAATTGTTTTGCAATGTTTTATCCATTTTTAGCAAACTTTGTAAATTAATTGTAACATCTAAAAATTGCTAACGCCTTGAGATATTTTCTAATTTTTACACTTGCGACTAACGTCTCCATAAGTAATTGATTTTGCATATTTTGTAAGTATCTAATTTACTAACTCTCAATAATTCCTCGTGTCATCGGTACCCTCCAATATCGAAATGCCATTTAAACTCCCTCAAAAATATCCTCTCATCCTCAGGCAACTGAGTTCTAAACAACACCAAATCCAAATTTCAACTGAAACTAACTACATCACATGTAACGCCTGTCAGCTGTTACGTTGTTCAGGATTTTGAGAGACGGCTTAATTGACCAACCACAACGCAGCATTCTTGACACACCTTCATTTCCAAGCCGCCATTTTACCCGACAAACAACACGTTGCCAGGTAAAACTTATTGTTCCTTAGTCGACATTACGCAAGGGGGAGCTTGCGATAGGTCAATTCTATTGATAGAATATGTTTATATTAGCCTGTTCTCACCAGCATTAAGCAATTTCAAACAGTTTTTAATAATTATCTTAAATCCCATTGCTAACATTATGTGCCTTTCCACTTCGAACCTGCATGGCCACTAAATTATGGGCATTTTGTCAGGGCCCAATAAGAACTAATAGACCTTGTTGTGTACAATTTCCACAACCGCTGCGGGATGAAAGCCCCACATTTCTGAAATGTAATGCAATATTAGTTTGAAAGATGCGCAGCAAAGTGATAACCGGTACATCTTTACACTGGAACATGTTTTATTATAAACAAGGCTTTTGATGCTAGGTCTTAGTTATTTAGTGGCCACCATTCCAACGCGTGCATCGAAAACAAAACTGAAAAAATATCAAACGGCTCTTTCAACTAATAAAAGCAACATTTTCTGAAAGAAAAGAGATCAGGGACTATAACAATATATTTTATAATTATATGACATTAATATTTTTTGGTAAAAATTGACAGTCGTATTTGTCTTCATTACATAACGCAAAAACTAGGCCATAATAACAAAAGTCCTAACAGCGTTTTGAGATTGATGAATAAATTCTAAGTTCGGGAAATTTCAGCGAAATCCTAGCTCCGAATTTCAAATTAAGTCGATTTGCCGAAGCCGAGAAAAATCCAATTAAGTTGGAACACTTGAAAATCTCAAGGTCTTCGGTTAATTATTCGAAGAAAACTTGTTTTCGGTCAATATAACCTATACATGCCTCAACCATGTTCGCTATTTCAACATTCACTCGCAATGTCAACTGAATTTGCATTGTGTAATTAACCTAAAACTTTAATTTTGTTACCGTCGCCAGCCCGACAGGTGGGATCAACTGTTAACCTAGTTAAATAGATCATTTATTCATTCTTATACACACCACACGCCGGGAGACTGATACGAAACCATGTACATGTACGAAACGGGCAGCAAAAATCGAGTAGGTGAATAAATCACGTCGTGAGCATGAGATCAAAACAGCAAAATGTCAAATTACCTATCAAAAAAGGAATTTGGGTGAGCATTTTCTCTTTTCACGACTTGCTGTGCTCCTAAACACAAGGTCAAAGAGGGGAGAGGCAGTCCTATTCACTATGCAGACCAACAACTCCCATCAACATCAAAACTAGGTCTTGTCTTTGTTTTCGCCGTTTCTATCCATCATATGAACACCTCGTTGACTAAATATTAGGGCGACTCGGTGAATGTAAGGACTGAGGGTACATACGGAGCTGCTCTGTGCCTTGCGGAAGATTCGATTTGAGTGACAGTCCTGGAACCTTTGACATGGAACATAGTAGTGAACATATTTATTGAGCGGTTTGAAAGTGGCTCTGCTAAATATTTTATCTCGCTACACGGTATGTATTTCGTATTTAAAGTTCCCCACCATTTGTTCTAGACATATGTGAAATATTTTAAAAATGGACAATTTTTGTGAAAGAGATTTCATATATCGTTATACATTCTTGCGTCTTTCTCCACACATTCGAAACAGTAAATTATATACCAAGGTACTTACAATGAAACCCTACTGCTGTTTTTCTCTGTTTAAAACAAATTTTATAGCTCTTCAAATAACCACCTTTTGAACAACCAAAACTTTAAACGAGAGCGCTCGGAGGAGCGACACTTGGCGAAATTCAAACGAAAAGACGACACTGGTGAGGAGGAGGAGGACGACGATGACGACGATGAAGGCGGAGATTATGAACAACACGATAACATTTATGTCACTAGCGAAGAAATAACTAAGAAACAGGCTGCTGTCTTGTTCAATAGAAGCTAAACCGACATCAATGCAGCAAGAGCGCTCAACAAAGGACCAGCTCTATCAGATAAACTCAAATAACTCAAAAAGTAGACGTCCTAGCGAAAAATGGAAAACATCTTCTGAAAGCCCGTTCAAAGTTCTATCTAATAAATGATATCACATAAATCCGTCAATTTTTCGAAAAAATGAAATTTTGCGTTTTTTGTAAAAATTCAAAGTCAAATAACTCAAAAATGGTTAGTCTGAGAAAAAAAAAATTAAAAGAAGATCATTTGAAAGGGTATACTTCAAAGAATCCACATGCAAAAATTCACTTTATTCTCTCTTCCCGTTTAAAATGGCACTCCATCACGACTGAAAATGGGTCCACATGCGCCAGATCCGCCATCTTGAAAGTGACGTCCGGTTAAACAAACTTTTATAATAGCCAATCAAACGAAAGAGACAGGTGACCAGATTGAAAATAATTGGTTCACCAATGCGACCTCTACAAGAGAACACGTTTTCGGCCAGATATCGAGGTGCGCATGCGCCATGGCCAATGTTACCGCCATCCTTGACCAGAAGTTAACAATTTACCGCGTAGTTGTAGTACTTGTGTCCTGTAATAATCGTACCAAGTTTCAGCTCTATACGTGAACAAAATGGCCGCCACGTCCGCCATTTTGAATCCGAACATGCCAAAAAAACACAGGCTTCTAGGACTTCCAGATCTACACTTCGTGTGCAACTTTCGTGCGAGTTGGAACAAAAAAAAACAAACTTGATGGCAGAACAACAAGGTAAAGAAGCCTGACAAAAATACTTTTTTTATTTTATAACACAAGATGTACATGGCTACCTGAATTCCAGAACGTGAGTTGAAACTTTACTATCTTAAAACATTCTCTTGTTTCTAGTATGGGCAGAAGGAAGATATCCATTCCTATCTCGACGAGTTTTACAAGCCCTACAGCTGCAACGGCATGTGTAAAGATTGCACCAAAGGCTGCGTGTCCTCACAGAAGGATTGCAACTGTGTAAGTTGGTATATAGACAAAACGTACCGAGAGCGGCGTTGAGGATGCAATAACCCACCAGACCCAGGTCGATACATGCAATAATGCCTCGTGGGAAATTACTTCATGTATGCCAATCGAGGTACGTTTTGTATTGATCCCATACGCATCAAATTATTAAGTTTCTTACATTTCTTCGCCAGATTTTTCAAATACTTCACTCAGACTGTTCACGTGGCGGATCACAGCCTATATCTATGTACTTGCAAGTTTTCTCTAGTAAAAGAAACGGTTTTAAATGTAACGGTTTATTACTTGAAAAAGAGATAACAAAGAATAAAGTAACGTAAACTGTGCATTGAACTTGTAACATCTCCGGAGAATAGTTAATTATCAGTATGTGATATTGTAGTACCGAGGAATCGGCGCCTGAGTTGCAGACGACAAAATATTGGAAATTGAAAGTTGGGACAGAACTGTCTTAAACCCAGTAATTCACAGTCCTGCTCTGAATGTTACGACCGAGGCCTGATTTCATGTTAAGTGTTACTCAATACTAATATTTTCTAAAAGTTTGATAATCGAACCAGCTATCGACGTCGAGTCGACATTGACCTATTTTTTGAACATTCCATGTCAGAGGTCGCTGTTGAAGTAGTGCTGGAGGTGAATACGGAAAACATTATTACATGGCCGTTTTTCCCTCGACTGATTCAACGCGTGTGGGATAAAACGTATTTCTCATTTTAAAATTTTGGCAGATAATGCATACAAACGTTCTATAAGTTTCTTTTAAGGTCAGTGCAGGGCCCAGGGGCTGATGCAGGATTTTGAGTTGGGGTGACAGGGCAGAGTATTAGCCAGGATTTTGCCCGTCAGACGTTCGCACCCCCGAACTGCCAAATGAAATCTGGGAGAATTTTAGGGGGGGCCATGGCCCCCTTGACCCCCCTAAATCCATCACTGGTAACTTACTGCCAAGTCTGCATTATAACCAAATGCCTAAAAACTTAATATTTTAGCTCTGTTTGATTTAAATTTTGTCTCTTTATGAATATTATTCGAGTCGGGCGATCATGTCTTGATAGAAAAAATAGCAAAATAGAAGGGATCATTGATAGTAAAACAAGGATATCAATAACCTAAGATCGTTTTGAAGAAAACTGCATTAAGCATAGTATCTGAATGTTTCATATGGATTCGACGGGTGTGCCAAATCTGAAAAATTAAAGGCCCGGCTTTAACTTTAAGAAATCACATTTGGTCAATGAAACTTTTTATGCGCCAATGACGGTCGGCGCAGTATTACCGTATTGGTGAACCATTAGGCATATGGGCGTCTGTGCAGAACTGCGCTTGTACGCGGAGCTTAGCCGCATACGTCAACATGCGAACCACTTGAATAAAAAAGGTTCCAAAAAGCCATCATTTCAGATAGAGGCATAATGGCTAGGCAATAAGCTAATACGAAACTATTTACCAATGAAATTTCCTGAAATTACCCCCAAGGGACTCCAAAGTTACGGAGCCAAGCGTAAACAAATTGCCGTTGGGAGGCACAACGGTTGTCAAAACGGCCTCTGCAGAGGACAGTACCCTGGCTATATGCAAAGCTTCTGTAGGCGCATGCGTAAATATGTGAATCACTTTTCTAAAAAAAGACCGCAAAAGGGTATTATTTCGGATGTAGGCCCATGGGCTTCAAGGCGCCACAAGTATTTCTCTTTGTGTCATGTGTTAAAACGTTCAAGCTAAAACGCTTTGCTTTCAAACGACAGACAATTTCAAACCTTTCACTATACGCCTTTTAAATTTCAAAACCTTTTAAAACATGTTTCCGCGAAACGCATTTTTGGAATACTGCTCGATGAGATAAATTTCAAGTTCGACCAAAGATAAAACAGTAAAGTTCGCCAATGTCTGCCATACATTCCCTGAAACAATCGCCACTGTCTTTACCAATTAAATATATGCGTGGGATACACCGTCATTTATCGAATGGGGTTAAGCTTCACCAGCACAGATATACTGGTAGGCTGCAACCGCTGTGATTGCAGGTTAGACTCCAAGCTGAGGCCAGTGAACCTAGAAAATCACTTTTCATTTTGGCATTATCTCTAAGCCTAAAATGTTTTCAGTTTGCTTTCGCGTGACCTAACACGTTCCAGCTAAAACGTTTTGAAATGTTCACTCGAATAGTGCTTTGAGACACTACTGCGATTTTAAGTCATTTTCTTGGAAAAAGATATATATAGATTATTACATGGAGAAGTCGTTATCCCCCGTTATCTAGAGCCCGAGTGGATTTTGGAGAATTATCGCCCGAGGGGCGTTAGCCCCAAGGGTGATAATTCTCCAAAATACACGAGGGCTCTAGATAAGGGGGATAACGGCTGAGAACATGTAATAATCTATTTATACCACATACTAAACGAGAAACATTGCAATGAATCGATTTACCTTTTCTGACTCTCCACGGCTTTGTAACTACTTTCTATGTCAGAGGCCCGGGGTCNNTTTCATTCTCATTCGATTATAAGTGGATGTTAGTTTACGTATTCTAACCATTTGCAATCATACAGTAATTTTATTGCACGTTGAACGTCATTAAAGTATGAATTCATCAGTGTTTACATTGTTCGGACTGCGCTCCTAAGTAAGTATTGATTATTCACCGCTTGGGGCGCTAGTGTTTCGACCGGTAACCATTGCGGCGAATGGTAAAATGGCGGAGTGAACTCTCCTATACTCGTACACTCCTTGCTAACACGTTCCAGCTAAAACGTTTTGAAATGTTCACTCGAATAGTGCTGTGAGACACTACTGCGATTTTAAGTCATTTTCTTGGAAAAAAGATATAATTTATTATGACGCAGCAGTTGATCATATCATGATTTAAGATGGAAACTGTTGACGCAATTGCTGCCACTACAATGTTCATTCAAGCTCGGACTTTTTATTTTCTAGCAAAGAAACCAAACATGTCTGGAAAGCTGTGAATTGATGAGACGTTTGATGAACAGAACACTGCCAACAGGTAAGGGTTACCATTCACAATGCAACAAAGACCTCGCTCTACTGAAGTCCAACTGGTATTCGGTTTTGTGAATACGACCGGACAGGTCTACTTCTTTCGAAAACATGAATGAGCTATTCGTGTAAGTTTTTTAATATTGGAAAAATTACGCAGCTTTTGCAGGTTTCATGGTATGTTTTTCAAAGGCCGTACATATAAATGTGCTGTAACAAGATCGTCGTAGGCATTTGCATGTGAAAAAAACTTGCCTTACTGACGTTCGTGTAAACTTGATCAAAGTTAATAATGAACCTAGACACACGCTCAAAAACTGCATTAAAGCCCAACTTCAACGAAATTTTGTTACTTTGGCTGTATTAGGCTAACCAGATAGTCCCAGCAAAGCCTTAGTAAAATAAGAAAAAGCAAATTCAATCACAAGCCCGTCAAATGATAAATGAAGCTGACTTTTCGTGCCATGTTGCGTCACCGCGAGATCCCAGCACAAACAACAAAAGGTTGTATTGAATAGGGGTCTGAATAGAATGCCATTACGTGCAAGTCATATTCGCAGCTGCTTGAATTAAAATGTGATTCTCGCGGTGACGTAGACAAAAGCAAGCCAATACGTCTAACAGTTCATTACACTTGGCAATTTATGGCACTTAACAATACTGTGTTATCATTGAAGATAGGCTTTAATGAAGCGCTTACCAGTAAAAGAATAAGATGTGATAGTCCCAACTAAAACCAAACTTGCGACCATTGACTCAGATACAGTAGGACTCAAACGCCTACCCAAAGCGCTTACACATAAAGTGTAATGCTGTGTAGGACCTTGGCGTCATTTATTGATAATAATGGCAAATATCAACACAACTATAAATTTTAACTGTCAGCGAGGAATTATCTATATTTTCCAAAATAGAAAGCTTGTAAAATTTGAATTGTTTTTTTCTTCTAAATTTAGCAAACAAGGAAGGTAAAGTGGTCGCAAATGAACGGTATCGATAACATGACCAACTTTCTTTTGCTATCAATGTTCAAGATGAAATCTTCAACATTCTAAATTGTCATTATGATATCGTTTTTGCTAAACTGGGTTTTTCGTTTTTCATGAAATCTATGAAAATCTTATTTTAATAGACTCCCATGCAAAAGTGGGATATTTTTAGGAATAATTCCTAATATCATCACTGCATGAAACATAGTACCTGAAACTTTCACATGAATCCGAGTAGCCGCCATTTTAATTTTCAAAAAACACGTATGATGTCAGTCCGAGGTGTGAACCAGGTTCTGTTTAGTCCTCCAAGGTCAGTTGCATGAAACAGTCCAAAATAGGGACTCAACTAAGATCCTTAAGTCGTTTTGCGGTTTTGTGTCTTTATGGAGTCACAGATGCAATATTTTTCTTTCATTTCAACTTTATTATTAGCTCCCTTTTGTTTAATGACATTTTCTAATAATAGAAATAAAGACTGAGCCCAGAGTTTATGGAAAATGAATAGGGTCCCAGTCCTTAAATTGGGGGTGTTGCATGAAAAGATCCCTACGTATATTCAATATTAACAGTTTAACGTAGAGTACTCTTTCGATTTGTAGCGAAGTCAAAAGTTGACTTAGTAATGAAACTAAAACAATACAAGAAAGGGCAATCGGTGTTTCCACAAGTCCAAAATACTGTTTCATGCAACCGGGCACAGTAGATTTATCAGTTTCTTCTTCCAGTGTTAAGAGACTATTTTCTGTTGTCATTATCCTCAGTTAATAACGTACATGCATATACAGTGTACATGTAAGTGCCACGGTTGACCAAAGGACATTGCCCGTTGCTAGTATAAATTAAGTCTGCTGACGCGAAACTCGACTCCGAAATTGACCAATAACACTCACGCGTACTTGATCCATGTCACGTGATTGGTCAGGTTTCAAGTCTGCGTTGAGAGGAATATGAGTTCCGAGATTTGACACTGAGTATAAACTTGTAAGACAGAACAAATTGGAAGGCATTGTCGAAGGGCTACATCCTGCAGTGGATGGACAATGCCTAGAGTCAGAGCCAGAGTCAGTCAGAGTCATAAACTTGTAATGGACCCAATGCTAATGATCAAATCTATCTGAATGCTTGCTCCACATATTTCGTTTACGTGTTATGAGTTGTGGTAGTGTCCGAGTATTGTCCGTAGACAGTTGTTTCAACTTGTATTGATAGGCCTACTTAAAATGTTCAAATGTTTTGTAGAATCTGATGTTCTACGGCACGTTAACTGTACAGTAGATACGCCGGAAGTGCTGTGCGTAAATCGGGCTATGAATCGAGCAGATATTTCTATTCGACTGCATGCTCAATGCAGCCGAGACATCCCAGTTGTATTTCTGCCAGCGTTTAGAGTTAATCACAGGAGAACCGGTGATTGGTTTTATCTCGGCACGGTGAGTAACGTTCAAGGACTTGGAAATATCAAGTATCTCAAGTGAGAAATGATCTACAAAATTCAGGTACCGTGAATTTCTGAAAAGAAGCCGATGAGCGGATATTCGAAAACGACCTTTTAAAACGCCCAGGCGTATTTTTGGAAACGGGGGCCTATTTTTGGAAACTGTGCAATTAAAACTGGCTTTAATCTTTATACTGGGCTAATACTATTAGTTACCGATAGAAATACCCCATATCTCGTTAAATGATAGTCATCTGAGTGAAATCGCGATTTCAAAATATAATGTCATGACAAAATAAACAAAATGTTACACACCAAAACATATTGCATAATTATTTCAGAACAATCGGTTAGATTTTCAAAACATGCAAACAGTTACCGAAAATGCGCTCACAGGCTTACTTTTGGGTGGACCGATTTTCAGAAATTTTCGGCATTAATTTTTTATTTTGAACCTGTTTTCATTGTCGCTATACCTGCAGTCAGGTGAGTGTAATAAAGGTAGTGTAAAACAATTAATTAAGGGCCGAAAACGAGCTATATGGATTGTTATTGTATGGATAAGACATTTTGACTTTATTCGTTTTGAACAAAGCTGTAAAAGGACAAAATCCATTGTGTTTTTGTTATCAAGTAGCCGATTTCCAAAGTTAGTTTCCATCCAATTCCCTGGGCCCCGGGGTAGAATTAATTGAGATCGAGGCGCTGTCGTTATCATCGGCTGTTTGTGGCACGTACAGTACATGTAAAATAGCTTAAAATAGTACGTGAAAAGAAGAGAACGGCTGAAGTATTATTTTAGACTGAAATCGAGCTAACTTAAGACCAAACTGCCT
This sequence comes from Phoronis australis, assembly GCA_002633005.1. Lineage (NCBI taxonomy): Eukaryota > Metazoa > Phoronida > Phoronidae > Phoronis > Phoronis australis. The sequence continues at coordinate 150,195 of NMRA01000380.1, read as the reverse complement.
TTGCTCGGTTTCATGATCTTCAAAAACAAAATTAAAAAGGAAACCGATCTACGTTAAGGCAGAAAATTAGGCTGCTTAACGGAATAGATTGGATGTCTGGTCTAGTTGACTGAAATTTACGACAGACATAGCTGTTAAGGAACAAATCCATACCAGTGCCTTCTCAAGTAAACGAGACCCAATAGCATCCAAAATGCTGTGAGTGAATCCCAATTGGGATTTTATGAACTAGGAACAGGTACTGAAAGCGTAGTTTGCATGGGCTTCCACGGCAAATACCGACAATTTTTGGTCTAAGTTAAGACCGAGTATCGAATATCGACTTTGTGTTCATGAAACTGCCTTTTGTGAACTTTCTTCATCGGTCTTAATTAAGTCAGAATTCCCATCTTAACTTAAACAAAATTTTGGTCTTAACATGTTTTCCGGACACGAACCCGTGTATATGAATATTGAACGTAAACATGTTTATCAAGCGCAGCGCATCAGGCAACTAATGTATTATATTCAGATACAGTGTAGGACCATAATGCATTGTATTGAGATACAGCGTAGGAGCCATACTGTATTGTATTCAGATACAGTGTACAGTGTAGGACCATAATGTATTATATTCAGATACCGTGTAAGAGTCATAATGCATTGTATTCAGATACCGTGTAGGAGTCATAATGCATTGTATTCAGATACCGTGTAGGAGTCATAATGCATTGTATTCAGATACCGTGTAGGAGTCATAATGCATTGTATTCAGATACAGCGTAGGAGCCATAATGTATTGTATTCAGATACAACGTAGGAGCCATAATTGGAAAACGAAATAGTTAATTAGAACAATTTATTTAATCACTAGTTCTTCCAAGTCTGTGTTTCATACGAATACATTCTAAATGCACAACAAGGCATTGAACTATTTTTTGACAGAAAGCCTGTCCTATCAACAACTGAATGACGTGTTCTTGCTTCAATTCTGCTACTGTGAGAGCAATAGTCATGTCTTCACACAATTGAACAAGTCTGCAATTTCCCCCAAATAAAAAAAGAGTCAAGCAAGCAATTTTGGCGACACTCTTCTTGAAGATTAAAATTAATTAGTAGACACCGATTTCACTAAGGTAAATGACCGACTAGTCTGCTTAGCTCAATACCAGTCATTATTCCGTGTGTCCTTTTGAACCATGAGAACAATATCATCACCACGCAAAATATAATTTGTAGTTATTGTTAACAAAGAAAACGCCTGCAAATGACACAGTCACGCATGCAGAAAGACAATTGACTGATCTAGTAAACTGAGTTCAGACCCTGTAAATTAGCAAGAGCTTCGGCAGTAAATCAAGCTTTAATCTGTCATCATCCAAACCTAATAATAATTTGGAAATGTCAGAAACTACGAGTATCACTTCTAGTACACCCTGTCTGTGGGCTGGTTGAGGCCATCTCTTGATTAATAATAGACAGTTTCCTCTTTCCCAGAGAACTCAAGTTAACAGGATACCTATACCACAACAAAAATCGGTTTCTGTGTTATTCTCCAAATTAAACCAGTTTAGTTTCTCCAGGAAGTTAGTCTAGAGAATTTTTGATGTGACAGAGGGTCCAATCACCGAGGTTCTCCGTAGCATACAGCTCGCCACATAATGACAAAAGTTTAAGGTCGTAATTCAGAATCGTAGTTAAATGGCAAATGATGTATTTCAATTGTCCTGGGATAGCTGCTCAGAGCTCAACTAGGAAAATGGGGTATACTTGATTGACTCACGGCCGTGTCAGTCGGCGGAGACATACGATTTCTTCTTGCTGACGACGTTCGGCTTACAGACCAGTCAGATGTCCTAGCTACTTGACCCGACAAAACCGCCGAAGTTTATGAAGGCACTTGATTTTTTACCACATACACGATTTTTCACTACATATATTCGAAACGAGTGGTTGTGAATATAACAGCACAATCCTGGGTAGAGTTCAGTAGCTGTCTCGCTGCTCAAAAAATCTAGCCAAAACCACGTGTTCTTATTTAAAATACATTGCAATATCTCGAGAATTCTTGCTTGGTCCTGGCGAGGTCCTATACCATTATTGAACTGTACCATGGTCTGCTTGCCGTTGACCCAAGACCGGCACTAGAGACAAAAGTTTTAACTTAAAAGTTGTGTGATCATATGCTTCAATTGTAATGCATAGCGATATCTCGCAGAGGCTTATTTGATTTTGTATTTTTGCGGAATCCTTGTGTGTAGAGAAGGTACTTTCAAAGAAGTAGACTAGCTAAAGAGTGAAGTGAGATGTCTAGCTAAAGANGTGAAGTGAGATGTCTAGCTAAAGAGTGAATTGAGATGTCTAGCTAAAGAGTGAATTGAGATGTCTAGCTAAAGAGTGAATTGAGATGTCTAGCTAAAGAGTGAATTGAGATGTCTAGCTAAAGAGTGAAGTGAGATGTCTAGCTAAAGAGTGTAACGAGATGCGGGTTAATTTGTAATCGCACTTTACCTGAAAGTTGTTCACAATTCTGTTTCAGAGATTTCAGCCAATCGTTACATTCAAGTCTAGATACGGAATGTCTATGCAATTTGGAGTCACAGTCATTTCACAAGATGGCGTTGTGGCCGAGTCGAACGCTTCCGAATGGACAATATTAACCAGAAGTAAAAATTTCTTTCATTTCCTACACATACCTAAGTAGCACCAGCTGATGAATTGTCATTGTCTTGAAATAAATATTTTCTGTAACGACAGATTTATTTGTGGTGAATGACAAAACCAAGTTAACTGAAGCCGTATTAACAATATGTTGAAATAGGCATGGCATGACAGGAATAGGAAATAATGCTCAGTTGAATTAGGAAAGTTTCGCGTCTTATACAGTATACTAATATATTTTCCTCTACACTGTATTTTGTTTCAGTTGACTCACTTCCGCCTCCAAGCAACGTACATGTGTTATCTCAACTGGTGACGTCACTCAGAGTAGAGACAGTGATTGGTTGGGAAGTTCCTCCTGGTAAAAGCGCATTCCAGTTATTTTATATTGTCCTGTATCGGCGGGCATGATGTCCTTGGTGCAAAAATTCCCTGACTTTTGCTTAAATACACTACAGTAGTGATCAAAACTAAGTTCGAATAGGACGCAGTCAGCTTACATCTGGATAAAGAAGCCGAGCTGCAGTTGATCTGAGACTTATTCTTGTCTAAGCAATAGCTAGACGTTAAATCAAGATGCTGGCAAACAGTACCTTGGTTGTTGTTAGAGTCAGTCAAGATGGTTTACGTGCCACAGGTTAAGTTCCGCAGGCATCAAGTCAGCCAGATAGAGTGCATAGCGTTAAAGGCAACAACGATAAATACATGTACCCTTACTATAATATCAGGAGGCAGTGTGGCCTAGTGAGATAATTGTCGCTTCCTTTGCTCAAGGTCGTGGGTTCGAGTCCCACTGGGGTACACTGCCTGACCCTTGAGGCAGATCTCCAGCTCCTGAGCTCGGTTTTTCCTATATATTTATAAAAGACAAAAATGGTCCCCGGCCATTAGTACAATATGCCCAACCGATCGGCCTGTGCACGCCTGGAATAACATGTACCAGGCCGACTGCATTGTACTACCATATACAAAACTGAATTTCGCTCCAAGACAGCTATTCCTTTAGACCCGTGTATGAATCATTTAAAGAAAATCGTCAAATTCCCCATTGATGAGACACACTTACATAAAAGAGAAGCTGCCCACTTACATGTATGTCCTACCACTTCAAATGACCAATGACGCTCTCGAGGTAGTTATTCCCTTCGAACTATGTATGAACTTCCAAAAACACCACCTTTTGAATGTAAAACACGAGTTGCGGCCTCCTTAATTCACATAATATCTCTCTTACTAGCAGTGCTGTAGTGGTAAAATTAGAGATAAGTAGGCGCCCAGAGCCCATCGCATCACCTTGAGCACTGAACATAACTTACGGTGGGTAGGCGCTACCAAAAGGTGGTTGGCTGCGCCTACGTGCGCCTACGCCCCACTACAGCACTACTTGCTAGTGACTTGGCGCGTTCTACTTAGCCAAATAAGAAGCTACGCATTATTGTAGGGACCGTTCTACCGGCGAGTAGGTTATAAAAAATTTGAAAACAAATATTTTCACCCACAACTTTTCAAAAGTCAACCTCTTTAGAAATACGGCAATGGCAGAGAAACACTGAATGGCGTATAGTTTTGAAAAATTCCCCTTTTACTTTGCAATTCACCATTCCCAACTCCCAACAAAATACTCCACCTTATCATTTCCAATAAAGACATGTATGGGATTGTTAATTCATCGTCGAAAACAAAGGCCACCTTTTACTTTTAAGATGGACCGTGTTCGTTTCAAGTCAGCGTCATGGATACAGATCGGGTATCCCATTACGAGGTGAGTGAGGTTTTGCAATTCCCTGCAACTGGTTACCCCTGAACAAGATGTTCATGGAACGAGTTGTAGCTTGGACAATGGACGACATTTGCGCTGTGGCAATTTAATACAGGTGTGAGAATTTACCCCACCTTATCAAGGTAGGGTTACTTGCTTAAGGGTAACTTGCCTCACCACGATTATTACTGTTGACGCAAACGTACAGACCTCGCTTGTTCCCTGCGTGCCGCTAGGTGGTAGCCACCACACAAATATCACGTAATTTTCCTCGGAAAATTTTTTTACAACGGCGTTCCTGATTGGCTGGTCGATTTCTCAACAGGCAGTACTTTACGCAAACAAATTGGCAAGACTGACGGTGACTTTTGTTTACGTTGCTGTCCTGTATCCAACACACTAGGAATAACACACTAGTTAAACCGATCAGATGACGGCGTGTTTATTGTACATGCGTGTGCTTCAAGCACGTGGCTATTAAACATTACTGCAGAAACGAAATAGTTGCTGCTACGACACTTGGCACGGCTAAAAATGGTTTGTAGTCCGCCATTTTCTTACTTTGTTGTACAGCTAACCAATGTCTGCAGAGGTTACATCAAGCAATGATAAAGAGCGTGTTACTGCCTTCTACTTGCGTGCAGACTCGGCACGCAGGGAACCAGCGAGACGTACAGACTAGGCGGCGGAGGTAATTACCATCTGCGCTTGCTGTATTCATACATACGGGTACCGAGTCATGCTTGCGCCATATTTGTAACATGCTGTTCGGATTGGATGGCTAAGTTGCTCTTTGGTCAAGTTGTTTCATGGAAACTCATTATGTAAACATGACTATTGCCAGTTAATCCAGCATATGCGGGTCAGTCGAACATACTGGACTGGACTGTTAAGAATACTTTAAGCTGTAAATTCCAATCTTATCCGAAATCAACAGTCACCCGGTCGCGTCACTAAATAAGTTATTGCGAATTACGCTAACAATTAATGAAAATAATGTCCATTGTCACTTCGTTAGAGAGGTCTCTTCCGAACAACAGCTCGTTTAAGAATTGACACGTGCGTGTTGGCACACTGTAATTTCATTGATCGTGCTTGAACGTCTTCTCACAAAGTAGTTATCTATATTAAATCCGTTTTAATTACCTACTGTATATTAAGCTTATGCAAATTCTCGGGTGATCTCTGCTCAGTGGCGAGTTTGCAGTACAGTATCATTTCGCTTGCAACGCTTATCGTGCAGTAAAAACACACGTCAAAACGAACTCTCTAGTTACAAATGCCCAAATTTTGCTTATTTGGAACATCATATCAGGTGGTTGATCCGAATGACACTTAACTTTCACATACTACACCCCGTAAGCTTTATGCGATGTTCTTCAAACCAGGGATGGGGCTGTTGTCTGCGTCGTCATGGGAGACATCCGTAGTGTGAAATGTCTATCTTTAGAGACGTACTGTCACTAGAATGGATATGGGGGGGGGGGGNCGGAAAACAGATGACGAATTTGAAAGGGAGAACAAACTTTGCCGAATTATATATAGATGCGCCCCAAATGAGTTTGACCGTCCTGCGGGCCTACGAATGATAACTATTTTGTCATCGCCTTCGTTTCAGGAATTCCTACCTCGCTTATTAATTCCTGGTCTTGAACTTGACCGCACGTATGATGTGAAAATAATGGCAACGAACAAAGCCCTGAAAAGAAACAGCAACACCACATCCTTTAGGTTCACCACGCCAACTTGCCTACAGACAACTGGTCACAACTACACATCATGTGGTATTAGTCAAATACATTTGTTTACAGTATTTCCAAAGACATAGGTTAAAGCGTGAATCTGCTTTTGTCTTTAAATTGACAGAGAGGCCATTTTCAAAAGCGAAATGAGACTTGCTTTCGAGATTAGATCACCCAAAGATCGACCCTCATAGATTACTGATACGTAGGTAAAGTTAGGCAGGTAGTTAGCAGCTGACTTCTTTCTAGCCATTACGTGTGATGTACATGTAGTATTTTGAACCACCAGTGCCGCGTTGGTTTGTCAGTGCCTACGAGTGGATGCGGAGAGTTTACTTGATATTTCAGCATTTTTTGGAAAAGGCAACTTTTTTAATAGCAAGGCGATGTAATTGCGGTGGTTGCGAAAACGCGTGTTTGAATCGGGCTGTGGTATTCGTGTTATTGGCAGCTGAAATGCAAGTGAACTCCGCCATTCGCATGCAATCGGGTAAAGACCGCAAAATGGCGGAGTATTTCAAAATGTGGCTATGAAAACTTTTGGTAACTTGTGAGGTAAAGTTATATTGAACATTGCTTTTTCAAAAGTAGCAGCGTTGTACCAAATCCACTCACTATTTTTCCAGCCCCTGATCCGCCTCGGAACTTCACAGTTACCGACAAATGGACAAACGGCGAGAATTTCAGCGTAAACATAACCTGGCGAGAACCAGAATTCTTCTCCGAAGAGAACACAATATCGCATTACATACTCGGTTGGTTGAAACTCGGCGAAACGCCCTCTGATAATGGACACGGTACAATATCCATGGACAAGGTTAGACAAGCAGTTATATGAAGTTGAGACTCTTGAATTTTCCTATAGATTTCAATACGCAGATAGCTATAGATAGACCTGTGAGAAAAAAGGCCAACCTTTTTCGTACACGTGTTTGAAACGAAGCGAAGCATTCTTGCTTGTCATTGTTGGTAGATGTAGGTACAATGTGCGCGAATATTCATTCAATAGGTATCTGCGAGGTTCATCTTTGAAGAAATTGTGTCTTCAAGAACTGGCCAGTTTACTTACATGTACAGTTGTGCCCAATCCTTTACAATGGCATCCGTTGTACAAAACGTCACCGCCTGTACACGGTTAAACTGTATTCGCTTTCAGTAGCTGGCTAAAAAACGAAAACTGAATTGAATCTTTTACTCTCATAAAATCGGTGTTGTTATAGTTTCTATCGTGGATTCTATTTCTGTTGCCAACAAGAAAACAAAACTACGAGCGACTCAAGAAAACTCTGCTGAATTCATTGGAGTTGACCAACACTAAAGTTGTATTGACACTTGCACGCAGTGCTTCAGTGATCGACTTGAGTTGGTAAATGAAATAGAATCCGATCATAATATTGAATATTATGAGAACGATTTTATTACAGTAATAGATGTAGTTTGATTTTCGTTCTCAGCCTGATTAACAGGGCGAGATGCCTCTTTTAGGAACATTGTAATCAACACTACTTCACACGAATAACTTGTTCTTTTCGTTTAAATAAGTACCAGACCTGGTTTGTCATGAGCGGCTTAAAGGCAACAGGGGGTGAATACGAGCTAGACCTCGCAGCTGTATCTAACAGCGGTAAGATGAGTTCGAAAGAATATCTATACGTTCCTGCTGACAGAATACCCGAAAATACTCTAAGTACTCAACAGTCGGACTCTAAAGGCTCATCCCAGTTGACAGGTACACGTTTCATTTTAACTGCGACATTCAGCATTATAAATAAGGCTCAGTGTGCGGTTATTTTAAATCTGTATTTCGCGAAATCAAAGCGGGCATTTTACTCTTATAACCCCCCCTAACGTTCATTACTGTGATAGGATTTTATGTCCGTTACCAACTGCTGCCCCATTTTCGAATTCGCAATTTTGGGGTGGGCAAACCCCAATAAGCCCTGGAATGTTTTCTTTAGTCGCAGATGGTTTTTATGTTCTTGCTGGCAACGGAAATAAAATTCCATCACGTGACTGATCTTATTAAAGTAAAATGCCTAATTCGACATTCCCTATGTCAGTAGTCAGATAAAGGGGGCAATACTTGTAAGAATTTATTCGCCTCATGGCGTCGGTTGGTCGGAGCAGTGAACTCTCTTTTGTTTGCCATGCTATAACTACGTCACAGCTCAGCCATTTTCTGACTTTTTGATTGTGTGAAGGTGATGGAGTCGTCTGTTCTATGCTCAGATTTGTAGCAGCATTAAAAGCACACTATAAGCCTTTCGGCACCGACGTTTCCCGATAGGGATTGCGGCTAATCGTACATGTACATGTACACCGAATGACCCGAATCATCTTGGACTTTTTGTTTCTCTGAGGTGTACGATTTTGCCCACTTCGCCAAATGGGCGGGGGGGGGGCTGCGCGCATGTGATCACTTGACCTCCCATGGACAGCTGCAAGTCAAGTGTGAAAATGGCCGGTAATGAGTTTCAAAACCTCACGGCCTGACTTATTTGGCAAATTTAGGTTAAGCACCATGCAGATACTGGAGCAGGCTTGACACTAGCTTCAGTCAAATCGAAATCTCTAAAACGTATAATTTGTACTGCTTTTCCCATTCACTAGTAGTTCCAAACAGTGTGAGGACAGTTGACGCTCTTCCGTTCATTCTTACCCCCATTCTGGCAGTGGTGTTTGCCACCCTCCTATTTGTGCTTGTCCGCGTCGCCCGTTCGTCCAAGCTAAAATGGTTGCCAAGACGTACACCGAATTCTCCGGTAAGTCACGCCTTTGACGATAGTTCGATATTCGATGGCAAAACGCCTGTAATGTGTCATCAGTACGTCTTAAATTAGCTAGGTTGGGGTAGTTTATCTGTTTACATCTGTGCTGCACCCCGTCGACGCAAGAATCTCGCAAAACACAAGGACACGCGAGACGTCGCCTGTATTACAAGCGAAGCGCCCGCCTCGTCCCCAGGCCTCAAGATGGCGCTGATTGGTTTAGCCATTTGAGGCTTGGTTATGCAAAATGCTTCATTAAAACAAAGGCAAAAATTTGTTATTTTCACAGGTGTTGTTGCTGTCATTCTTGAAGCAGAAGGCATTGCTTTGATTATTTCTTGAAATGAAGAAGTTGGCGTACTGATTTTCAATTATTATTTTTATTAATAGTATCATCGAAACTTATCTGTGTTCGAATTAAATACATCGTTTTTGCAATAATTTAGCCCTAAGTTGCTGCAATATACCGTTAATTTTCATTTTTATTTCATACTCAGGCGCGGATCCAGGATTTTGAGTGGGCGGGGGGGAGCAGGGAAGGAATTTTAGAAGGGGGGGCATGGCCCCCTTGGCCCCCTCAAAATCCGCCACTGATACTACAGAAAATTTCAAAGTTAGTACAACTTTTCATTACTCTTGATATTCTGCGATTTCCGTAAAAGTGTGTCAGAATTCTGACTCATTTCATTTCCCATAACCAAGCTTCAAATGGCTAAACCGATCAGAGCCATCTTGAGGCTTGGCGACGAGGCTGGTGAAGCGCGTCATCACACTAGGCTTTCTCGCGAGTGTCTTGCCTGATTCTACAAAAAGCAACCCGAGTGGTCTGAGAGTAGAAAGGAAATCACCATCATGAGGGTGTGGATGGAATAAGATTGCCGCCGCGATAACTCGAATGCAGAATTTCTTCTGATTGGGCACTGATTTAACCAGAGTCATCAGGGTTGAGTTGCATTAAGCTTCAAAAGTTATCCGCTGGATAAGTTTAATTGTTGCGTGACGTCAAGTGCATTGTTCAACAATAACAACGTGGCGCGTGATAATGCGACGTCATTGTTGCTATACGGCGTATAACTTTTATGCAACCGGGCCCTGGTGATTTTCATTTACGGCTTTCTTGAATCCCCCGTTATTATTTGTTTGATCAGCCTTTTCCACGGACTATTTCATGCTTTTTGAGCTTAGTCATGGTCGTTTAGTCTTAGATTCGGCTGTTTCTTCATGTGATGTTATGGTGGGCACAGTGAATGTCTTATTTTATACGTCTACAAACAAGAGCGAAGTGACTACGGAAGCATTCTGTACTAACGAACTCATATATACTGCAGCAAGTGGCAAGTAACTCTACCTACGCACTCATTTATCTCCGCCGATAGATTTATAAATGCTAAAGACAACCTGCTTGTCTCTACTTATTCGTTTGTCAAAAAGGAAAAAAAAAACAGAAAAAACAACAACAAGAACAGTGCACCGTCTATTTGCTCCCACGCGAGCCAGAATGTTTACTACCAGCTCTTCACCGATTAGTGGCTAAGTTTTCAGTAGCGTCCACTCCTCAAGTATCTAGTAAGAATACGCATTGCGTTTTCACTGTCACTGTTCACAAAGAGTTTAATCACATATTTCCCTCAGCAGCCCTTTACAGTTCTAATGACTCTTCCTTAAACGCTACATGTATTTGTTTCAGCGATTCCCTTTTGTTGAGAACGCCATTTATGAGACTGACAACTTCTACACGTCTGCAAGCTCTAGAACTGCAGAGACGACGTTTGTGGAACCTTCGGAGTGGGTAAAGGACAATTCTGAAATTGTCTTCGACTGGTTGAAGATGGATGGCGTTATAGGAGAAGGGGCTTTTGGGAAAGTTGTTAAGGCTGATTTGAAGCTACCCAAGGCGTTGCAGACTGCATACAGGAGTCTAACCAAGAATACCACAGTCGCCGTTAAAATGCTTAAAGGTGAGACGTTGAAAACATGATGTCTCTCAAGAGTAGACCAGCCCCCCTTCTCTCTCTCTCTCTCTCTCTCTCTCTCTCTCTCTCTCTCTCTCTCT
>NMRA01000380.1:0-133559 GCA_002633005.1 Phoronis australis | reverse complement strand
CAGCCCCCCCCCCCTTGGCTGCCGCAAAAAAAAAAAATAAAACAGCAACAGCGTAGGGAAATGTTGAGTTTATTAATTTGCCCAGGTAATTAAAATTATACGGATGAAAAAAGATTTAAATGTGTGCAGTTTTAGTGTTTGCAATGAAGAAAATTTACTTCATTTTTTAAAGAAAATGGAACCTGAGTGACGATGAAAAACAGAAGCTGCTGGTAAGATGTGAATTTTAATCTAAACCTTAGTGAATCACTCAGAAACTCATTAATTCTCTCTTTGACAAACCTTAAGTTAAGACGATTTCCAAAGCAATCCCGTCATTATTGCCAATACGAAAAACGGATTTGGTCTTTTGGGCATTTGATGACTCTTTTAAATACAAAAAAAATTGTTAAGAACCGATTGCACAAAATATAAAACGTGTAATAAACATTACAAAAAGAAGTAGGTTTCACGCGCAAACGCTGTGGACCATAAACAAGTAGGTCTCTTACTTTTAGGTTAGTAGTGATATCGTGGTGATATAGTGGTAAAGCACGCGCGTCCTATCAGCCAGGTCGTGAGTTCGAATCTGTGGAATTCGCAGTTGTTCCTGTGTGACACGTTCCCCGTGTTTTTTTTTTTGCCTTTTTTTCTTGGATAATACTTCAGAAATCAAGGAAAATGCTTGATTTTTAGAGGAAAAAACAGAAAAAATTCCTGGGCGGGAGGGAGGCAAACCCCCCCTCCCGACCTCACCCCATTCGGTGCTATGCGCATCTACAATCGTGGTTGGCGCAAATGCTTGCGGCCGGACAAAATGTTGGGCCCCCCTTGTGATATCCTAGATCCGCCACTGAATAGATACATCTTCGATTCTTACAGATTGTTACTTTCTTAGTACTATGAAATGTTGTAAGTTATTGGTCGTAATTTGTGAATAGCGGGGGGCCTTGTTTAAATTGTCAACGTCATGGCAATCCTTTATTAGGTCGCACTTTTCCAAATACGAATCACTCCTATCATCAACATAGCAGTTGTATTTTTGTAGTTTTTACTTAAATAACACGGGAATGGTAGCACGTTTCACACTACCGGTCATTTTACCATGCTTACTGTCTCTACTCTGCTATATTTTGCAGATGGTCATTTGGTGTGGTTCTGTGGGAAATCGTCACACTAGGTGGTGTTCCATATCCGGGAGTTTCTAGTCGGGAGCTTTTCAATCTTCTGAAGGACGGGTATCGAATGGTGAAACCTGACAACTGCAGCCGCGAAATGTAAGGTCACATTATGTCAATGGTTTGAAATGTTCAATCGTATTAAACACTGAATGGGAAAAAATGAAAGTTTGCGTCTCTCCGAAGTCCATTTTTCGAAAATGGGCATGGAACCAACTGACAAAACGGTTCGTATGTGCAGTTCACACTTGTCGAAGAACATCATTCGTAAACACTCAAGCACAAAGTTTCACTGTTTCATATTAAGTTACAACAAAGATTTGTTTATGCATGTATATACAACATGTCTTAGATGAATAATTACTGAGTCTGAATGTGCTGTCCATGCGATCATATGGACACCCATGGTGAATGTTAAGAATCAGTCCTTTTAATTGTTTGAACTTGAATTCCTAGAACTACCGTTTTCATGACTTTCTTGCCAATTTGACATATCATTAAAAATATTTTGAACCTTTTTAGTTGATTTTTGATTGTTTACTTTTTCTCAATGTAATTTGGACCTTTTCAGTTGATTTTTGTAAAACATAATTGATGAAAACAATAATTTCTAAAATCGGAAGTGTTAGGCTATGCTCATCCGGTCTTAGAAAGCTGTGTTCCGTGACTATTCCGCCCTCATGAATCTGTTCAGTGACCGAGGCGCCCGTCTATTTTTGATCCTCTACTCCATCCATTACAATTTAGCTTTTGACTGTAGAGCAATGATGCCAGATATAGGTAATAAAATTAATACCTCAATTAACTAACAGCAATTTAAACGCTCCGCATTGTGCCCGCAGCATGCTCACATTTTTTTGTATTTCCAGTTTTGAAGATTTTTTGTTTTCATTATCTCTTAAGAATCACTTTGAAATGCATTTACGAGTAAGAAAAATATGTCAAATTGACATTCAAAATGCCATCAAACATGGTTTTGTTTCCCTTAAGCCACAGCTCTGAAGCCACAACTACCGGTGAGATTTTGTATTAGGTACGATATAATGATCTCCTGCTGGCAGCCTGAGCCGGAAGACAGACCGGACTTCACTCAACTGAAGGAAAGTCTCGAAAGAATTTTGGAGAATTCCAACGCCTACATAGACTTCAGTGTAGACTGCAACCAGCAGTATTATGAGAAGGAGAAGGACACATGGTAAGCAGAGCTTTGTCTTAGTTCCGTCAAATATTTTAGCAGAGAGAGCGCTGTTAAAGCGCAAACTGTCGCAGTCGTCAAATGATCGTTTGTGCAGGTCACCGAAGCAAAAACTGTCTCTCGGTCAGGCTTTATTATTTTTCAGGAAGGACGGCGGCATAGTTGGTATGGTTTATAGTCATATAGGTGATTTGTGGTGAGAACTGGTTTTATCTAATGGTGGTGGCAAGATTACGTGAGCGGTTTACGGCTGGCAAACTTGAAGAGGATGGCATTAAGTATTTTGGGTTTTTAAACTTAAAAGTTCTGTCAAAATGAGACTGGTATTGTTCTTGATCTATCGAACTATATTCATCTTATTGGGATCACTAGTCCGAGTCCTGAGAGGTTAAGCCAAAAAAAATGCACATTTTACAACAGGTGAGCTTACTTCTTCTAGAAGTTTAGTGGGTAGAATGAATTGGAGATACAAGATTCAAGACCAGATCTAGCGTACGAAATGCTGGAATTGAGTATAAATTTTAAAACGGCCACTGTAATTGACCTTTTCAGAATTTGAAATGTTAGAATCTGAGGTAGCATTCCCAAGTCTGGGACCTGTGGGTACCTGGCAGATTACTGTTTACAGTGACGCAGGTCATGCTAACTTGTTTGATGGTATAGTATTGTCGGTGTCCATATTGTGCTGTTGGAACAGAAGAATGGTAAATGTTGTCTTTTCTCAGTGTCAAATTTAAAGGGGTCGGGGGAAAGGGGGCCATGGCCCCTCCCTAATTTTTCCCAGATTCCATTTGGCAGTTCGGGGTTGCGAATGTCTGACGCCCAAAATCCTGGCTAATACTATGCCCTGCCCCCCTATCTCAAAATCCTCGATCTGCCCCTGTACCGTCTGTCTTGTTCTGCCAATAGGATTAAACGAGTGGTGATGTCCACCATTGATGCGGAAGCGCTCAGTTCAAGAGAAGGGATAGAAGACGGCATTCACTTGCGAAGTGTCGTACAAGAATTGTTTGAATTATCCAAAGGGTTAATAGTAGTAGAAGCAGTGAATTCCACAAAGCTGGTGGATAAGCGCTTCAGGCTGAACATTGCCGCAATCAAGCAGTCATTAGACACTCGTGAAATCTCCTCAGTAAAGTTGTGTCCAGAATCTAAACTATTACCCAACTGTATGAGCAAGCGTAGGGCATCAGATGTGAACCTACTCGAGTTGCTGCAAAGGTGATTACATGAAAAATCGTTTTTTAACTCAGATGGTTACATGTTCTTTAGGCATGGGAATTTTTTATCGAACTCGTAGGTATTATAGTTAAGTTTGTTTCCATTTTTAAAGTTATAAATGTTAATTGATGTGTAAACCGCTAAGAGGAAAAAGGGTCGAGAGTTCAGTGATATATATGTGATTGTTATCTGAGCGTGAACGGGAGGTGCACAGTTTGTAGAGAAGTTTTTTCACTTCTCCCATGGTGAATTAACGTTTCAAATTTTTTTTCATTGCTCAAAGTATATTGATAGTGGGCTATTCTGTGGCGGCACAGGCATTACAGTGGAAGCACCTTTGATGTATTGTTTCGCAGACCCTTTCCACTGGTAAACCAGTCTCTGTAAAAATTTGGGCAATTTGCTCCGAAATCGAATATGAAAATATTTGAACGCACGAACAGTGCGGTTTAAACTATGTTAAGATTGTCAATACACCTTTTTACTAAACTCTTTTAAGTGCTTAAAACCACCATTTGTCTTGTTTTGAAGAGTCTACATTGTCAGCATCATTATTATACCACCGCACCTCACAACCGCGAATCCAATATCTAAAAAGAGAGAAAATAGAAAAAAAGTTAATCCAGTTGAAAGTTTCTTAGCTCCACGGAAATGTGTGTAATGTATGAACATACTCAGCGACATCGTGGCATGTCCACCAAGACCCGTGCTTCTTGTAAACTTGTGCCATGTCTGGGCTTCTGTGATTTCCCGTGGAAAAGTGAAAAGACTGGGTAGTCCAACACTAAGTTGTCACAACCATTACAAAGGCCTCACCATACCTTATTCTACAAAAAATCTCAGAGAAACGAGCAGCAATATCTGACGACTTTTCCTTCCAAACACAATGCAAGATGACTAGTGCTCTGATTGGTTGTCCTGATTTTACAAGTATGTATGTACAAAAAATGTTCGTAAATCGATATGAAAGAATTAAGGCGTCGTCAGACAGAATGGTGTTTGCGGGTGTTCTAATTTGACGCCTGGGTTGGGTTGCATAAAACTTCATGATTATCCGCTGGATAAGTTTGTTTGTTCATGACGTCAGCTGCATTGTTAAAAATTACAAAGTGGCGCTTGATAATACGACGTCATTGTTGCTATACGACGTATAACTTTTATGCAACTGTGCCCTGATCGACTGGTTGAGTTGTTCTATGGTGCTTTTGATGTGAAATTGGTGATTTTAAACACTTTAAAAGACGTGCTGTTTGTTTCTGCACCACAGCCAGTCGTTTATCGATTTACTACACTGTATTTTCAGCGTGGTCTCGGCGAATTCCGACATTCGGAACAATAGCTCCGACAGATTGTCTACCTCAAGCGCAGAGAGCACGGTTTTCTTGGACAAGGCTTTAAGGCTGGACTCAGGACCAGACACATAGTTGTGTGTTCTTGCACTAAGTGGACAGTTAGGGGGATTCGAGGAAGATGCCAACGAGGCGACACTGGGGATCTGTGAGCAGTATACAACTACCACTAATTCGTTCGAGTGATCGCTTGACACGTTTCCCAACATGAGAGCAGGCATGAGTTCTGTGTAAAGTTTAGTAGACAAAAGAACCTCACCAAGGAAGCTTTGCTTGTAACATGTGACAATACATTGTATCTCGCGTTTTTGGGTTTTCGTGAGATTTTCGCCTCTACGAAACGCACGCCGGATGAGAACAGAGTAGCTGGTTCTGTCATTTATTGTAGCATACTCAGTATTTCACTTGAGTGATAACAGGAAGGAATTACCATTGGCACTGGTAATGCCTATCTGGTGATAAGCATACTGATCAGCCAAAACATCTTCTAACGCTTCTAGAGTGGAGAGTGTGACATGGGGTACTTTGCTTTTCGTGTCGGTCGGTGTCACAACTTGCCTCACGCTTGCAGAATTAAAAGACTTGGTAAAGTGTTCCAAACGTGCTTCAACTTTTGAGTTTTGTTAACTAAAGGGAAGCAAAATAAATGATATTTGCGATGTATTATGGTTATGTACATTGTATATTAGGGTTATGTACATGTACATTGTATGTTAAGGTTATGTACATTGTATATTAAGGTTGTGCACATTGTATATTAAGGTTATGTACATTGTATATTCAGGTTATGTACACTGTATATAAGGTTACAAGTGTACACTGTATATTAAGGTTATGTATATTCTATATTATGGTTATGTATATGTAGGATCTTATCGAAAAGCGTGTGTGCTCAGATAAATATCTACAAAACTATAACGTTTTATCGTTTACTAATCTCTCTGAGTACGGGGACTAGCAGAGTTCTGTTAAAGTGCGCGTAGTTTATTTTGAAAAATAGCGAAAATAAAAAAGCACAAACCTGTAGATGTATCATTTTGCCTAATACAGTATCTGTTTTCCAAAGGGCTAGCAATATACAGATAAGCAGCTTTCACTGTGCTTAAGTTAATAAATTTGAATCAAAAACGTGCAAATGAATGGCTTTTCCAACAACATGTGAGTTTTTTGCTGGACCAATTTCATCACATTTCTGTTGTTACTAGGGCAAGGTAACTGTGCTTAGTAATAAATATTTGTCTTCGAGATTAACACGCATTTGCAAGTTTAGTAAGGTAACATAGAAGCATGCTATTCTTCAATTAGCAACCCCAGATGACAATCGTTTCTCAATACCTAGTAGCGGTTACCTATAAATCTGTGTCATATTTGACGTTTGTTTAACTGTCGTTTGTGTTGCAGTTTCATGTTTTGAGTGCATGTCAACGTCAGTCTACATGTACGTAATTTAATTTCATTGTTGACCTGATACCGTCTAACAGCTACAGTACCAAGAGCATTTTGCCTACCGTAAAAGTGAGCATTTAGACTCATGTGTTTAAATATATATCAAAAATAATCGCGTTTTCCAATGAGAGCAGTTTATTAAAGCGGCTATGAAGCAGTATAATTGTTTTTCATTTATATTTCGTATTGTGACTTATTATTTACTCAGGTGAAAAGGGTTTGCAAAGAACTAGTTGATTCTTATCACTGAGAGCATACCTGACGCTTCAAATAACGCGGCGTGACAAGCCAACGTGTGGTGCATAGTCTCAAGCAATCGCGAATCAAAAGTTATTTTAAAGGTTTGAAATCATCTTCAATTTGATTAAGGTAAACTTCGAGTCCACTTTCACAACTGTACATGTATGTGATCTACTGAGATTAAAAAAATTGCTTTGGTATCGTGGAAGACTGGTTTATAGCCTAGTGCACCTCCAGCGCACCGCAGCAATATTTCATGGGTATTCCTAAAAACGTTGTGGAGTAACAGACCCTTCAGCAGGTGGCCACAAAGCCTATGCAAATCACAGTGTTACGACTCATTCCTTCAGTTTATAACCTTTGACCAGCAAGATCTACATCTACCGACAGAATGCAACATCAGATACCAAGCGGGAACTCATGGATGTATTCTGTGGCTACCGCTAATCTGGTTGGCTAACACTCTGACGCCTCAGCCACCGACTGGTTGTCGAGTGATGAAGTAGACCGACAACAGCGGGCCCTGATCATTATAGCATACTCTTAACAGCAAATCAAGAGGGACCAGAAGAAGCCACAGACGCTAATTGTTACCAAATGTTTTACAACCTTGCAAGAGAAGAGGCTGTTTTTGGTTGATACTTGTCATGCTACGGTTCTTAGGTATTTTTTGTTGTTCCGACAGATGTCGCAATCGGTTACTGACCTTGACCTTTTTACACGTTTTCTGCACAGTTGAAGAATTAGTACTAGTAATATTAAACATTGTATCGTGCTTAGTCGTCTTTTCTACTGTGCGCGTCAACAGTAAATTTGCTTCAACGTGCTCATCGAACAGCTTCTTCAACAATACTGGTGACTCGTTTTTCGACAGACAACACTCAAGCCTGTTAGGTTTATTTGACGTCTGTTCAGGAATAACCACAATTGCAGAAGGGCCTGGATGCCCCAGTATTTACGTCAACAGTAATCGCATAGAGTTCAAGGCCACAAAGGTGGTGTCATCAGACACTCGCGAGTGGGTCTGTTTTCGGCCGCTGTGAACTTTGCTACCGAATCAATGACTCGTCTGACGCGGAATGTGTTTGGGAACCTGCCTGCTGCTAGCTAACTGCCCCTCTTCTCGTGCCGAACACATACAGTGTATTCCTGGGTGTTTTCTGGACACATGTGCCTGGACATGCTGACGTGAATGAAAGAGCAGACGAACTTGCTGGGTCGTTGAATGGCAGCTGCCGTCTATGTATATTCCTCTGACAACAAGCTCTTAGCGAACCAATGCTCATCAAACAAGACTGTGGACAAATTGTCAGTTTGTCCAATGAGTGGTCAATAAAGCATTAACTTCCCAGGCAGCATTTGTCAAGGTATACTACGTCTCGTTCTGTCAATGTGGATTAAAGGCTAAACGATAATTGCACCACATTATTTGTGACCTCTACGACAGGTTTTTACATGTAACTACGAGGCACCACCCTTTGTCGCAGTAACCTTTTAACTGTGCTATGACTAGAGAAGTTCGATGGAACTAATTTACGTACGGGGGCGAGGGACATAAGTAAACGGTGTTTAAATCAAGATTGTCTGTCTGTTGTGGATTTTATAGCGACAATGAACCCGTGTTCCGTGAAAAACGTACGTTTAATTTATACCACTTGCCGATACAAATTTGGTCTCAATTTGTTCCTTACTTAGATGAGAATCATTTTTGGTCTTGCAAAGAATTGACGTTTTTGTAGTACTCGACACCATACTCGGCAAGTAAAATGACCGTCCGTGACAAGTTAACTTGTAGAGCTCTGTCGTAAGCAATACGTGCCACTTTTTTCTCAGAATTCACACGTATTTTAACAAACAAACAACACGAGGCCAGTCACAACGGTAAGTGGTAGGAGTCAAACGCAGCTTTTTGTGACGAAAGGGTGATTTATACATGTAACCGTGTTAAGAAGCGATGTTTATCGGCAGACTACTACAACCTGAGACTATGAATATTTCTGAAGGTCACGTGAATTCAGAAGACGATTCGTTCATAATTCTTGTACACGTGTGATTTGCAACAAAAATGAGGTTAGGACATTGCAAAGAAGCTGTCGAGGAGAGCCAGCACTTGCGGTAGCTACTAATTGCAGTCTGGTTTTGTGGGAAATGTCTTCAGGATCATAATCTCTCCCAGACATACATCCCATTACATTGCTGTGGGGTTGGAAGATCAAAGGAGCTGGTCACCCTATAACTGCATTTTTGCTAAAGCCTACCGAACACAGGGAGAATCATGCGCGCACCCAGAGGAAGTGGGTAAAAAGCTCCACCTCAAAACCAAAATGTCCGAGAAAACGAGACAAAAATCCACTAAATAGGCGCAGACCCACAGTTCACAGACCTGAAGGTAGTACCCCGTTTTTTAGTCCTCCCGCTTTTTTGTTATTAAAAGGTCCACTTTGTCAGGGATTCGAGACCCCCATATTAAAGACTGGGTGCGCGCATGAGAATCTCTTTACTGAAAGTTTGAAGCTGTTGTCAAATTTACTTTGAGAGGTCTTTTGAAATCGACGAAATAGAACAAGAATGCCGTTCCTGTGAAGCCACTGCAATTTATTCGCTTATTCATTGCTACACAGTGTTACCGATTTGTTGGAATTTAAATGAGATATCGCTCTCGTTAGATAGCTCATAACTAATATTCAAGGAATCATAATTCACTGTATATTGATTCCTTCGTGTACACGTGATAATGTGTGATCAGTGACCCTTGTTGAACAACTCCATAACCTCATCCGAGCTTAAGCTGCACCTGAACACTTTCACCTGGAACAATCGAAACAATTCTGAATAATTAGAAATAACAAACTTGCAATGACCACATGTCCGAGACGCAACTCGAGACGTCCAATTCACATGACAAGTACAAGTCTACGGCCTGCGCGCGAGTGTACAGTAGATAAATTATCTATTCTATTATCAATCAACAGGTGGCGTCAATGAAAAAAGTTCCTCTGACTAGATTGAAAGCAGAACGCACTTCTTTAGCATAGTAGCGTTTGTGGGTTGAGCAGAGTCCATACACATACCAGAAATTCTTCGAGGTAACTCGACAAGTTTCCGGGCAATGAGAGACTTCCAGGAAGCATTGGAGACTGATGACGTGGGACCAGTGTCTCATATAGCCACCTAGCTGTACAAGGATTCGAATCGTCTTCTAAACGGGCTGCGTAGGGGAACAGTTCGACTTTGTGAAAAACCCTGTTACGTTGTGTGTGATTAGACGTGATGCAATTTAAACACATGTTATAAAGCGTCTCCTTCTCTAGAGGCTAATGGTATCCGGCCGTGCAAGTGACCAGTCGCGTTGCTATTTGAAAGTCTCCCATTATAACACGTTAACAGTTCTACTATCTAAATGTTGACCACGGCCAAGTTCTATTGTATACAGTAGTTGTTTGCCTGAGCGCGACTCTCAGCCCGGGTAGTGTAATGCTAAGCAATTACTGCTAGCGGCAAAAATGAGCTTTGAATACCCTTTTAAATCCTTTTCTGGTGCTTTTCACTCATTTACATGAAGTGCCTGAAAAATTCTTTCAAAGCCCCTTTTCGTGCGTCTTTCAATACCAAATATGAAGGATTCAACAGCACAAACAGAATTGAAAAGCTGGTGTAAGATTATAACTTTTTGGGAAATATGCAATGATTTCAAAATGCTGTTGTGTTGAAAACTTTTTCAGTGGTCATGAAAATATGTTGAAATGAATATTTTTTTCAACTGGTATTGCTCTAAAAGTTAAAAACAGGCTAACTTTTTTCGTACTTATATCCGTTTCGCCTCGACAAACACGTGAATCACCCACACCTGCCTTTGTTTTTGAACTGAATGGATGTGTTCAGCTAGATATAAAACATGGTAAATTTCAAAGATGGCTCAAGAATGCAGACTACTGATAACCTCAGCCAGTGGGAGAGTGCTATAATTGCTGACTGGAAGCAGAATTTTAAGTTGCAACAATTATGAAAAGTTGTTAATATAAATAACGATGACATCAGTGAGTGTAATGATGAAGCTGCACATGGCATCCATTATCTTGGAGGAATATTTTCCGAGTTAATTACTGTTCTCCTTACGTGTACTTACTTCAAAGAGAACGGTGGAAAGTGACGTTAACGGCCCAGCAGAAGGTTTGCAACTTGATTTTTATTGAGCACACGAGAGATGACATTGAGTTCAATATCGAGTGAGATATTGTGTCTCCTTAATAGATGTGAACGTAGAATCAATATGAAGACCATATGCTGGGCTATCCACGCCACCTATTGTTCCGTGGATACATGTAGTAATTAATCTTCAGTAGAATATTAATAAGACGGGTTTCCAAGACATCCGAGAAACCGTATTTTAAGTATAAAATCCGCTCTAGAAAAGAATCGTAGAGCTGACACATATTAATTTATGAAGTTAACTAAACTAGCGAGCAAAATTATCTCCCCTACCTCATTCATATACCACTGGAAGTCACTTTCATCTTTGTCTTCACAGTAACCAGTCGAAATTTGTAGGGGTGCATGATAGCTGTTGATGTTGCCTACAAAAGTATATATAAAGGTTATTTCTTCTGCCCTGTTTACACGTTCCTGTTTTAGCCTTCCAATTCGTATAAGTTAGAAATCCCGTGTAGACAGCGGTCCACTTGTGGTAGACGCTAAGACAGCCGAATCAAACGCAAGGTGGAGCAAAATCGGACGTTTTGTATCTCCGTCAACCGAATATAACATGCCAATACTAAAGGTAAATGATCGTGCCGGAACACTTGTCTACATACTCCTACTGGTCAGAAAGTGTACGGTGATACGTTATTTGTGCTAGTGGATACTGACTTTTACTAATTAAGAAGTTCTGGTAAACGCAAACCGCGGCATTAACACGCACGGTGTACAGCAAGAGGCATCAGGCCACCTGCACTCTTTTTACCTGTAATATTTTAATGGTCCTAAAGCAACACCTGTGCTTTTCTTATGAAGGCTGTGTGATGATTGCATAGCGTTAAAAATGAAATTCCTAACTTTATAGTAGAATACACCTTCACCACCCTATAAACATTCATTTTGTCAAAACAGCTTAATGCGTGCGTAGTCTATTTTGTTCAGAGTTAGTTTCCGAAAAAAGAAACGTCCCTCATTTTCGAGTTGCGTGGTGGGTTAACAAGAATAAGGCACGAACGTAACCATTCGATAAGAACGTGCTGCTCGAATATTGTCTTTTTCATGTTCAATAATCATCTCAATTGTTTCAAGACATTTTAAACACCACATCGACGTGTCAAATGGTCAACTTCAAAGAAAGATAAAATAGAAAGAAAGTGGTTTACGAAGCCAAGAGACATTTGACATGCTTTCCGGTCACCGTGTAATAAGAGAAAAACAATATATTACGTGTCACGCTATCTGTGAAGCATCGATTGTACTTCAATGGCGTCGTTAATGAAAACTAAACGAAGCATCATCATGATCAGAGAGCAAAACTTTGTCAGCTTACCTTACGAAGCACGGTCAGACTTTATTGCATCTACAGCGCAAATCTTACGTACCGTTAGCTTCCTCGGAGTCAACAAGATTCCCGTCAATGTATAAGCTGAGTTTTTCTCCGTCATACGTCATAGCCACGTGATGCCATTGCTTGTGATTGATCTAGGCAAGACAAGGTAACTACATAATCACAAATCAACAACTGTAATGATAGATGTGATAGATTTTGCATACAGCATCAGTGTGGCGCCAGCAAAACGGTTAATAGCTGATCAAAAAAATTGTGAAACTCAATTTTAAAAACATGAAATGTCAGCTGTAACGGAATGCCAATCGAAATTAAAGTAGACTCGGTTTATTTGAATGCAGGTACTGGGTTTTGGTGCTACCGTACATGTGCGTACTTACAAACCCAAGGAACAATTTTCACAGATACGAGTATAGCCAAAATTTGGGGAAATATGCATGATTTAACACAAAAATATCCAATTTCATAGAAATTATGAAACAAAAACTGAAAATAAAGTAAACAAACGTTATTTTAGCCAGGGAAAATATCCGGTTACAGTATTAATACTCCCGATCGTATATCCGTCACTGCCTTATATAATTCAGGACCTAGATTTGAATTTGATTTTTGCTCCTTAAACTGGCATTATTAATGTACTACGTGTATAACCCCCGGAAAATTCAGGTCAAAATAAGGACGGCAAATCTACTGTACATGTATGTAATGACAAGGATTTATCGGTGACCGTCTGATGTGTGCCCAGTATACGATATCCATAAAAGCTGTATGAGACAACTACAAGCACTACGCTACTTAGTGGGGGTTTATTACCCACGGGTGAGAAACACATACCCACGGGACTCGAAACACGACCATCGGTCCTCCAAATCGGAGGAACTCACCACAGAAGGACGTACGGGATCAAATAAGACCGCCGCACCAGAAAATGGGACTGACGCACCTAAAGACTTGACCGCCACACCACAAAACAAGACCACCGGAGACTGAACATGACCGCGGGACAAAATGGAGTTTGTCTAGTTTACTTTGAAATCTTCATGTTTCTTTGTCTATTTACCTACCGGCTGTGTAATTACATTGACCTCTTCGACGTTAGTAGTTATGGTACCCGAGATAAACTCTGCCTCCATCTTGACACCAATGGTTCCAAACCCTAAATGCAAGGTTATGTTTGAGTAATGCATGATCAAACCCGGGGTTATCTCTCTTGTAATTTAAAGGCACAAGTCGGTTGCATTTACGTGTTTAACAGATATAAGGTACCACTGGACCTCGAAACAAAAAGTTGCGGAAACATGGGGGTAACACACAGGTGTGGAAAACATTCGCTTAAAGCTTGTTGGGCAATAGCCCTAGCACTATAACGTTCTTTTTCTCAGGGAAGATACAACCATGTACAGTGTCGGGTGACAGAGCCAGTTATGGGTGAAATTAATTCAGCAGGGAATACGATTCTTTAAATGAAAACTTTCATTCGGTGACCAGTGTCGGTGTGATCCCACCTGGAGCTACGGCGAGGTTAAGGGAACGGATAATAAGACACCTTTCTTTTACAACTTCGATATTTAAAGAATATGAAAACCTACCAGACCTTTCTTCGTTGCAGTTCAGAAACAACAGACGCTTATCAATATTGTCTGGTTAGAAAATTCAGTGAGTTCCAATATTTGGCTCACGGTGAAAACAATGATTCTAACCCAAAGAATTAGAAAATGTGGGTCACTCACCGTCACAATTGCCGTTGCTAAGTAATCTCGTCACGTACTCTTTAGGTTCCATGTCAGTTTTGTACCAAAAACTGAGTGTCACTTGATTTCCCCAGTAGTAGTTGTTGAACAAAGGCACTTCGATGTGGGAGAATCCTCTAAAATAGGCTGCTCCATCGAGTAATACTACCTCACCAGAGTCGACGTAGTTGTGTTTAAGATCTTTGAAGTCCTCTTTCATAGGCATGTGGAGAACCAAACAAGCTGAAGTAAAGAGTGCGTGGACCGTTTTTATGGCAAAGCAACAATAAGATTTGATTAGAGTACGCTTACACACCACCAGACTAAACACAGACATTTGTCGTAGGTCAAACTTGACAAGAACCATTTATTATTTTGGGAACGACTGAGAAGTCATTGTCGCGAAATCAAAATGATTATTTACTCCTTGCGCTGAAAACCGCATAAGAGTAAGTAGCTCGTGGAGCATCTATCTTAAAATAATCGCCTGCGTAACATTTCCTGGATTAGGACTCGTGTCCCAACATTCGAACTTCACGTTCTGATATGCGCATGCTATCGGTAAAGGGGTCAACAGTGGCTTTATTTTTACAACTGCGTGGACCTTAGATGAGAAGCACTTGTCATTATTGGGGAATTGCGGGGGCATCATAAAAACCACGGCAGGCGCTTTTCTCTTCACTTCAAATGGAGTACGGGACAAAAACCAAGATGCACGGACTTTGGATACGAAGGTAAGAACTGCCTGGTAAGAACAGACCAAACAGAAAAAGGCATTTCAACCTTCGAGCTCTTTTTACAGGACGCCGCTATACTTTCTTTTGCTTCAACGAAATCGAAATAGCTTAAGCATAACTCGCCAAAAATAGCACTTCAAGGAGACGTTGCTGAAAGCATATCAATGAATATCCTTCAAATGTGCTTAAAATCGCATGGCGTAGGTATACTTACAAGGATTTTGTGTAGGTAGAGTGTTCGGTGGTGTATATGTCGGCCGAAGTGTGGTCTGTGGTATGCAAGAATTGTTGCAGTTGTTCTTCACGCATTTTTGAGCAGCATAGCTGAAACCATATCCGTCTCTAGCAGGACAACATTTGTCTTCGGATGTGTACCCTTCACATACTCTGTAGCAGCAACAACTGTAGCTTACTGGAAACTTCTTCTCTGTAAATTCATTGCGAAATCATGACATTCAAGATGATAAAGAAGTCATAGGAGAAATCAGTTGATCAAGTCTGAATAAGAACGTATAGTGTCTGCGAATAATATGTGAGGGTTGTCGGTTTTGGAACAGTCATTTTGGTCAAGTACCTTCTGTGGGTGATACGTGGACCAACAGAAGCAACAATATATGTATCAGCGGCAAGTAAACTCGAAATGTCACCCATTCGACAACAAACAAACGCCATCTTTAGGAATTCTGTTAGAAGCTACACGACAGAACTGGTGAGTTTTTAAATGGTTTCTATTGAACTATTCTTGTCCAGACCAGTACGTTTCATATGCCAAATTCGGTTCAAGCTAAAAGAGCATGCACTAAGTTTCAGTTCTTTGATTCTAGCTAAGTCATTAGAACCTTTTCGTGTACGCACTTGGTGGTGCAGCTTCGGGACAGTTTGCATGTTCCAGGTGTACACATGTCAACATATCTTGATTCCAATAGGTGCACGGTGCACACGACTTATGGTACGCCTTAACGTCGCCAGTTTTTCCGGTGCATAGGTAATAACTGGAGCAGTCCAGGGGGTCGGGGTAATGGTTAGGACCATTGCGAATGTTAATGCACTTTTTGCAGTATTCTGAAACGAAACAGACAGACAGTTTTGACACTGAAATAGCGACAAGCTTACACGTTAGTGTAATGTAATGTGCATTAATCAGTAGGGTTGATTTCACTAGATTGTTTTTGTGAGACATCGACAACTACAGATGTTGGTTTGTGAAATGATTTACGTATCGTTTAAACGTATATTGTACTGTGAAGGTGCAACAACCCAAAGGTTTGCTGCGGTCATGTTGCCTGTGTAAGAATATAATAAAGTTAATGCGAGACTTTGAGAAACTACAGAATGCTTTTACCAAATTTGAATTAGTTGCTGAACATGATTCCAGAAGGTTTTTGATCCACTATAATAATATACAGAAAACGCACCAAACAGAATAATCGCTTACGGATATTAACCCTGTCCCACTCTTATCCCCATAAATGAGTTAAGTACACTCTCTGTGTAGATGGAAATTATTCAAAATTTTGTCTCGATTAATCATGGAGAGTAGCAACCTACCAATAGGGTCGAAGTGCATCACACAGTCGAAACCGTCATAAGTGTAGCCTGTCTCGCATTTACATTTTTTGTGTTCCGTGTCGCAAACGGAATGCTCTGGGCAGCGGGTTCCATTTTCACTACATGGTACATTGACTGGGTCTACAAAGAAAGAAATGGTTAATATTACAGAGGAAGTAAGGTCAAAACTCAATGTTCACCACCAACTCACTAAAATACACTCGGTACAGGACCCCCTTTTGCTCCTCATACCGGTATTGACCTATACCACGTGTTCTTGCTTGTTTGTCTTTTTCAACAAGTTCCACCATCTTGCGCAGGGAAGGACCATGCTGCTACACGTCCTTCAACTTGTTACGTCTACGTCTCTTATTTAAAGAGAAAGACAGCATGCCTACTACATGGAACCAACGCACATATAACAAATGCCTCATCTGAATTGCAGAATAAAAAACAAAATATTGGAAAAGTATGGTGCACAATTCTGACAACACAGCTGTGATAAAGTAATTACTTATCAACTACCTATCCAAAATTTTCAGATGAAGGCTCCGGAAAAAAATGGCAAACATCCATTTTGTAGCTTTGGTAACGATATAGAACTTTCCATAGATGAAAAAATAACGATACTGAGACAAGTAGTGTATGTTGCCATGAACAACAGGCATTGGAACACGTTTTTATGATCGTTATGTTACTAAAGAAAGTGGATTCTGGGAAATAACAATTTTCAAAACAAAGTGTCAATTATGTGCATAGTTCTCAGGGTCAACATTTTCGAACGAAAAAACGGGACAAATGGATTGAAATTATGGACTCTCGGATGAAAGCGGGACATCTGGGTTGAAGCCAAAACGCAAGAGTAAAATATTCGTCCCACCACACAAAAACGTGCAGACAGCGTTTCTTGTCAAAAAGGGGAGAGCTAACACCAAAATTTTTTTTCTAGTCGGAAATTGCAGGAACCGCAAGAACACGAAACGTCTCGTTTTTCCTTTTAAGATGAACGGAAAAATAGGGCTGTGTTGCTTTGGAAATTACAATTTGATAAGATGTCAATTTCGCCGTGTGAAAGCGGGGCATTGTGATGGCGTGGCGGAATGGCAGGAAAAATTCAAAAAGTGGGCAGTCCTCCAAGAGCGGGCCGTTTGCCAAATACGCAATCTACGATGTCAGCAATACAAAGTAAGGGACTGGGCTGGTAATTTTTTATTGTTTAGAATTTTATTTTCCATGTGCAGCTTAATACCGCAGATAACAGAACTGCTCAGAGATCAATTGAATAAAAAACAGCTGGGCAAGAGATAAACCTTGCACAAGGAAACAATTGAAAACAGTAATAACACACGCACGCATGCACACACACACAAACAAGCACACACACTCCCATTTAGGTATGAAATTACTGTACGAGTAGTTTTCGGAAATTACGAAAGCACATCTGTTAGTAGGGCCTAAACTTTCCGTTTATAATATTGCAGAACAAACTCTAAGAAATCGAATGTCAATTCTTTCAGTGATTTTAACACCTAAAATTTCTCCTGGCCTATAGTTTGGAAGACTGTCAAAAGAGGCAGACTGGGCATGCCAGGACCTCAGATCGATGGTTATAAATACCTTTTTTAAGTGTAGCTTCAGTAATTGTTGACTTATTTTGCCCAGAAATCACAAGTTATCTGGAACCGTACCTCTAGTCTCGCTTGATGAACAGAAATGCCAAACTGAAACCTGACGGTCTATTGTTAGCAAGTAACAATATTAACTCTGCGCGAGGGAGATTTTTTTGGAAACTCGACATTCTCTCTGGTGGCTTGTGCACCTTAGCAAATCTATACAAGAACATAAAAAATTGGGTCATGCTGAACCACAAATGCTGCCATAGTAGAATAAAACTTGTCTAAAAAGAATGCATGTTGAATGAAAAAGTGAAAGTTTTAAAAGAAAAATGCACTTAATGACTCCATGGTTGTAGCAAATAACCTGAAGCTTTGGAATTGGAACTCAAGTGCGTCAATCAATCACATGTGTAAATCTGAATTGTCTGGTTCATAATTTAAGTTTGCATTCAACGACCTTTAACCTTTTTAATCAGATTGGAGGGCCTGATTGCTTAGTAAATTAGTGCATTTAATTGACATGTAGGCTTACGCATGCGTACTGACATTGAAGAAAATTCGTTGGGAAATGAAGGAGAAATAACATTTCGTAAAGTAGATGACGTTTGCACTAATTGACCCTTTCCGGTGCATTATAAGCCTTCTCAGTTGCGAAGTCCATGAAAAGTGTGAAGAATACGTGTTGAATGCAAACGTCAACTTTTCAGAAGAAAATATACCCAATGAACCCATAGCTCCGCCAAATGTCGTGAATCTTAGCAAATGGAATTCAAGTACACGTATCAATCAGCTGAAGGTGAAGTGTCTAGCTCAAAATCTTAGTTTTTACTCAATGACCCGGTTTTAACCTATTTAATATGATTGTGTGACCAGATTATTTAGAAAGGTGATGCATTTGATTGGCATATAGACATAAACCTGTAAACTGTGATTGAAAAGAATTCCTTGAAAAATGTAGGAGAAATAACATTTTGAAAATTAGGTAACCTTTGCACCTACTGACCAATTCCGCTGCATTTTGAGTCAAAAATATGATATTTACAAAATTTATGGATGGCTCAAATGTACTTGGAAAGTTTTAAAGTTGAAAGCTGAGTCGTTTGAAAGTTATAAGATCGAGAAAAGGTCGCAAAGGAAAATGATAATAATAAGAAAAAGACAAAAACCCGGGAATAACAAAACTCTGTACTGGTATGCGCAGGGTAGTTACATGTATAGGATATGCGGTCAACCGGAAGTAAACAATGCAAACCGTGGGGTTTGGTCTCGGGGACTTCCTGAATACATAGGTCACGTGAGGGAGTTGGCATTTCAGAGCTCGAGTCCTATGTTCTGGGCAATGGGAATGCGGTATTGCGTGTATCAAAAGTGTTGACTGACATGACACGCGTGGGAATCATCAAAAGTTGTTCAAGTATATTCCCTTACGTAGATACTTTGAAGGAGTCCGTTGAAAAATATACCTACCTTCACAGTTGTCATTATACCATATCTGGCCGTCATCACATTGCTCTGAAAATCAAACGCTCATAGATAGTACATTTTCTTGTTTTGATTGAATTCTGTATCAAAACGAAATCTCTCACTGAAAGACGAAACACTTAAAGCATGTAAAAATAATCAAACATCCAATGAGGCGAACAAATAATAACTGTCTTCGAGAGCAAAATATCCTCATGCGGGCTGCAGTAGCCCCTCACATTTGCCCGTTTCATTGCAAGTGGCCTTCCGTACGCCGTTTTGATTAATGTCGGAAATTGAAACATTTTTATGAGTTGCTTCCATTCATATGAAACCGTGAATCACAGCACAAGGGGCGCATCCAGGATTTTGAGTTAAGCGGTGCCAGGGCACACTTTTAGCCAGGGTTCCATGCCCCCCTCCCTAAAATTCTCCCAGATTGCATTTGGCAGTTCGTGGGTGCGAATGTCAGAGGGGAAAAAGCCTGACTGATACTCTACCCTGTCCCTCAACTCAAAATCCTGGATCCGCCCCTGAAGAATCAGTTCTTTGCAAACCTTGAAATCTTCCATCTAATTTGACTTGGGAACAGTTTAATAATAATTTCAAAGCTCCAAGTTAATAAATCATACGGCCAATTTAAAGCTGCTTAAACATAATTATATGTTTCACTTACCATCGGGACTTTAATCCGATTCGTGCTCGGTTATCATCATCAACCGCCATAAGTTTGATAAACTGTTTTAAGTGCAATAAAATCTGATTAATTGAAAAAGCTCACTAAGCCTGAAATCCTGGGATCCACTGTCTGACACAATAAAGACATTAGCCGAATAATGTTTTTGTTTGCTAAGAGGATATGCAAATTGCACAACTTCCAATTACGGAAAATATTCCGGGTTAAATCGTTAAAATACGCTTGTGCCCCAACTGGTCTCTGAAAGCTACGGTGTTTCCATGGCCTTTGATTGACCAACTCCCATTCTGTCGCAAACCTTTGTCTGCATTACCAGTAGGGATATTACGCCATTCAAATACACATTCAACGACACTTGAGTCATCACACGCTACGATATACTGTAGAGTAAATTTATATATATTGAGGATGGCAAAAACGGTAAATGGTCACTAACTCTCAAAGCCTACTACCCTGAAAAAAACACTATTCCGACCCACAACTCCGAAAAATACACTACTGCGATTTTTTGATGTTTTACTCAAAAACTATTTCCGAAATGTTAAAGTCACATTGATGTTTGATTCATCAAAAGCGACACTCTGAATTGAAAGTCCTCATAAGGGGGCTTCCCTTGTTCTCCGGTGCTGCTCTTTCCTTGACCTTTGACCCATGTCTCTGTTGGTTTAAAAAAACTATTGCGCCATTTTTGTCTAGGTTCTTCAATATTAAGCATTGTGTGCAAAAAAACTTCAAAATAGTGTGTCTTTGTTGTACGTTATTAAAATAAAAAATGTTTCCCTTTATGAAGCAAGTCTAAGTGACACGTAGATTTTCGACAAATCTACCTGTGATAAACAAGCGGAATTTGTTTTCATTCGCCATATTAGACAGATGCTGAAAAGGATGGTGTGGTGGTTGATGTCACGTTTAACACCATCTCGAATCTTTTACAACAGGCAAAACAGCGTTGAAAATAATAAATAATCTTAACATTTGAAATCGTAACTGTGTGGTGCACGGACAAAGAATAAGACCTCAAACAAGAGTGATAGGTCGGTGGAACATCGAGAACAGGGAGAATTTTTCGATATTTTTCAAGTCAAATTCGATCTTCATATTTTTCACAATTTCACGAATCGGTTGTTAATTTGTTACTTAGTATCAAAATGCATACGTGAAAATAAAAATTATTTAGGAAATGGAGTCCAATGACTTGTTTCTGCCGATTCTACTGTCTTTGTAGAAAACGACTCTTTTGTTTGCTGTACTATGAAGTTTGCTGGACCAGAAAACTGTATCATCAATGCGATAAAATACAGTTTACATTTAGAGTAGTTTTTGGACTATGGGACTTTCGAAGTAGTATTTTTGGAGTAGTGGGCCTTCGGATAAACGAACCTTCGGAGTAATAGGCTGTAACGGGTATCAACCTGTCGAATAATTCTGCAGTAGGTGCGGTCACGACTGAAGAGGTCGTGATTTCAAAGGGAATAAAATTCTCTAAGCAAACGTTCCTGAAAGTCACTCGTTGTTTTTTGAACCAAGAGCATTGAAGGTTATGCCACAGTGCCAAGGACCGAAGCAAGACGTTACATGTACGTATTTTCACAATGTAAAAATGGAATCGGCAGTATGCTCCTGATTACAAGGTCGTTAAGCTTACCACAGTTGGTATCCCCTTGGTTGCAGTCAGCGCCACCCTCGACGGAGACACCTATCAAGATATACATAAGGTGTGATACTTTTTACCTGACTTTGTGATTTTTAATCATTTAAGTGCCTACAGAAATTGATCCTTCTTTGTACCTTGCTCATTCTCAAACTGTAACATTTCAACTCACATTAGAACGTTCCCACGTTCTATAAGTTTACCAAAGAGCGACTGAGAACAACCACAATTCATGTACGAAAAAAGGCAGTTATAAACATTGATCGGATACTTGTTGCTTTTTCTCCACATTATGTAAGCATACGTTGGAATCTTATGATTGTATGCTGTGAATTCCACGTCTGGTGGATAATAAATAGTAATATATACCATTTCATTTTTGTTCGCATGTTTTCTAAAAGTAGCACTCCATACTTACATTGCATTAACACAGTCGCTGCTACCAACAGGAGCACAGAATATTCGCACCACCTGAAAAAAAAAAAACTTTGCAAACACTTTTGTGGCGAACACAAAATTCATGTAAGACACTGTGAGAGTCACCAGTTTTTAACAAAGCCACACGTGTCCATCTTGTGTGTAACAGAGACTTAGGTGCTGCGTGAATATCTCTTATCCAAAAGCAAGACATAAAAAATGTAATATACGGTTTCTAACTATCACATGAAGAAATGGCTATACAGTCTTACCTCATGATCATCAAGTGGAAATGTGAACAGGTTGCCCAGATTTAAGCTATATATACGTCTGGTGGTAGACAGAGTTGTTTACAACTGAGCAATAATTTACGATTAATAATCATTCAAATGTCATTAAACGTTTTTGGAAGCTTACCATTTAAATTAATCTAAAGATAATTTACAGACGGGCGACAGCGGTGCTCATGTTTTGCTAATGGGTTTCGTTTACTGTATGTAAAGATTAATACGAAGATTAGCATAGTTTCTGACACTTTACACCAATTAATAACTTTAATGCAGCGACAAGTTGTAAGTTTGGCATAACATTTTCTAATACTTCACATATCCGTTAATGTTATGAGTGAATACAAACAGTTACTTTGGACGACTGGTACGGATGACCTATACAGATGTGTCAGAGTAGGAAAATTTTATTCATCTTGCCTAAAATTTAGCTTTTAATGAACACCTGCTCTGTTTTATGACCTAATGGAGAGTGAATTAACAAAGCAACATGTTGCAAATTCCATTTTGTACTTTTTGCACACTCGTAAAGAATTTTTGTAAATTTCCTTTGACACGAAAATAGGCTTTGAAAACTCATTGTTCTTGATTCCAATTTAAATAGCGTTAGAATAGAAATGCCGGAACGTAGCAGTGCCCGTGCCTCCAAACAAGAAATTTTGTCTCAGGATAGGCTCCACTCACAAATCATTTTAAAGGAATCTTACCTTGTTTTAGTAATTTTCCTCATTACAACCTACTCGTCCGGAGCATAACTCACGACTGTAGACAGCAGACTTCACAAGCAGTTGTTTTAACTACGTAGGTCGTGTTTAGGTTTGACAAGAGTAAAATGTATAGTACAATTGTGTTTCAAGGATTTACATGTAACTCCAGCAGTACATGTAACTCGGAATAAAGGGGTCGTACATGGGCGGAGCAGCAGTGAAAAAAGTGGGGGCTATAGCACCCAGCCCCCCATAGTGCGCCGCCCATGTCATACCCGGAATTCAGCGTCGCGAGATGGAATTTTCCACTCAATGAAGGAGCACTTTGACAATTATGCACTAAGCCCCATAACCACCATTGCTGTTTTGGGCACTGATAAACATTTTTAGTCATCGGATCTGCCTTGCCTTGTTGTTGTGTTATAAACTGAACTCAATGCCGAGAGTTGAAGCCAACGCATTGAGGTGTGTGCCCTCCACAGTTTCATTTTACCCTTTAGCCCGTGTTAAGGAAACACTCTTTATTGCCAATGACGCGAGACGTGCAAATACCTCTGTAAAATGGTCCTTGCAGCGGTCAACTTCTCGTGCATTAATCATCAAGTGCACGATGCGTGAGTCAAAACTGATTTACGTATTTCGTGATTAATGAGAGCAAAATGTCACGAAACCTGTCCACCCAAGTGTTGACGTCTTCTTGGAAGCCAAACAATGACTTGCCTTTGTTTACGACTTGTTAACAACGTCACGGTATATTTTAGGTTAACACCCCCACGAATATGCTCCCCGCTAAAGACGTCAATTCAAAATCGCAAACTTCAAACTGGAGTAAATATTTCGCATGCATATTTTTAAATAAAAAGCGCAAGACATGCTGTTTAGACGCACCGAGAACGTTGAGTTAACGCCTATTGCTTTAGTTTTTAGATTCTCCGTGGCAAGTTTTTTATAGTGTTAAACTAAAATCAAAAAAGAGCGCAACAACTGCATACCATGTAGACCATGTGAATTTGGGCAAATGACATATTGAATGGCAGATCTCGAGGTTATCACTGGTCTGGGGCAACAAAAACCCTTATACACACCCTGTCTTAATACTCGTGAAAAAAGTCGTAACTTTCACAAAGCACACTCGATGGGTTTTCTCCCCTACATTCTTCGTCACTTTCTTCTCCCTACTCCTATAATATACCTTTGGCACTCGAAGCCACGGAATTCTCTTTAACCTTGCCTGCCTTCGTTCAAAGACCAAAGTGCGGCGACTACTGATTAGAGAGATGGTCTTTTCTGATCATGCTGCTATTAAGGCTTTTTAAACATTTACATGTATTTCCCAGACAATAATGCAAAGCCAGTATGAGTTTGGGCGTGGTTCTTGAGGTTCTACCCTCACCAGCAATCTTTCTCTGGACAGTGAAGTCAACTCCGGATCGGCAAAGTGGCCTCAGCATTGGTTTGCCCAACAGAAGAGGTCAAAGAAAATCGTATGCCGACCACCAACACCAGGTCTACCAGGCTTGTGTTCCCATCACTCTCCTATACGTGAACATCGGTCAAGAGCACAGACTCAACCTTTTCATATGGGCTGCCGGAGAAGGATATTCGGCAACAAGTGTCAAGATCACGTCTACAACAACAAAGTTCTAACCCAGGCGGGACTGCCTAATATATGTACGCAATGGTTACAGGCCCTTAGCCAGCATAGCGCGAGGGTGGTTCGAATTTCTAGTACGATGGACTTTTGATATTTTGCAAACGTCAGCGCTGTATAGTTTTCGAAAAGGCCTTTGACGAAGCTTAGCTTGGGAGGGAGGAGGGAAATCTGTATACACAAGGCCGACTCTCAGCTCTAGGTTCCCAAGATCAGACGGAATTCGTAATACCAGGAACAAGGATGCCCTGACGGCTGTTCACAAAGAACGGGACCGAAATTCGGATGTAATGTGGTCCAGCTAGGAAGAGAACGTTCCCGCGTTACCCCCCGCTACACTTTCAAACTGGGCGTCCTTAAATGAGTGATTACACTTCATTACATACTGGGACGGAAATATTTGATCGGAGAATGATCGACATGGCCAGGTCGAAAATAAATGTAGTTAGTAGGTTACCCTGTCCCCGCCAGTCTTCACGAAGTCGGAGAGTCCCACTCAGTCTTCTTAAATTTAAAACCACCGCTACTAGTCGCTGATATCTTGACCCGATGGTATCCTTGCTTAAGACTGAGTTGCTGGTTGTATTCAAGATTCACGATTGTCAGTGACTGGAACTGAGCTCATTTGTCAACAGTGTAATCAAAGTTTTAAGAACTATTCAACATTTGCACATCTTTTAAATAGTTACGAAATGGACACAAATACAACACTTTTACCATGTAAGTTCCGACTCATTAGCAGACAATCAGAGTAATGAACTGTAGGAGTTCTGGTTTAGGAAGTGGGGACATTCGAAGTTGTGAACTTTCGAAGGTAACAAACCTTCGGGGTAACTTCGGAGTTTTGGAGCAGTGAACTTTCGGAATAGGGACATACATGTACATGTATCACCTTGAAAATCTTTTCCATCAATTTTGTTGCTGGTATGACGCTTGCGAGGCTGTGCGCCATTGGCGCTGATTGACAAGAGAAGACTTTATTCATTGGCCAATTTTTATTACATGTAGGTCTACATCTACTTTTCCCTAATAATATGAACACGCTCGTAGGGTTTTTTTAGTGCAAGAAAATGCGGTAGTTCATGGGCCGAGGAGCTCGGAAAAACTTGAGGGTCTATATCCGCCCATCCCTCCGTTGGTGCACCAACCATAGACCAGTAACAACAGTAGCTGCAACAATTTTTTTGTTGTTGTCCATCTATATCCCATCTTTAACGGATTGGCCGAGGCTAGATCTTTTCCACGGGAGGGGGATTCGTTCGAAAACCCGAACCTCGCTTGATACGAGTCTAGGTTATCTAGAGCGGCCTGGCCACGTGAGGCACATGAACGATGGAACAATGCGAAAGGTCATATTTTATGGAGAGCTTGCAAATGGAACCCAACCGGCAGGAAGTCTCATGATTCACTTTTTGCGTAGAAGAATGGGAAGCTGTTGACTCCTATTGCATCCGGAGGGGGTCGACTTTCAAGTGGTGCATTAAAACGAGTGAGCAAAAAGGAGAAGAACAACAGGCACTAGATCAATGAAACAGGCGTCAGAGGGCAGCATATTATGCTCCTCATGATCAGGACCAAGAATACACATGTGACAACTGCAACAGAACCTGCAGATCCAGAAGGATCAGATTTTTTAGGCACAGGCAACGTTAAAATCCAACCAATGACTGAAAAAGGGAGCACACCAATTGTCTCTCGAGACAGACGGATGCTAACAAACCTGACCCACTCCATTTTTCATTCGTGGGGGATCTGCCAAGCCCCTTAAAGCATTGCATATCGGAAATGTTAAACATATTTTAACTATGCTTGCAACAATGGTTAAGTGACGTAGCCGACCCAACCGAAAATCTTTCCTGGACCACATGTTTTTTATTCATTTGCATGGCCCTCGCGTCCAGTGAAAACACACAAACTATTGCGTAAAACCAGTGTGTTACTAAAATCTCATTTCAATTCGCAGATAACATTTTGTTAATGGTGTCAAATTTACATGCCACAACGTTTTTTAAACGACTACGTCACTTCTCCACTGCAAACATGGTTGTTAATGGCTCAAGGTAACCAGAGATGTTTTATTAGTAAAAGAAAGAAAAAAGCAACAACTTGCCTGGGCACCATCCTATATTCACGGTCCAGGTTCTGAGATAATGAATATGAGCAAAGAGCGTTCAGGACAACGTCAGGTGGTGTTGTCTATCTCGCGCTCGACGATCGACAACAGAAACGATCGGCCAGAGCGAGACTGTTCGCGAAACGGAAGGCTGGTTCTTTCACGGGGTAGACTATTCTAGTCCGCGAGCTCACTCGTTAGTTTTGGAGCCAGATGCGGAAAGATGATGTACTTATCAATTCTGCGCACCCCCCAGGGTTGATACTATTGATAGATACCAGAGCATAGCTCACGACCCAGCACATCAGAAACCGCCTTATGCCTCAAACATTTTTGGCCAAACTCTTCCGCCAGACGCGGGTTTCCATGTAAAGGGAAATATCGGATAAAAGAACAATATAACTTTGGATGGAATTTTGGTAAAAAAAGATTTTCAAAAACATTTGACAGCACATTTATGTCTTGTTAGAGCTAAAAAGAAACTTAAATTTAAAAAAAAATCACATTTATTGAAGTTACGAGTACTGTGCTTTTTTGGGGTCCAAAATTGTAATTACAATTCCGGTTACTTTTTAAATAATGGCAACATTTCCAGTGTTTTTTGCAATCAATGTATTCTGTGCATGATGGGAAAGACTATGTACAAGCGACCCCACTTGAGAACTTTTGTAACTGGAATTAATTACATGTCTGCTTTTTGCGCCATTTTAGACACGCAGATCTGTGAATTTTGATATCCGTATACATTTTGTGTGTATTTCGTATTTTACTTGCTATTGAAGACTTTCAAAATTTAATTTGTCGCCACTATTAAGGGTTCAGTTATGAGTGAACAACACGTATTTTTATTTCTAACAAAGCGCCTCATCAATAGTATTTTGTTGTAATTGAGATTTTCAGAGTATCTGTTAAAGTTCACATTGGCAAAGCGGGGCAACAACCAAGGAATAAGCAGGATATATTTGGTTTCCTTTGCTAACATTCACACAAAACCCCACGGAATTATGGTTTGACCAGCGACGTGAACAGCACCACACATGTGACATTGCAACAATGACGAAGCAAGATTAACCTTGCGTTAGTGTCAGTAATTTGATAACGTTATGCATAGATTTTATTCACGCGGTTACCATTTGAAAAATAAGCCCCTTTTCAGATTTAAAGAGGCATGAACCCCAAGATTTTGTTCCGAAATATCCTAAAGGACGTGCAACCCTCTGAACATAGCAAAATCGGCTTCCGGTTATTGTATTGTGACGAACAATCTTGCATCTACTATCCAGTACAACAACAATATTTTCGGCATTTAAACGCTGTTCAAAATCTTCCAATAGTACAACTGTTGGCAATGCTACCCGACCACACACCTTCCAACCAAGATTAGCAGACGACGTACTTGCCGGAAGTAAATGTGCTATGTCTGCCAGGC
The DNA here is from genome assembly GCA_002633005.1 of Phoronis australis. Classification (NCBI taxonomy): domain Eukaryota; kingdom Metazoa; phylum Phoronida; family Phoronidae; genus Phoronis; species Phoronis australis. The sequence continues at coordinate 105,365 of NMRA01000380.1, read as the reverse complement.
GTGCGTTCAGTAACGATGGGACCTACGCTAGAACCTAGCTAAAATCTGGCCAAAGTCACTTGTTTTCATTTAAAAAACACTGCAATATCTCACGTAATAATCTCGCGAAGTCTTACTTTTAGCGAGGTTCCAGCCTTACTATACGGGACATATTCAATGTCACATTGTGTTGACGCTCGGTTTGAAGGAATGGCGACTTTTGCAAGCCTAGAAATTATTTCGCATCTGAGAAATAAACACGATTTATTTACTACAGCAAGAGGCCTAAATCAACGGTTGGTTTTGACAGAGTGCGTGAGTGTCTTACATGTATCTCTTTGATAGACCATTTGAAAGAACAAGATATAAGTTTTCGACCTATGTGATAAATTGACTCCAGTTCCAACTAGCCGACAAGTTGCCAGGATGACATCATGCCCTGCATAAGGCAACTGAGGAATAAAGACTTGTACTGATCTTTACGTAAGCATACTCAAAAACTGAGCTGTGAGTTCTTTCCTTGTCTGGGTCAAGTTGTCAAAACATCGGTGAAACCGTCGTGGCTGCAAACGATTAGATAACACGCGTAGTAACGTTCGTATATTAAAACATCTTTGGGGAAATGTTGCAACTTGCTTTATACAGGCTATGTGGCCTACTGCCTGCTGCCAGCACCGGCACCGGCTTCATGCAATTGTCACGGCAAGTGACATTTTGTAATTTGCCACAACTAAAATTAGGTAAAAACTGCGTGTGGGCTGAGTAGAGTGAGCTTTGTGAAAGGGTGTATGTCATTGTCTGACAAAGATATAAAACATATCAACAACTCGACGTCTTCGTTCAGTTACTTTATTCCGGCATCAATTGTTCAGCATTGTCGACGTTATCTCCATTACCATTTCAACAGAAACTAACAATACCAGAACACCAGTCCTCCAAAACAACATGGCACCACAGCAAAGGTAATGCTAGACAATCGTAGTTGTCGATTTATGTCACCAAACAATGGCTAATGCGAAGCAATGCCCAGACGTTAACACCAAAATCCAGCACCCTTCCTTTAAAAACGACATAGACCTTTTCCCAACCCGTGGAATAAAAAATGTGTCCTGAACCTCTTATGAACATTGCATGAACGGTATTGGAGACGAAATCAACACGGCGTTAAAAAGTAAAAAATGCACCGAAGAATTAAACCATCCGTGAAAGTTTGGAATGTTCTAGTGATTAACGAGAAATTGTTGTTGATCCCTCACGTCCCGCATCGTGGATTTCTTGGATCTTTGATTCACTCAAGGCACACTTGAAAACTTTCACCTGCAAACACGCAAAATAGTTATGAATACAACTAACCTGTAACATGCCTACTAGAAGCACCAAGTCGTCAAAATTAACAACACTGTGCACGAGACCATTACGGTATTGGCGTATTACTCCAAAATGATTTGAGGGTGGACACAAGACATGGTGTACATGAACACGTGCTCCAATACATTTGACCATGAATAAAATCGAAAGGAGGCAACGTGGCTAGCAAATTGGTCTGAACCTTGTCATGGTTTTGAGGAGAAAGATATCTAGTTAATGTTTTATTCCTCCTTTTTCCTAAAGGTTTTCTTTACTATTATCCGACTATCTAACTCTCGGAGTACTCGCATCTTACTGAATGATTAAGAGCTTACCTCATCGACATACCACTGGAGCTCTTCTCCGCCTTCGCAGAACGCAGTAGAGATTTGCAGTGGAGCAGGATACTGTTTGATGTTCCCTGATTAATAACATGAAAATATAAAGCACACGTAGCAATGCAGAGACACGGTGCTTTCGATACATGTTGCGTTAGAGACATATTGCGTTGGAGACACATTTCGTTGGAGACATGTTGCGTTGGTGCATTTCTATTCAGATGTTTAGTGATGACGTATATGCCATACTTTCACGCAATTTGGACCCACCAAGACGAACAGAAATGCACGGTCACGTAACATTTCTAAAAATGATGAAGGTCTTGATTTTTTTCAGACTCATGTAACCACGGTTCCGTGACAATTCAGCAAATTTACAAAATTATGTGTGCTCCGACATCGGTGCACCCATTGTATGATCCAGGGGAGTTGAGACGGATTAAGAGTGGCCTGGTCCATAGCCAGGTAACAATTATCGAAGTGATTAGTAATTTTGAGCGTTACGTGAAGTTACCATTAACATTATCAATATCATTACTATTATTACTGTTTTTAAATTTGAAACCTGAAATTAATTTGACTGTGTCCAAAACTTCAAAATGACGTCATACTAAACAAGCGAATATGCTATATGGAAGAATCAGGATTCTGCTAAAACAATTACCCTCTGTGTCGCAGAACGGTTGTAATGGTTCTTGCAGAGTGGAATTTCCCTACAGTTGTGTAACTCGTCTAAAGTGTAGGTTAAACAGACTCTCGAAGGAGGTTTCAAAACTTGTTACAAGCTTTAGATGATAGGCAAGTGTTATAGAGCATAATTTTGTTTTTCGACCTGGGTGGGGGGTCGTTGTTAATATCCGTTAAAATTGCAAAACAGGTTTTAGTAGGCCTGTTAACTTGGGCTAGATTTGGAATGTTCTGGGGACAGTGTGCAGCTCAGATAAGTCAGATGTGAGATGGTGGAAATATATTTTGAGGTTTTGAAACTTGAGCAGTTACATAGTCCCATGACACCAGCATTTAGAAAATGGGCCTTTCAACCTTCCAGTCGCTCCTTCAACACCCTCAAAACTCGAAGATTCAACAATTCCAAACAACAGTCTATCATTGTGTTGGTACAAAAGGGAATGTCGCTTGACCCAATTTCTGGTGTGCAAGACAGTTAACAATCACAGACAGAACCCTCATTCCTCCAGTCATGGACATTTCGAGACGTCGCATATTCTTGTAAAAATCATTGGGAAATTGTAACATACTTCAGTTGAAGTTCAATGGCATAATGACTAGATAGAATTCAGATGCGGATCCAGGATTTTGAGTTGAGGCGTAGGGCAGAGTATTAGCCAGGATTTTGACCACCAGACATTCACACCTCCGAAATGCCGAATGCCCCCTTGTCCCCCAAATCCGCCACTGGAATTCATAGAAATGCTGGGATGCCCACTACCTTGACCACCATCAAAATCGCTAATCGCGGTCCATCAAATATTCAATGGTCAACTAGCAAAAGGTATATTTAATCACATCGGCACTTTACCTGGAGCCTAAGCTGACGTATTTGTTAATGACCACCCCTGATATATACGTTTATCTCAGAATTTAATTGCTTTAAATGCACACGATTGCTTTGCCACGTGTATACGGCAACATTCTACTACATCTAGCTCTCTATGAGTTTACTTTTAAATGATTTTGGACAGGGGCGTATCTCGGCCATAATAGTAAGTTGTTTCTAAGCGTTGCTCCATAACTCCACTATAGATGAGATTACCTTTATCCGCCAAACTAACCGTTTCTACTCACCTGAAGCTGAATTATAACCGACAAGATTGCCATCCAAGTAAAGGAACAGTTTACTACCGTCATACTTCAAAACCACGTGGTGCCATGATGATCTGTGATCTATCTGTGGAGCCAAGACACAAGATTAATTTTTTCAGCCACACTTTTGTGATTAATCTTGTTATATTAGGATCATGCCAGGGGCAAAAACACCAGCAGTTTTACTTGCGACATCTAAAACGCTATCAAAAACGCTAGGAATTTAGCCAAACAGATAAGCTGTCCGCAAAGGTGTACGCAATTTTCGCCAGCAGCTAGTTTGTTTCCTCACAAACAGGATAGCTGTTGAGTGAAAATTACATATGTACAGTGTCTGTACATTACGTTGCACTAATTATTACTGGGATTGTTGTCTAAACACGTTCACTTTGGTTGATGTGGCGATTGAACAAGGTCCTCTTACCCTTGCAGATGTCTGTCATTTGAAGTGGCGTTCTGGCATCAACAGTGACAGCGAAAATACCAGTAGTTTCGGGGTAACTCAAAACTATGCGCCAGCAAAAGTGACCATTGCGATCGCTCACATTCATGTACTGCCGTGTTTGTTTTTACCGATAGTGCAAGCGAAAACACAACCTAGCGTTTTATCCAGTGCTGTACGTTATATCACTGTGAAACGGGTTTCAAGAATACCACTTTCAAAAGCATGTGAATCGTTGTTGACAGCATTTTCGCTAGCCTCAAAAACGCCAGTAATATCCAGTAATATCGGTGAAGGGTCGCAAGGGTCTCTTTTGCTGGCGTCGTCCTGACAGTTTAAGACTCCTCCGATCAACTGGTATTTTCGATAGCACTTTTGTAGTCTAAAGGACGCATATTCGCAGAGAATGAACGCGGTTTGGCATCCATGACTTTCGCTTAATAGCTACTCGGGTGGAGTGGAAACACACTGCTGAAGTAAACACCCACGGAAATCTCGTCTGTCGACAGCTCGTCTGTTTGGTTAAAACCTGTGTTAGCATTTTTGCCAGTCCGAGGCGAACCTAGTAAAAATGCATTGCACTAAAGTCTCAGGCAAAGGAAGCCTAAATTTGTCTGTAAAAATCCCCGTGACGATGGACAACCAGTGGCACGAGAAATACCCGTGTGTAGCTTCATAATGCTGCGAAGTCATGAACGTTGCTAGCATCTTGAGATTACTGTTGTAACACATAGGTAATAAATTCCGCCTGTCCAGGTTTCAGGTCAGCACGTCGCGATTCGTCGGTTTTACTCAAACGCCGTGTGAATGAGAGGTTCTTACCAGATGGAAAACGTCTTGTGTTTTCATTATATAGCATATGGGTTATGCAAATCACATGCTGTGGACAGAGGTTGTGCGTAATAGATCCTGTTCAAATAAAGGAGCAGTAGGCTTTTTCCCGCCTGCACGTACTGTTAACGAGACAGAAAAGACGTTACGAAGCAACGGCCTGTTTCGATCGGCTACTTTCACAATTTCGGTATGCAAAAGCATGGGCGGCGCAGCACTGTAAAAAGTGGGGGGCTAAAGCCCCCCAGACCCCTATGGTGCGCCACCCATGACATGAGCTTCAGCAGATTGACGACAGCACCAGAACACAACGTAGTCGCACGCATAGACATGCTGTTTTTTCACTGTGATATATATTTATTGAAGGATACACAGAACATACAAAGAAATAATAACAAACCCAGAAACCGCGAAGCATTATATCTGGGTTGTAAACAATTCATAAATGAAACTTATATACATAGAGGTATATACAATTAAGTAGTATCTAAAATAAGTATTCCAATACTTAGACATGCTATTACAGATATATAAAAACAAAAATATTTACAGATTCATGTAAGGAAATCAGATGCAACAATATTGATAAACGGTACATAAAAATTTGCTAACGTTGCTTAGGAGGAATTCGTTGAGAACAAAGTCAAGGTTAGGACTACCATTCAGTAATAATGTAACTCTAGTAGGGATGTTATTACAAGAATTGAGAGCGTTAACAATTGATTGGTTATCATTGAGTGCACGAAAAAGTGAGTCTCTCAGGGATTCGATGAGGGGACATTTGAAGAAAATATGAGGATAAGATTGATGGTCACCACATTTACAGTTTGGAGAGACATTACTAAAGTTGCTGTTCACCACTACGATTCTTACTTACCCCTGTTGTGGTCACGGAAATTTCGCTGCTTGTTGTTATTGACCCAGTTAGTTCATCGTTCTCAATGAAAATGTCTAGCGTTCCAAAGCCTATAGGTATAAACAGGAGATGCATGCTTATTGAAAATTTAATGAACTTGGGGCAACACAAATCCTGTTGTTTCTCTTGACCTCCTTCATTTTTACCTAATGTCTGCAAAATCAGTTACCAGGCAACAAAAGGCGTTAACTACCCTAACTTGAAATCTAAGAACAATGGACAATAATCAGTTTCGTGGTTGAGGAACAGGATTCATTGCTCATAGAAATGTAAACGTAACAAGTTTAAAAACTGACATGAACTGGTGATCTCGAAGACTACGATGTTCATTTAACTGCATGAGGGTTTTTCAATTATTATCATGGGTCCCCGGTAGTTATTGTGAGAACGAATGTCCATTTCCGAGTTACACCGGGAAACAAGGACATGGTAGACTTTCCAGTAAATTTTCCAGGTTGGTTGAATGTGAATGCACCCAATAATCTCTCTAGTTTTTCCCTCTGTCAAAACTCTTGCTACCAGCGTCCTTGTGGCAACAAAATGACTTAAAATTCTTAATTTTAAATGAATTATATATAAGAAACTAGAGTATTGGGAAATTTCCTGCTGACAAAGATTCCGAGCAATTAAAACGCTTTTAGGTACAGTTAATGTTTTCGATTTATTTTACGGATTTTACTAAACTTTCAGGGAGTAGAATTTTTTGACGAAATTTTATGTTTGATTTTGAAACTAGGACACTGTATTACCTACCATCGCAGTCGCCATTACTGACGAGTCGTGTTTTGTACGCTGCGGGAGGCATATCGGTCTTGTACCAGAAACTGACGGTAACGCGATCTCCCCAGTAGTAGTTGTTAAATACGGGTATTTCCACTGTAGAAAACCCTTTGAAGTAGGCCGCTTTGTCTTGGATGATTGCCGTACCGTGATCGACGTAGTTATGCTTGACGTCTTTAAAATCCGTGTCGAGTGGGAGATACAGTTTTAAGCAATCTAAAACATTTGAAAAAGAACGGAAATTAGCGAAGTAATAAAAAATTTGAATGTAGTATCGAAGTGTCAGAAGCAATTAAAAAATACAGCATACAATATGTAATCCATATAATACATGTATGGCATATTTAACCCCCAGCAAGTACATCCACACGGTAGATATATCAGTTATGACGAAATGCATATATCAGTTATGACGAAATGCATTTGGTGTGCGTGCAGTGGATTTTGATATCATGTTCCAGATTCCGATGGGACTGTCAACAACAACTTCGACAGAACAGTAAAAATACCTCCCACAACAATAAAAACCTTTCTGGCTGTTCTTCAATCAGCTGATTGAGAAGAAAATTCATTGTTTGATAAATAGATGAGAGTCAATTGCATGTGCGTGGTGAAACAATTCCTTGGTTTTGCGCCTCTGGAATTGTGTCATTGAAGCTGAACGGTCGAAAGGCATGCCTTCAGGTTCAAAAAATCTAGTTTTACATTTGACTCAGATTTTTAGGTAAGTCAGTGCGTTACCTAATAGAAAATGGCGATGTTAATACAATTTCGCTCGAGGCCCGTGTGAAACAATATTACTGAGAAAAAAGAGGATACAGCGTTCCTGTCAAAACTTCTAGACCGGGATCCCAGAGCTTTTTTGGGCATGAAAAGGTAACCAATTTTCTTTGGTGCCACAGTGCTCTGTNTCCCGTATCTCCATAGCTCACGGGAGACGCTAGATGTTACCTCAGTCTTTCACTTCCGTCTGGTCTGGTCAATCACACTTTCATCCGGATGTTTCCCAGTTATCACAGTTCTGTATTTTCTTAACTGTCTTACACTACTCATGAGTTACAGTTCTCCGCACGTAGTACTCGTGCTCACAGCAGATAGTCTACGGTGCTTCTCCAAAAGGTAAAGTTATTACGATTTAATTTTATCCAGCATTGATCGCTCGCTTTTCCAAGACCCGGCCACCCTAGCAGATATATGTATATGTACATTGTATGTGTTTTGCGACCCTTTGAGCATCATATCATGAATGTTTCGACCGCTGTGCAACTCTTCACAATACATTTAGGGGTAATTCGTTAATTTGTAAATGAATGTTTATTTCCATCTCCGACAATCTGGTACCTAACTGTTACTGCTGTGTTTTGGAACTCTGAACCGATCTAGTACGTACCACACATTCGTATAGAGCTCTGACCCAGTAGTTGCTTACGTACCTCACATAAATTTCATGAAACCAATCTCGTCTTGTTTTATTTGTCCCGAACGATATCCGATATCCTTGAAAATGGAGTATGTGTTTAAATGAGCACTTGAAATTAAATGGCTTACCTTCAGGAATCGTTGGTGGAGTTGGACCAGGCTTATACGTTGGTTTTTGCGTAACACGTGGCTTACACACGTCATTACAGCCGTTGCTTACACAAGCTTGGTCACTGAAACTGAATCCCAGACCGTTCCCAGCACAGCACATGTCTTCGGACGAAAAAGCTTTACATTGCTTGTAACAGCAACAACTGTAGTCGACTGGGAACTTTGTTTCTGTAAAGTATAACATTCTCTCAAATACTGGTGATGTGCCTCCATGCATGACAAATTACGATTCGGCCACTAATCTCTTAAGAGCAGTTAACCAAGTCAGTTGAGGTACAACCTCTTTCACGAAGCAGAATGCGTAGAAAACATCAAATTCGGAACTTCAGTGTACAACTTTACAGTAAAAATTATTGACAGTTATTCTATATCGCGTTTGCTTTGTTTCAAAGATTCAAAAGCCGTCTAGATATTGAAGAAACAAAATGAGTATAATAAAATGTTTCAAATTGGTTTTCACCAGACCAAATCCATTTCCATGACTACTGTGTGTACACTTCTGTTAGTCTGCCATATATGCACTTTTTTGAAGCAGCTAACGCTTCCTTAGGGCAACTTAGTTCATCGTCAATCCTACATGTGTAGTCGCAACAAAGTCTAGCTACACTATGTCTAACTAAATCAATCGTTAAAGCAACCGAATGATTCTCAACACTTCAAAGGCACATGACAGTTGTTCCGTGGAGGATTTTTTCTGCATATGACTTGTCGATAACACCTTGTCATAAGCTAATTAGTGTGATCAAGAGGACTTTGATTTTAAATGAACAAAAGAGAGAATGAAACATGGACACCAAAGCTGTGGTGATTAGTGTAAACAGAAAAAAGTAGCCATCTAGACGTACTCGGTGGCGCATCTTCGGGACACTGGGCGCTCTGAAGGTGTACACAGGCCAAAAGAGCCTGGTTCCAATAGGTGCAGTCAGGGCAATGTCGGTGGTACGCTGTCACATTGCCGGTGCTACCACTACATTGGTAGTAGCTGGAGCAGTCCAACGGGTCCGCGTAGTGATTTGGGCCGTTGCGAATGTTGATGCACTTCGTGCAGTATTCTGAAAACAAATATGAAGAACGTGAATGTCTTACCAGCTAGGAGGGATTACGCAGATTTCTGCAATGTTATTTTAAAACGTATGAAGCAGTTGGTTTGAGAATTTATAGCGGGCCCAAGCCAAAATAAAATGGCTAATGCCGGAAATGATTGGACAGTCGTAACATGTACGTACACTGAACAAAATAACCACAGGCACACCAGTTCGCAATATCCAAGTCACATGAGTGACTGGACAGACCCTTCGTGTACTATAGCTCTATCCACAACACCAATGAATAAAAGATGAACACAACTGCCGAAGGAGTAATCGAAAGAAATAATGAGATTCGCAAAGACTCAATTTGTTAAATGGAAAGGTAGTAAGGCAAATGATCTGTCGGCAAAAAGGTCGTGGAGGTCGTATTTGACTTCATTGAGGGCGTCACGACGTTGTTCTAAAGTATTCAATAAAAGTAATAAGTAGTCATTTTTTTCACGTGATTGTGTTACACTCACCGATAGGGTTAAACTTTCTGACGCAATCGAACCCATCAAACACATAGCCCGCGTCACATTTACACTTTGAGCTTGTCTGGTCGCATGTGGCGTGTTCGCCACACTTCCTTCCGCCTTCAGCACACGGAACTTCGTCTATCGCTGCAAAGAATGGCAAGTAGACCAAGCGCAGGCATTTCTGGCTACTGGTGTCCAGTCGGCAAACCATACATGTTGATGTCAAAAGTGAACAACATAGCTAATTTGGTTTATAAATGTTCAAAACAAAGTAGTAAACATGCTGTTACACTTTTATAAATCGTTTCATTTTCATAAATATACATGTCCAACTTTTCTATTTTATTGTAAAAAAGTGAACAATTAAAAAAATCCAACAGCGGTTTGGAGAACACTGCAACTTAATGATTCATATTAATACGATCACTCATTTCTGAGACATAATACTCCAAACCTAGCTCAACTGCAATCCTACGTAACCGTCATATACATTTCTATAAGTGGTCATGGTGTAACGTATGGTACACGCATACGTCTTGCTTAATTATTTATTTTTAATTGTTTGCTTTGGTTCATGAAACGTACAGGAAATAAAAATAACTTACACAGAAGGCATATATTCACTTGCCTTGTTTAATTCTCGTCAACTATAACTTTTCAAGGCGTTGTCATTTTTTTTCTCGGTGTTTTCTCACCTTAGGGTGAAATACAGAATTTATGCGCTTTAGCTTTGTACATGCTCTGATGCGCTTGAAACAAGAGCACGTGATCTGTAGTGAATAAGTGTTGTTCAAGATATTTCAGTCACCAATAACACTCTCAACATTCAGATGCGGAAATATGTTCATTCGAGTACACTTACGTTTACAAACGCCGCCAACCATGATGTAACCGTTGACGCAGACGCACTTTTTATGCTTACACACAGAATGGGGGCCACATTTACTTCCGCCGGATGCACAAGGGACTTCGCCTTCAGCTGTAATCAACGATGAATGTGGATGAGCGCTATTGTAAAACGATGTTCTTTCGGCTCCGAGGCAAATATTTTCACGTTAGGGTGAAATACAGATTTCGTGCAGTTTCATACACATTGTAAGGTATTTCTTCAAAATATTTTAGTCACCAATGCCAGTCTCAACATTGAAATGCGGAAATTTGTTAAAGTCATTATCACAAAGTGCAATCAAGTTCCAAAACTTAAAAATATAACCAAATTAAGTAATGTCTAACATGGCATAATGTTCACATGCTTTCTGGTATCAAACTAAAAGCCTTTTTGAGCACAGTCTTATACCTCGGTCGACATTGGAAAATCATCGACTATTCTCGTCTATTTTCTTAACCTGAGTTTCTGTGTGGAACGATTCCTGAATGCCACTCATGTTATCCTTGAAATCGTATTGACATCACCGTGAGCGTAAAATGCATTGTTACTTTATTTGGTTGTTTTTGATTCTCACTTTGGTTCTTTTCATACAAACTTCATTATTCATTTTCCAAATTTTATCTGTTCTTTGCATATGACGAAAGGTATTTATTGCATGACCATGAGTTTGTGAAGTACATCGCATCTCCAGCAGCCAACGCTTTGCTAGTGAAGTCAGCCCGAGTCATCGCGAGGATACGTCAAAATTTCAGCAACAGTGCCCTCTTACGTCAAAAAACGCCAGTATTCTTTCGACTCCCAGGCATGTCTTTTTCTCATTAGGGTGAACTACAGATTTCTTGCGCTTTAGTTTCATACACATTCTGAAGTGTTTGAAACAAGAGCACGTGATCTCTGCTGATTAACTCTTGGTCAAGATATTTCAATCACCACCGCCAGTCTCAAAACCGAAATGCGGAACTTTGTTATTTCGGACACACTTACGTTTACAAACTCCGCCAACCATGACGTAACCGTTGATGCAGACGCATTGTTTATGCTTGCACACGGCATGGGGTCCACATTTACTTCCGCCTGACGCACAAGGGACTTCGTCTTCAGCTGCAATCAACGAACATTGGTCATGAGCGTCATTACTACAAGTATCATTATTTATAGTGAAAATCAATTTAAATCGAAAGGTTGTTTAAATATTATGTCAAATTTGGAACCACTTACGTTCACAAACGCCGTTGAACACAATGTAATCGTCAATGCAAACGCATTTTTTATCCACACAGTCAGAGTTAGGATCAGAACATGATTTTCCGCCGTCCGCGCAAGGAACATCCGTTTCATCTTTGAAAATAAAATATTCATTAGCAATTGCAGCGTGTAGAAAACAGATATAATAATCATAAATTGCTTACTATTACATTACGTACTTTACATTGACTTAAACGCGAAGGTGCAGGAGATTTTCTAAAGAGACCATGGAAGCTCTTTCGGAAATATCAATTTCCCAGAAGTGATTAAATAGGACTCATTTGAAAAAAATAGCGTGGCGTTTTTGGCATCTAGAATTAGATGATGAAATTTTCCTTATCGTTCACGGACTTAAGAATCAAATAAAATTAGTTTAGTCGACATTTTAACTCCAAAAAGAGTAAAAGAGAAGTCGTGGAAGCCTTTGTTATCCAGTGATCTACTTGGAACAAGCATTAGTTTTCATGATCAAAACTTGAGAAGTCAATGACAACTTTTCCACAGTTCCAGTGGCAGGTACGCAAAATGATTCTGAGAGAACACATACGATAGGTCTACAGTGTGTCATTATTTGAATGTCAACAGCAACCACTATAGCTGATCTGTTTAGGATAATATACTACATAAAATAAACGAAAGTTGATGCTACAGTGTATGTTAGCCAACATTTAAAACGTCACTTTCCTCCGCTTCACTAGAATTCACGCGGAAGCTCGGTTAAGTTGTCTAAAATTTAACTCCGTCACATATTTGACACAGCCTGCACATGCAGTACGTCTTCTAAAGGCTCAGATTTAAATTTTGCATCCATAAGAATATATTCATGCACCAAAAAGGTCACACACACACACACGTTCACTAGTTGGTACTTTCCGAACACATCATGTTAGTTAAACACACGAAGAACTGTTTGCCGAGTTTGAATGTGGCCACCGTCCGATCCACCTACGTAGTGACGTACATGTGTATGTATTACCTGGAGTGTGTAGGGAACACACTCATTCGAGATCGGCTGCTGTGTCGTTCAAGGCCTCGACCAATCACTATAGCAAGCCTGTTGCACATTTACCATTGAAAATCCAACCATTGTACTTACGTTCACACTTTCCGTCGACCAAAATATAGTCAGAAACACAGACACACGCCCCATTTTTGCATACGGCATTTGGTCCGCATTTTGTACCGCCTTGGCTGCATGGAACTTCGTCCTTGGCTGGAAACAAAAGTAAGGAAATTTTTTTTTGACAACACGAAAAACTAAACACATGTAATATTTTGTTCTAGAGGTTTACGTAATTGGCAATATGCTGTTCCAAATTTGGAAAATCTAATCACAGTTCAAGAAATTGCGCGCGTTTACAGTATAGTGTAAACTTTACTTTAGTGTGTTATACATACGCTTGCAGTCTCCATTAACCATAACGTAGTCTTTAGAAATGCAAACACAGCGCCCATTTCGACATTTTGCGTATGCACCGCATTTGGTGCCCCCTTGACTACAGGGAACTTCATCTTTCGCTGAAACCACAAACATGCAATCACTTATCATCAAAAGATGCAAGGAATTCCTGATTTATCAAAACATAGATCAAGAGCAACATCCGTGCACAAAGTGGTTCTAGTTGTATGCATGTATGGATGTTTCAAATTTTGAAATATGGCGTATTCACAACTTAATTTAGTACTTGCTCTCAAGTGTTAGCTTTTGATACTCTTGAAATTATTTGATGAAAATTTTTCGTACATAAGTTGTGCGTATCCTCCAAAAGTTTTTTGATAGGGCGGTGTGTAAAAATGATGTCTTGTACGTCGAAAGACATCACGTTTACAGAAAAATGAAAATGGCCGTCAGTTACTCACGTTCGCAGACGCCGTTGAACAAGACGTGACCTTGAATGCACACGCACTTTTTATTTTTACACTTGGTGTTGGGGCCTGAACAAAAGGTCCCACCTTCTTCACAAGGCACGTCGGTTTTTTCTGGAATCGTAAAAATGACTTGCATGAGTACTCTGAGTAGACAGACTTATAGCATCATCTATAATCAGTTGTGCTGAATAATTTAAGTTACGTATTTTTGCAAACGCCGTCAACCACGATGTAACCGTCAACGCAGACACAATTCGCAATTGTGCACATTGACTTAGAGTCAGCACAAGGTACGTGTACCTTTGTCTCATTGGAAAATAGAGGAATAGTTGTTAATTACGTGATAATGGAAAACGAATCGATCAAATAAGCAGGTAGCACATTCTGCAACGAGTTAACTCACAGACTGCGTTTCATCAATCGAAAACTACCATCAAATCCAGTAAGCAACCTGTATTAAACTGAGGCGGCCATTTTGTTTTTCACCACCTGGTATATATAAGATAAATTTACTCCAGTAATAATGACTCTGAATGCTCTAACTGTTACACATCACAGGCGGATCCAGAATGAGCGTGCAACTTTTTATACAAGTATGTGTTTAAGATACCGTATACCCTTAAAACGGCATGTTTGCGATATTTTTGTTCGCGTCTGCAGACAGAGACCCGCGCCCTTGCGTGTTTTTGACGAAACGTAAAAAAGTAATCTACACGTAGATAACTTACTTTTGCATTCGCCGTCGATCATAATGAAGTCATCAGAAATACACACACATGTCCCGTCTTTACATTCGGCGTTTGACCCGCACTTTGTCCCACCTTCGCTGCAAGGAATTGTTTCCTTTGCTGAAAGTAAAAAGCAATCAAATTAGTGCAATGACATTGCTTTAGTTTGTGAAGACGGCACAATGTTCTGACTGGTTTCTTACGCACGAAATTGTGGATAGGAACATGTTTGAAGAAAACTTTGCAAGTTAACTACAGCATCTCATTAACATTTTGAGCTGGTCTGGTCGCATGTGGCGTGTTCGCCTCACTTTCTCCCGCCTTGAGCACACGGAACTTCGTCTATTGATGGAAATCCTGGCAGATACGGCCTTGTGGAAAGTTTTGAGCACCGTGAGGAGAGCTCGGTATTTATATCTAGTACGGCATGCAATTCATGGTATGTTATATATGCTTGACCATTATGCCATTAATCAAAAACAAATGTGGAGTACTCTATAAGCAAGCAGCTCAATTCAGTGGGAGAGAAGATTTGGTTTGAGGTTCGAAGCTTAAAGGAAGTTCAGTAATTGTTCCGATTATACATGTATCTCTATCTCGTCGTTCTTAAAAGCTTTCTTTCTGTGTGCACAGTTTAGACGCTACCCGCCAATCCAAAAGTCTTCATGTACTGTGTACATTTAGTTTAACGGTCAACCATGCTGGAAGCTAAGATGGTCTTTTTGTCTCGGCACTGGTCTTGCAGTATGATCACAGTCGCCGCCACCGTCTTTGCAAGTTTTTTGTGCTATCTTAAGTAGACCAGACGCAGTAAAGGCATTTTTGACCACTGGTGTCCAGTCAGCAAGCCATAGATGTCAAAAGTGAGAAGCTGGGTTTACTCAGTCAAACCTCTTGGAGACATGGAGAGAGTGATTCCGCAAAACTTTAAAAGCAAACCGCACATGATTTACATAACAAAGTTCACAAATCTACAATTTTAATCCGTTGTGTTTGACAGCTTTCAAAAATCGAACATGGCATCAAACATCAATTTACGGGTTTTGTTATCTACTAGGAGTTTTGTAACATGCCGAGGTGTGCGTCAAACAATAAACGGCTGATTGTTCTGCGTGAATACAACGTCAGTCTTGGAACACACGACACAGTGGACAGTTCGGTGCATTGGGAGTGTTGCTGAACATTAAAAAGTCGGTTCAGCCGGCATTCATGGGGTTATTATACATGTATAACCTACCCTAACCTAAGAGACGATGAAAAGATGATGTAGGGTCCACTTTTGAACAAATAGTCCAATGACCACAAAACTATATAATTTAAACCAGTAAAAGTGCATATTTTCTGAAAATAAAAATTTGCAGAATACGATTTTTGATTTCAACCAATGCGATGTTAATGGAGTCACGTTCCCATCTTTTTAGTAAATTTAACAAAAAACAGAACAACAGAGCATAACCAACTTGGTTCACGAACGTTCTAGATAAAATAGTCACATGCTGTTACTATTGCCTGAATCGTTTCATTTTCGTAAATATGCATGAACATTTGTTTTGATTTTTTATAAAACCGGTAAACTTTATAGTCTTTTGTACAAAAGTGAAAACTTATATAAACAAATCCCAACAGCGATTCGAAGAACAGCTTACACGTAACTCAATATTTCATACTGATCCGATCATTCATTTCCGAGATATAACCGAAGCTAGCTAAACGCGGACATTTTTCTGCAGTCCTATGTAACGTTCATATACAGTGGACATTTCTGCAAAGGTTCATGGTGTAATGTATCGTACACGCCTACTCTTCGTGTATGACCAACACTACTACAAAACTGGCAAAGTTTCGAACGTTAATCTATCCAAACAGTAAATTTGTGTCCAAAGAAATTAGGGATTTCTTGATTTGATTTTTAATTGTTCTACCAATGAATACAAGATAAATGATACCCCATGCATACCTTTACTTGCGTTGTCTAATTCTCATCAACAATAACTTTGCAAGGCATTGTCATTTTTTCTCGGTGTTCTCTCGACTCCCAGGCATGTTTTTACCTTACGGCGCAATGCAGATTTTATGAGCTTTAATTTCTTGCACACTCTGATATGTTTGAAACAAGATCACGTGAACTGTACTGATTTATTCTTGTTCAGGATATGCTACTTACCAATGTCATTCTCATCATAGAACTGCTGGAATTTGTTAATTGGGACACACTTACGTTTACAAACGCCGCCCACCAAGATGTAGCCGTCGATACAGACACAG
Organism: Phoronis australis; assembly: GCA_002633005.1. Taxonomy (NCBI): domain Eukaryota; kingdom Metazoa; phylum Phoronida; family Phoronidae; genus Phoronis; species Phoronis australis. The sequence continues at coordinate 88,779 of NMRA01000380.1, read as the reverse complement.
TTCTTTTGCTTACACACGGCATGGGGTCCACATTTACTTCCGCCTGATGAACAAGGGACTTCGTCTTCAGCTACAATCAACGAACATTGGTCATGAGAGTCATTGCTACAAGATTCATTATTTATATTGAAAATCGACTTAAATCGAAAGGTTGTTCAAAGTTATCAAATTTGGAGCCACTTATGTTCACAAAAGCCGTTGAACATAATGTAATCGTCAATGCAAACGGATTTTTTATCCACGCACTCGGGGTTAGGATCAGAGCATGAACTTCCGCCGTTTGCGCGAGGAACATTCTTTTTATCTGGGAAAATCAAATAACTATGAGCAATTGCAAGTTGTAGAAAACAGACATAATAATCGTAAATTGCTTACTGTTACATTACGTACTTTAAATTGACACTTAGACGCGGAGGTGTATGGAATTTCCTAAAGAGACCATGGAAAGACTTTCGGAAACGTTTATTTCCCAGAAGTGATCTACGTCACAAAAGAACCAATGGGACTCATACGGGAAAATTACCTGGCTTTTTGGCATCTGATATTACCTTAAAAAACGCCTTTATCGACCGTGTACTTAAGAATCAGGTAAAATTAATTTAATCGGACATGTTAACTTCAAAAAGGAATGAAAGAGAAGTTTTTCAGGAATTAACGACGAAGTTCGGTTAAGTTGTCCAAAGTATATAGTTCAGTCAAAAAATGGACTCAGCCTGTACATCTTCCAAAGGTTCAAATACACTTTGATCTCCATTACAATATATGCATGTACCGCGCAGGTTAAACACACGCAATTGCGAGTTGGCACCTTCCGAACGCGTCACGACCGTTAAACTCATTAAAAATTGTGTGCAGCGTTTGAACGTAGCAACAGTCCGATCCACCAAAGTAGTGCCGTACCACCTGGAGTGGGAAAGGTACACACTAATGCGAAATCGGCTCCTGTGTCAATCAATGCCTCGACCAATTACTTGTACCATTAGAAATCCAGCCATATTACTTACGTTCACATTTTCCGTCGACCATAATGTAGCCAGAAACACAGACACACGCACCATTTTTGCATACGGCATGTGGTCCGCATTTTGTACCGCCTTGGCTGCAAGGAACTTCGTCCTTGGCTGGAAACAAAAGTAAGGAAAGACTTTTGACCACTGGGAAATGACTTTATCACACGCAATGTTTTGTTCTAGAAGCATACGTACTTGCCAATATGTTGTTCTACGCTAGGAATAGCTAATCACAGTTCCAGAAATTGCGTGCGATTACATTATAGTGTAAACTTTACGTTAGTGTGTTATACATACGCTTGCAGTCTCCATTAACCATAACGTAGTCATCAGAAATGCAAACACAGCGCCCATTCTGACATTCTGCGTATGCTCCACATTTGGTGCCTCCTTGAGCACAGGGAACTTCATCTATCGCTGAAACCACATATAGGCAACCAGTTATCATCAAAAGCTGCAACCAGTTTCCGATACATTAATAAGTACATCAGTGTTAAGGAGTAACATCTGTTGACATATTGGTTCTAGTTGTGTACAGCAGATGGTTCGAATTTTAAAATGTGGAGTATTAATTCAGCTGAATTTAGTACCTGTTCACAGGTGTTAGGTTTTTTAATCATGAAATGTTGAGATGAATAATTTTCGTACATACGTTGCACGCATCCTCCAAGGTTTTTCGTCAAGTGTTGTGTAAAAAATTGATGTCTTGTACGTCGAAAGATACATATATCAAGTTTACAGAAAAAGGAGAATGACTGCCAGTTACTCACGTTCGCAAACGCCATCGATCAAGATGTGACCTTTAATGCACACGCACTTTTTATTTTCACATTTGGTGTTGGGGCCTGAACAGAAGGTCCCACCTTCTCCACAAGGCACTTCGGTTTTTTCTGGAATTGTAAATAAAAATTTTTGTGGTGAGTGCTCTGGGTAGACAAGATTATAGCTGTAAGGCTATGTTAGAATCATTCATCAGCTATAATCATTTGTGCTAAATAATTAAAAAAGTTACGTACTTTTGCAAACGCCTTCAACCATGATGTAACCGTCAACGCAGACACAGTTCGCATTTTTGCACACTGAGTTAGGGTCCTGGCATAAACTCCCACCGTCAGCACAAGGTACCTTTGTTTTACCTGTCGGATTTCGAAATAGTGGAATAGCTGTTACTTACGTGACATTGGAGTTGGTAGCAAATTTTACAAGTTAGCTCACAGACTGCGCTTCATTAACCGAAATCCACCATTAAATCCAGTAAACAACAGGTATTCAACTGAGGCGGCCATTTTGTTTCGCCTTGTATCCATCAGATAAATTTACTCCAATATTAAAGAGACGGAATTCTCTAACTCTTATACATCACTGAGGGATCCAGGATGAGCGGACAACTATATGTTTGAGGGACCGTATACCTTTAAAACAGCATACTTGCATTGTCTTTTTTATTCGCATCTGCAGAAGGGGTCCTGCGACCTGGTTTCAGACCGTCTGTACACACGTACGTGTGCTTTTGATGAAGCATACAACAATTATCTAGATAACTTACGTTTGCATTGTCCGTCGATCATAATGAAGTCATCAGAAATACACACACATGCCCCGTCTTTACATTCGGCGTTTGACCCACACTTTGTCCCTCCTTCACTACACGGAACTGTTTCTTTGGCTGAAAGCATGAGGTAATCGAAATAGTGCAATGGCATTCTGTAACGTTAGTAGTGAATAAGGTACAATGTACTCAATGGTTTCCCACATAATGAAAGTAGTGTGGACAATTTCAGAGAGTAAACTACACGGTTGTGCCTATTAATTTTACCTACGATCCCCTAAGCCTAAGAAACGGACCGACAGACACCAAAGCCGAGCGCTTGTTAACGGATTTAAAGCAATTTTGGTCCGTGCGTGGGTTAAATTACGCTCGTCAGAGAAATTTTACCGCGAGATTTGGTGTCTGCTTATCGCAGAACTGGAGCTTAGATGATAGTACGAGAACATCACAACTACATAAAACAACAAAGAGATTTATTTGTAAATGAACTTGTTATAAAACATATGTTTGCGCTCTCAGTGTGTGTGCGAAACGCAGACGCAGCTTTCATCATTCATAAATTAAAGAAACTCACGTTTGCAATCGCCGTCAACCATAATGAAGTCATCAGACACACAGACGCAGCTCCCGTCTTTGCATACAGCGTTAGCACCGCATTTTGTTCCGCCTTTATTGCAGGGGACATTAGCCTTAGCTAAAATATAAAGAAAACTTGAACAATTCTCGGAAATGCTTGCTTGATGGGCTCCCATCACTTAGTACATTTCTAGTGGTTTACTGACCACCAATTCTGACCAATAATTGTTCAGTCTGAAGAAACTGAATGTGCATGTTTATGGATAGTGGGAGACATTGCCTGTACAATGCAATGTGGGGAGTTCTTCAGACGTGGCAGACGAACGTTTATCCTCAAGAATAATACAAAATCTCTGGCTTCAGGTTTTGAATTACCGAGAACTGATAGTTTCTTGAACAGACACCTGGAAGGTGAAGGTCAAAATTTAAAGGTTACTAAAATCTATGGACTGTTTCATAATTTAATTTCAATTCACAACAAAAAGTCTGCGAAATATAAAATAATCGATAATTTTTCAGAAGTTACCAAAAGTAATGACCTAAAAATTACATTACTTTGATTATAGCGCTGGCGCCTTGCTAGAAGTTATGACCTACATGTAGACCTTCAGCCATGTTTCATAAAACAAACTCAGGTAAACCGTACATGTACATGTAAATTTAAAAAGTGGTTAACAATATCAATCAATTCTCTGTAACTGTTCAGCATTCTTTACTCATTCTTCTCGTACTTCGAACAACGGGACATTGAACAATAAATCTTTTTTGGACAGCAATATACATATTTTTAAGTTAGACTTACATGTATCGCCTTTTATGCGTACCCTTTATTAAAAGTTTTAACCGTGGCATCGGCACAATTTCTGCATCTCTGAACTCAGGGTCAAAACATACTTACGTTTGCAAACACCGTCGACCATGATGTAACCAGATATGCAGACACATAGTGAGTTTTGGCAGACGGAAAATGGTCCGCATTTACTACCACCATCAGCACACGGCACTTCCGTTATCTCTAAATTAAAACATCGAAATCATCTTGATGTTTGAATTCACTTATTAATCAGTTCGAAAACCACTCTCATGCCAGGGGCGGATTCAAGATTTTGAGTTAGAGGAGACAGGGCAAAATATTATTTAACATTTAGTTCTTCAGAAATTCGCACCCCGAACTGCCAAACGGAATTTGGGAGAATATTAGGGGGCATGATTCCCTTGACCCCCCTAAATCTGCCGCTGCATGCTGGTACTCTCCCAGTCACTAACCTCACTGTCATTTGGTGTCTTTATAACTTTAACATAGACGTACTGCTGACTGTGTACAACCTGGTTAAGGCAAAATAGTACAGGAGTTTTGCTTGTGCCCAATTTTAACTTCACACTCGATATGACCAGGTAAAGTTTAAGAGCTCTCGGAAGTTGGGCGGATTTCGCCAGAACCATCTCGTCCTACACCATCATTTTTCCAACTGTCAAATTGAATGTATTTTGCTGGTTGCGGCTTTAATTGTTGCAATTCAAAGCGTCTGGGTTTTTATGACGGGCTTCTTTTGTTTACGGATTAAGCAAATAGCACGTCAAAGTAGCCTTTCATTTCGTGTGTGCAGCGCATCTAGGGGTGTAATATTCAGAAGGGGCGTGCTATTTCCCCTTCAAACCTTATTGCTAATATGCACGTCTGTTTTGGTGATGTAGCAAACATGCCAATACTGTGTGTGCAAAAGAACGTTGACGAATTTTGAATAAAGGAGGGCGTAATGATTCCATAGTGTCGTCTTCAGGTTGGGAAAGTTCGGTTAGTTTTTCATTGGAGAGTAAACAGAATGAATGACCAGAGAATACACTTTTGGTGAAAACGATCGAGATTGGGTGACACTAGTGTAAATGAAATGCTCTGGTTTTGGACTACAATTAATGAAAATAAACCACCTGGGCGTTACTTTAACTGCCTCTTCGGTGCAAGCGTTACATTCATTCAACAGGGTAGTCCTTACCCCAACAAACGAAAATTTAGAAAATTAAATGGCAATGGAAAACACCAAAGTGAAAGCATACTAAGATGCTTGTGTACGATTGGCATCACTGATAACTCTTCTAATCAAACCCTGAAACGGTGACGAGCTCGCATTGAGGAGAAATACTCACTTTTGCAAACGCCGTCAACCATCATGTATTCGTCAACACAGACACACTTTTTATTCTTGCACTCAGCGTTAGGGTCCTGGCATAACCTTCCTCCATCAGCACATGGCACTTTAGATTTTCCTAAGGCATCAAAAAACGTAAAATATGGATGGAAGGTCAGTGGCATCGTTCCGCGATGGAGCTAAGGAGTTTCACCGAAACTCATAGCTACACATGTTTTACAAGATGGACTTGCTCACATTTCAAATGAAAGACGGTCGCCATCGCCCTGAAATGGTAAGCCTGTTTGTTTTTTTTCCTAATGGCCTGGAATGTCGAGCAGAATTAGTAGAGTCCCACCTTAAAAAATCACGAAAAGTCCCTGAACGATTGTTGATACTGCACACCGTCATTAAAGAAACGCTATCCATTGATAATCAATACTGAAACGTACATCTGGAAGCATTCAGAACTAAACTACGGAGTCATTTTTATGCATTTTGTCGTATTAATTGTAAACGAAAAACACACACGGGGGACAAAAATTGGGCGCTCTTTTTGCGTATTCAGATTCTTAATAAATCTTTACAAAAGAGTAAGACAAGAATATGAACAAATACACAAATAAATCAACAAGGGAGTGTACACTATTCTTCAGACATGAGTTAGAAACCTGTTTCGACACGCATTCTTTACAAAAAACAATTTGGATTAAGCAACTCTACAAGGCTTCGAGCAAAATGAAGACAGACTACAAAATACCTACGTTTGCATTCGCCGTCTATCTCAATGAAGTCAGCCGAGATGCACACACATTGTCCAGCTTCGCATGCAGCATTCGCTCCACATTTCGTACCTCCCTCGTTACAAGGGACTTCATGTTTCGCTGAAACAGTGAACCTCGTTCAAACAAAGACTTCTCTGGGAATGGACGTGTTGTCCAACTGGCAAACGTGACATGGCAATTTTGTAAACAAAATATTGCCACTTCACCATTAGATTACATGTACCTTCAACGGTGTTAACAATCAAGAAGTAACTGAATCGTCTGGAAGCTAAATCCCTGAATGATACACAGACAAAAAACGTAGCACATTTTAAAGTACACGTAGAACTTTTGCTTCTTTAGTGGATAAAATATATAATGTTACTCACGTTTGCAAATGTCTCCCACCATGATGTAACCCCGTTTGCAAACACAGCGTCCCTTCTTGCACCTTGAATTAGGTCCACATTTAGTTCCGCCATTGGCACAGGGTACCTCGGACTTGGCTGATGAAGGAAACAGTAATCTGCAGTCATTTCATAGCGTATTTTTAGTTATAATTTATATGCGCTAACTGCAAAGCGATACCGAAGCTAGTTTACAGTGAAACAACACATGTAGTTGAGATAAAAAGTCATATAAATTACGACAAACTAAACTACTACAGATATCAGTAATTACAAAAGTTATATAACATGTTGAACTGTTAAGGTGGGTGACAATGTGCCACCAACTAATAATAAAACAAACAGCAGGGTAGTTATGACCATCCGCGTTACTTGTAAAATTTGACACACACAAGCCTTGAGAGATCCCGTTTGAAACCAACAAATCCCAAATGTAAAACAATGAATATCCATTACATAAGTTTCAACTCGTGCTTTATTCTAGTTTGAACTTACGTTTGCATTCACCAAAATCACAATAAAACCAGAAACACAGGCACAGCTTAACCTTTGCATACAGCGTTATCTCCATAGTTAGTACCGCCTTGACTGCATGGCACTTCGTCTTTGAGTAAAACGAAACGCGTAAACGAAAAAAGTTTTTCACCAAAAGGATTTGGAAGATTCGCAAAATCTTGTTGCAAACTTGTCAGTGTCAGTGTAAATTAACTCTTTAAGCTACATTAACGCTTCAGCTGTGTTTTACTTACGTTTGCAGACCCCGTTAACCATGACGTAACCATTCTTGCATACGCACTGTTTGTTCTCGCACACTTCATAATGACCGCACTTACTACCGCCATCTTCGCACGGAACATTAGTTTTGCCTATAAAATCAAACGAAGCTTAAGCGATAAAAGAATACTGGGTTCATGCATGAATTTGAATGTTGTGTATATTACGTTACCTTTCAAACGGTTAATTATTTCTGTTCTAAAGGATTGTAACAGATGGTTGCTTACATGTGACAATTATCAAGTCATTGCAAACCATCCATGTACTGTTCTGAGATTATACTTCGTTGCTCCTTGATAAACAAGTTACAACAGTGCTCTTTTTATCTTTGTGAACAGATTTGTTGGCGCATGTTCCATGCTGAACACTTTTATGTTTTGACTGTATCCTTCACCATCGATGTTAAACAAGAACAATGGTTAACGACAGGCGTCACTACCATTGTTAAGGAAGAGTTTATATGTCACGCATCAACAGGTACGTTTTTTCTAACATAAGTAATCAGTTTAATATGGCATCTCTACACAGGGAACGAAAAAACTGAATATCTGGGTCAAGGATTCGACAAGGAATGAAATGAAAATTCTAACCAACAACATGCCGGGTAAATGTTTTAGTGTTGCCAGTGAAATGATATATCTGAATGAGCGAGCAATGTAGAGAAAGACAACCATATACAGCCAAGCTTTGTACTCAACGGCGTGACTTTATATATGAAGATCGATTGCCACGTTTCTCAAAAACTCAGTCATTCCAATGTTGTTGCTGGACAAATGACGAACCTTCAAAAAGTAGGATGGCCCCTTCAAAAGCGGGAAAATTGGTATCTCACAGTAAAAAGTTTTATTGTTGAAGTGTTCTATAACGTGAGTATGTATAAGCTTTTCCACAAACGTTGCCACACTAAACAATTTTTACTGGAACTCACGTTTGCATTCTCCCTCGATCATGATGAAGTCATCAGAAACACATTCGCAGTTGCCCTCCTTGCATACAGCATTAGAACCGCATTTGGTGCCGCCTTGGTTGCATGGCACTTCATCTACGGCTACAAAGCAGTCGGCATTAGGCATAAAAGAATACTTTTTAATTTTTGAGAATATTATTCCGAAACATTGATGGACGTAAACGATAATGATGTTCGCTCATCACTATTTAAATCACGTAAACTAATACAAAACAATCAGATGCATTTACAAAATGTAATCGCCCAATTTACACTTGACGTTCGTAAACTGCAACTTGTAATCGGGTTTCCAATGTGAATGGTCACTTGCAGTGCAGCGCGTTCCTGTTTCACAACAATATGCCAATTCCCCAAGTTTCAACACGTACTTTATTCTAGTTTGAACATACGTTTGCATTCACAGCCAAACACAATCAAACCAGAAACTCAGGCACAGCTTAATCTTTGCATACAGCGTTATCTCCATAGTTAGTACCGCCTTGTCTGCTTGGCACTTCGTCTTTGAGTAAAATGAAACGCGTAAACGGAAAAAGTTTTTCACCAAAAGGATTTGGAAGATTGTTGCAAACTTGTCAGTGTCAGTGTAAATGAACTCATTAGGCTACATTAACGCTTCAGTTGTGTTTTACTTACGTTTGCAGACCCCGTTAACCATGACGTAACCATTCTTGCATACGCACTGTTTGTTCTTGCACACTTCATAATGACCGCACTTACTTCCGCCATCTGCGCACGGAACATTAGTTTTGCCTATAAAATCAAACGAAGCTGAAGCGATAAAAGAATACTGGGTTCATACATGTATTTGAATGTTGTGTATATTACGTTACCTTTCAAACAGTTAATTATTTCTGTTCTAAAGGATTGTAACAGATGGTTGCTTACATGTGACAATTATCAAGTCATTGCAAACCTCCATGTACTGTTCTGAGATTATACTTCGTTGCTCTTTGATAAACAAGTTACAACAGTGCTCTTTTTATCTTTGTGAACAGATTTTTTGGCGCATGTTCCATGCTGAACACTTTTACGTTTTGACTGTATCCTTCACCATCGATGTTAAACAAGAACAATGGTTAACGACAGGCGTCACTACCATTGTTAAGGAAGAGTTTATATGTCACGCATCAACAGGTACGTTTTTTTCTAACATAAGTAATCAGTTTAATATGGCATCTCTACACAGGGAACGAAAAAACTGAATATCTGAGTCAAGGATTCGACAAGGAATGAAATGAAAATTCTCACCAACAAAATGCCGGGTAAATTTTTTTAGTGTTGTCAGTGAAATGATGTATCTGAATGAGCGAGCAATGTAGAGAAAGACAACCATATACAGCCAAGCTTTGTACTCAACGGCGTGACTATATGAAGATCGATTGCCACGTTTCTCAAAAAGTCAGTCATTCCAATGTAGTTGCTGGACAAATGACGAACCTTCAAAAAGTAGGATGGCCCCTTCAAAAGCGGGAAAATTGGTTTCTCACTGTAAAAAGTTTTACTGTTGAAGTGTTCTATAACGTGAGTATGCATAAGCTTTTCCACAAACGTTGCCAAACTAAACAATTTTTACTGGAACTCACGTTTGCATTCTCCGTTGATCATGATGAAGTCATCAGAAACGCATTCGCAGTTGCCCTCCTTGCATACAGCATTAGAACCGCATTTGGTGCCGCCTTGGTTGCATGGCACTTCATCTACGGCTACAAAGCAGTCGACATTAGGCATAAAAAGTATACTTTTTTAATTTTTGAGAATATCATTCCGAAACATTGATGTACGTAAACGATAATGATGTTCGTTCGTCACTATTTAAAGCACGTACACTAAGACAAAACAATCAGATTCATAAACAAAATGAAATCGCCCAATTTAAACTTGACGTTCATAAACTGCAACTTGTAACCGGATTTCCAATATGCATGGTCAATTGCAGTGCAGCCCCTTCCTGTTTCACAACAATAAGCAAATTCCACAAGTTTCAACTCGTACTTTATTCTAGTTTGAACATGCGTTTGCATTCACCGCCAAACACAATCAATCCAGAAACACATGCACAGCTTAATCTTTGCATACAGAGTTATCTCCATAGTTAGTACCGCCTTGTCTGCTTGGCACTCCGTCTTTGAGTAAAACGAAACGCATAAACGAAAAAAGGTTTTTCATCAAAAGGATTTGGAAGATTGTTGCAAACTTGTCAGTGTCAGTGTAAATGAACTCATTAGGCTACATTAACGCTTCAGTTGTGTTTTACTTACGTTTGCAGACCTCGTTAACCATGACGTAACCATTCTTGCATACGCACTGTTTGTTCTCGCACACTTCATAATGACCGCACTTACTTCCGCCATCTGCGCACGGAACATTAGTTTTGCCTGTAAAATCAAAGGAAGCTTAAGTGATAAAAGAGTATTGGTTTCATACATGTATTTGAATGTTGTGTATATTGCATTACCTTTCAAACAGTTAATTATTTCTGTTCTAAGTGATTGTAAGAGATGGTTGCTTACATGTAACAATTATCAAGTCATTGCAAACCTCCATGTACTGTTCTGAGATTATACTCCATTGCTCTTTGATAAACAGTTTACAACAGTGCTCTTTTAATCTATGTGATCAGATTTGTTGGTGCAAGTTCCATGCTGAACACTTTCAAGTTTTGCTGCATCCGTCGCCATCAAAGTTAAACAAGAACAATGGTTAACGACAGGCGTCACCATCATTGTTAAGGAAGACTTTATATGTCACTCACCAATATGTACGTTCAAGCATTACTACAAAGGGAACGAGAAACGGAATATCTGGGTCTAGGATTTGACAAGGGATGTAATGAAAATTCCTACAAATAAGATTCCAGAGAAATGTTTTTTAGTGGTACCAGTGAAATGAATTATCTAACTGAGCGACTAATTTGGAGAAATACGACCATATGCAGCCAAGTTTCATACTCAAGGGCCTGACTATATGAAGATCGATCGCCACATTTGTCAAAAAGTCAGTCATCCCGATGTTGTTGCTAGACAAAATACGAACCTTCAAAAAGTAGGAGGGCCCCTCCAAAAGAAGGACAATTGATATCTAACTGTAAAATTTTCTACTGTTGAAGTGTTCTGTCACGTGAGCATGTGTAACCCTTTCCACAAACGTTGCAACGCTAAACAATTTTTTGTTTGTGCTTACGTTTGCATTCTTCTTCGATCATGATGAAGTCCTCAGAAACACACTCGCAGTTGCCATCCTTGCATACAGCATTAGAACCGCATTTGGTGCCACCCAGGTTGCATGGCATTTCATCTATGGCTATAAAGCATTTGATACTACACATACAAAGTACACTCGTTTATTTACTGAGAATGTTATTCCAAAACATCCATTGAAGTAGATGATCATTCGCTTGTTGACAGTTATTTGAAACAGGTGCACTAAGGTAAAAAGAAGCCGTCGGATTTACAATTCATGACCGAAAATTTTAGCTTATATTCGTCGTTTTAATGAGAATAATCCTGAGCAGTGCGCTTCATCCCTGTGTTACAACAATGCATTAACTATACGTGAGCAAATTTGTACTTTATTGTTGTTTCAACTTACGTATACATAAGCCGTCGGCCATAATATAGTCAGAATCACATGTACAGGATCTATCTTCGCACGAGGCGTGGTCTCCACATTTTGTACCGCCTTGACTGCATGGCACTTCGTCCTTGGCTATAAACAAACGCGTAACTGAAATTTTTGCGCCAATAGGGTTTGAATGATTACAAAACCTCATTGCACTCTTGTCAATGTCAGAGTATACGAATTCATTAAGATACATTAACATTTTGGTTGGGGTTTACTTACGTTTGCAGACACCGTTAACCATGACGTAACCATTACTACACACACATTGTTTGTTCTTGCAGACGGCATAATGGCCGCACTTGCTTCCGCCATCTGCACATGGAACCTGAGTTTTGGCTGAAAGTCAAATTAGGATCAAGTGATAAAAATCACTGGGTTCATACTTGTATGTTATGTATATTATGTTGCCTTCGAAACGAAGTTTACTTCCTTTTAAATTAGTTCAAAATTTGTTTGCTTACATGTGACAAACACCAAGTCGGTAGAGTACAATGCACATGTACATGTACGTGTACTTTCCAGAAATTAGACTTTTCTTGCTCTTTGAAAAGGTAACCGGTGCAATCCATAGATTAGTTTTAAAGTGAATTTGGTGATGTTGCCACCTCATCTGAAAATGCTGCAGTGAGGTTCCCAAAGAAAACCATCGAGGCACTCACGTTGACAACTATTCTGATACCAGATGGTTCCAGGGGGACAGACACATTTCTTTTGCTCTTTGTCACATATTTTGCCACCGTTACACCGACTTCCACCTTCCTCACAAGGTTTGTCCTCTGAAAAGAACGACAGTAACATTTACATGCTCATGGCCATGTAAGTCCGTTGTGTTCGACCCTTGAACACTTGCAAGCATGAATACATGAACATTCACGCATACGGGGAAATAATCAAATCTGCATGGAAATATCGACAACTACACGTATGACAGTCGTAATACTCGGGCCATTTTGTGGCACGATTAAGATGTGGTGAATCTTTGATTTCATAACTTAATAGCATGGGCAGAACGAAGTCTGTTTGAAATCACCAAAAAGCTGTTAGTCTCCTACGTTACTTTAAGATTAAAAAGCTTTTACAATGATTCTATGACACTCCATTAACATAGTCACTTACCTTGGCAAACTCCGTTTACTTCCACGTAACCGTCTTTACAAACGCACTGTCTGTTTTTGCAAACTCTGTGCTCTCCAGGGCAGTATGTGCCGCCATTAACACATTCTACGATCAGATAAATGCAGATTATAAGACGCTTGCAAGCGTAAGAGAAGTATTCAACATAACGGTGGTTTCCCAACATCCAAAGAGGTCGGGAAAAACGAACGCTGCAGAAGCAGGAAACTTAGCCATCTTCCTACTTGGGTAACACTTTCAGCTCGGTGACCTCCAGGGATGGTCGCATACGCAAAAACTCTTCCACAGTTCTTTTCTGAGATTTTTTCAGTAACCCTGACCGTCTTGCAACTTGGCCAAGATCAGGCAAGATAAGATCAACATCAAACAAGTTGTTACTATGTTCTCGCAAGTTATCTCGCGACCGTTCAATCAGAATTTTCAGCATTGCCGACTAAGGCAAGCTCAGTTTCCGTTGCACAAGTGCGACAGTGACATGTTATCGTGAGTGGTTGGCGTTATTGACCGTCAGACTATTAAACACGTCAGACAAGACTGTTGCTTGAAATGCCCTAGAAGTTTTTATTCTGCCACTGCATGATTTTGACGTATGGTTGTTTTCTACATGAGCTACGCCTTACAGTATAGCTACTAGTTGGCTTACTACATTACTGACCTCTGACGGGCCTGGTGAACAAGAGGCTTAGTTAGTCACGACTCTGGTATTCAAAATTTCTAAAGAGTCGAACATAAGAACCCCGGCAATAAATGAACGAAGCCAAAGCCACGTTTTTATTCACAATGCCATCAGGGAACTTTATAAATTCTAGTCAAAACGTCCGACCACGTCTCTTAACCCAACTCCAGACGAGTTTTGTGCCAGGCTTGACAATAACATTTCCCATAAAGCTTTGCCCTTGGCTCATTGTTAACTTTGACTGTTGAGACATTGGCCTTTGGAGATAAAATAATGAAATATGCAACGTCACCGAATAATTACTTACGACATCTGAAATCGTTCGCACAGTCATATCCCCGGAGGTTACGCGGTGCACCTACAAACATGAAACGAAATTTCATTACATATCTGCGGAACAAGGTTTCGAAACGCGTTCTTCAAAAAACTCTTTCTGGACACACACTGTATTACAGCCAGGGAAAGTTCATAGTCAATGTTTGAGTTCACGGGTTTGAAAGAATATGTGAGTCTCACCAATGTTGTCCGGAGATGATGAATCGATGTTACATGGCCTTTCAGGTATACAGTTCACTTCATGGAGCAGTAAACTTTCTTTATCAAGTAATGATTGAAATGATAGGTGTTACAAAGGAGTTTATCTTTCCTCGTAACTTAAAACAAAATTTCAATTTTGTTCGGCGGATCCAAGTTTCGAAATAGGTTGTTCCAAGTCCCCGTCTGAACACTTAATTTCAATGGACATTGCAACTCCCAAATGTTTTGTTTTGATAGGCAGAATAAACGAATATGTCCACAAACTTTCCATTTGTAGCAGTGTTTCTCTAAATACTCATAATTTAGTGGACATTGCAACTACCAAATGCTTTGTTTTGATAGGCAGAATTTATACGAATATGTTCCACAAACTTTCCATTTGTTGCAGCTTTTGTGTAAATACTCTTAGATCTATTGCATACATGGATTGCGAGTTAGCTTTTTCCCAGAACACGTCGTTTTTTGAGTTTTATATTACACCACCCTTCATTAGCTGCACTCGGTTAACTTTGGCGGTTCCGCCGAGACAATAGTCTGGAACCTTTAATTGACCTTTCGCAAGTTCTGTCACTGGTGAAAATTCGACAAACAAACAATAAGTTTTACCCAGCAACGTTCTGTTAGGAAACGAAGTGTGTCAAGAATGCTGCGTTCTGATTGGTCAGTTAAGCCGTCACTCAAAATGCTGGCTATACGTCAATTGCCCTAGCCGGATGACCGGGTGGAATCGGCCAAGTCTACCAAGGGTAGCCATTTTTATGATTCGTTTCACTTTACGAAATCCAGAGCTTTTGGCGTTGTAAAAGGTTTATGAAAAGTCAACACATATCATAGCTTGGTTTGGACTATAGACAAAACCCGTTTCTTCAAAAAATGAGTTAGATTACTAATTTAGGCTCATGCGTCATTGCAAACAATGCACTGACTCAAATAGGGTCACGTCCCAGCTGTTTTAGGGCAGACGAATATTTACCTTCAGAACTTCTGATACCATCCGTTTGTGACATTCCATTTCAATTGGGTATACATTTGTTTACTGAACACGAACACCACGTACATACCTTGCACCATCACCACTGCCATTGCCAGAAAGAGAATTCTCATGTTGACGGCCTGAAATGTCGACAAACTAATGTTTGTATCTTAAAACAAAAACAAAGATTTACTTTCTAAAACCACTGTTATGTTGGACCCCAGTAGAATATCAAATTTTGCTAAATTAGGAACACTTCAAATCGGAAATGACTTATTATCGAATTCACATGAGTTTCAGATGTTAAGTGTGAGCGCTGCTCTCCAACACGCTATTAAGAGTTATTATTGAAATATGCTATTTATCCTGAGCGCTTCTAAAAAGCAATTTTATGGTTTTGATGAAAAAACTCAAAGATTCCATGAAACAAAAGCGAAATGATAATTTCGACAAATGGAAATTTATATGAGAAAAAATTTGGTCATGGTAATGATACCGTTATTTTATTATGGGTGTTCTTTTCTTTTTTGCCATGTCAAGAATTGCACGACGACACATGGTTTACCTCAAAATCCAACTGCCGGCTGGTCGTTTGGTAATTGGCTCAATTATGTCGAACACCCAGCAGAATAAAAATATATTATTTCGTAGATATTTGGCCATAAATAACGCTTTCAAGTAGGTGCTAAACCGTCTTTAACATACTATTAACATTCCTTACCCTACCTCAATTGTTTTGAGACAGGTAAGTCGGTAGGTAAAATATGTCATGCTTTTACATTTCCTTATATTTAAACTGAAATCAGTTGCGAGATAACAAATAAAGCCGTTTGGGCCACCTTAACATTTCCCAATCTGTCGCACAAGTGTAATCAAAATCAACTTCAAAGTCAACTTATCAGTGAGAAAAATAGTTTTATGAGTTCAGCTCCACAGGGATTCGAACATGACACCTTCATGGTCGCATTCAGACGTCGTGCTGATGGAGATTGCCATTTGAAATATAGATGAGTAATTCAAACACGAATTTATGTGAGACAACGCCAAGAATTTGCCATTGGTAGTGAAGTCGCAAAAACACAATGGATTTTGTTGTTTGATAACTCTGGTAAAAACTAATAACTTTAAAAAATCAACACCATCCAGCAATAATTTTTGGTCGGTATTTCGCATATTTACATCTAATTGCATCACCATCCTTAGTATTTGAACGGTGCAATTTCAAGCACGCCTAAGCAAACATCGATACATGCAGAACGACATCCTATCGCAAGTGTTAACATTGAAAAGGTGGTTCTGAGCAAATCTAATCTCTATTGAACCACTGGGAGCCCGAATAAGACTTCAAGTGTTTTAGGTTGCTTGATTCGTGTACGTGTGGATTAAGCTGGTGCTAATCAAGGCGATCCATAATGAGTTTGACGAAAAGTTCCAAAGTCTAATTTTTCGATTAAGTGCTAAACTATTTTACCATATCAGGATAACGGTTAAGCGTCCAAGTTCTAAATTTGACTCTCATCACTTTCACTGGTCTACAATCACAAGAACGAAAAATATTGTGTGGTGCACGGTATGCTATACAACGTGCAAAATGTACAGTGATTTGAACAAAAATAATTTATTTACCTTGATTCTGTATAAGAAAGCCGGCATCAAAGTTACGTCTGGAACTGGTCAGAAAATCCTGCTCGAATTGCTCGAAAACACTTATTTATATATATCTTAAGAGGGTCAAAAGAGCAATATATTAGAACAGGAAAATGCACAAGTCAGAATTTCTCCGGTCAAAAGAGCAATGCATTTCCAATGCAGTAAAATGCATAATTTATTAGCTTGTCATGCTACCGGTGATAATTAATTAGAATATAATTCGAAAACCTTCGCTTGTTTACTACACACAAGTGACATTTGCGCAATAGAAAACAACCTTGAGGATGTTTAAATTGGTTGTTTGAGTTCATATTAAACGAAACCATCCCAAGCTGTTACCGTCTAAAAATACTAAATGTTCACACTTTTTTGGTTAATATAGAAAAGTATTTTGTAAATTACATTGGTATGCGTTGTTATGATCGACTTGCCGAAAAAGGCGAAAAGTCTTACACCGTTGCATTAAAGAAAAATCTACACACTCGTCCTGTCACGAATTCTCTCCATCTCGAACCTTTTTAGTTTGGAAATTCCCTGCTGACTGTATGCTTAATATTGTCTGAAAGTGAAGAAAAACCTCTCTGTTTAAAAGGTACATATAACTAACTACAAACGGTTCTTCCGTCGTTTTAGTACATAAATACCTCACCTAGAATTGCCAAGAAGCGTTTGCAAATCGTCCAGATTTAGTGAGCCCGATCAAAATTACATAGGAAATGCACAATTTCCAAGAAAGGGAATCAGTGAAAGTTACCAAAAGCAGAAATAGCCTCTAAACATGTGTTTTGATAAGACTTCAACAACTGTTCAGAGTTCATGAAAAATACGTGGATTTTCATACGTGAATGTATTTTCTTTCGCATGCTGGCTTCGCCGGGTACGCTGTATGTAGTTGAAAAGTTCAGGCATGGTGTCCAACGACATGATTTTTAGAAACGTCTATCTATGTGTTAGCAGTAGCGCTTAATCAGTTTTCGGGATTTCAGTCTCCGGTAACTGTTGAATGTGTTACCATATGTAAGAGTACATTGCACCTTGACTATACATGCACATGCTGTGACCGCCGTACGTTACACGAGTTTAAACTGTGATAACAACAATTCACCGTGTTCATTATATCCTGTCGAAAGCACGTAACTAAAATGTCACGTACATGTAACCTGTCTAATGACACGGGAAAACGAGAAACGTGTATAATCAGTCTTGGCAGCCATCGGATAAAGTTTGACGACATGACTTTTGTGCAACAAGAGTTGTGAAAAAAATTTAGAGCAAAATATACCATTGGGCACACAAGACTGCAAAACTAGGCTTTTTCTATCAGCAATCTAGTAAATGATGTACAAAATTTGTCTCACTCTCTACACACGGATCGCCCGAGTTGGCAATCCGCCCAGAGTAACACTTAGCGAAATGTACAGCCCTGTTTGTATTGAGCAATGCCAGTATGGAATTAATTTGTTAAAACTTTATTAATTTCGTACATACACCTCTATGGGAAAATGGTGGTTAAGATCATAAAAGATCTTGCCAGACATCCCCCTGCATTACAAGTGATTCCATTTCTCCTGCGATGTTTAGATCTGTTGTTTTTGCCATCAAAACCAGTGTTCCGTGGCAAATTTGACATAGTCTTAAATCTATTGGAAAACAATAAGTGGGTAAGTACAATGTCACGTACTTTCGACACTGAATTTGTCAAGAAATTTTCTCAGCCGTCGTCATATAGACGGCCTGTTATGTGGACCACGGATAACGGCGATACTCTCTCACGCGTAGTTAACTAAAACGCATGACGTCTTACATGTACAAGTAGACATTCTTTTGTGGGAAACGCACGATGCATGATCCTACGTCATCCGCCAACTTATTAATTTTCTGAGTACAGGAACGAAATACACCGATCCTTCCGAACTCGTCACGCCTTAATTTCACCTTGTAAATCATAATTAAACCATCCGTTTGAACTACGCGTCAAGCGAAACAAGTTTGTAATGGGCTAAGTGAAATATCATCACTTTGACACATCAAGTTTTACTTAATCTCAAGCGGCATATCTAAAAAAAACTAGGATTCACATTCATGGCAAGTACGAAATTGTCTTACTGCTTAGGTTGTCACCAGTTTTCCACATATTTTCAGACGGTTAAGAGGAGGATTTCTTCTTTTAAGTAGAATTCCATAACCGCAGACAAAACAGTTAATTCAAACTGAAGTGTCTGGCACTTTCTCATAATAAAAACAAGTACGTTTTTGATTTATGTTGTTTTTTAGACGAGACATTTATTAAATAAGTATAAGCTGTTCTAATTTATGTCAACCTTAAAGGCTCAGTTTTCACAATTGCAATGCACATTAATTTTTTTACTTATTGTTATTTCTTTACTCGTTATCATTATCATTGTTGGTTGAAATAATATTGTTCATTAACATGAACAACGCTGCGCATTATAGATCTTTGGTTTAAAACGACTTGTCGTGACTGCCCTGTGTGCATTTGCACATGCCACCACGATAAATAAAATTCAATTAATTGTTTCTATATCTGTTTTTGAGGGTTGACTCTAGTTTTGAATAGTCTGTTAGTGTTGTAGGTAGCGTAGGGTTGTTGCTCAAATTTCCCCACCACTCGCTCCTCTTGGCCAAAGGTGACAACTAGTGCAATCCCTCCTTGGAAAACCCTTGGCAACCAGGCTAAACGCTTTATGGTACATGCACTCCATTGCGGAAGGAAGATATGATTTCATACCATTTACCATTGAATAATAGGATATCGGTCCCGGTGAAATACAATAATATGGATATCGTTCAAACAATAACACAGTGTGAACATTGCATACAAAATCATATAAATCGCGTTCTTTACAACATGGTGGTAACGCCCTGGTCGCATACAATGTATCGGACGATACTCGACCTGTTCTGCTGACCCAAACGTTTCCCGGAGGCTTCTCATCCGGAACACCTTGAGTAATTTCGTACTCTCAAATGATCCTTCGCATGCGCTTCAAATCTGTGTAGGTGCAAACATCATACCACGCCATGTAACTTCTCAAAATAGAGAATGCACGGGATCACCCTATGATAACTGGCTTAAAAACAAACAAACAAAACATCTTGAGGCAGACTAAGAGTTAAAGAGGCCTGTGCGTAAGGCTGTTGAGATCTGCTGGGCTGAAGCTAGGAACCAGTACTGAAGGCATGCGTTTAGCCGTCACTTGACCAAAGCTTGCCCTTTGTTGTGAACAATGGAGTTCTCACATGCAGAGACAAATAACACGTCTGAGAGACAAAAATTAGGCTACGGAAATATCCGAGGAGTTCCTTATGGTGTCTATAATGACAGGGCAATTTTTGTCGGGTCACTTGCAACGATTAGTGATTTTTGAGAACTGCCCACCTGGACTTTCGCTCTCGATTACGTGTTGTCATTGAACTCTATCCGTGGAATGTCACCTGCAATTTCACGGCGCTGACGTTGCGCCACGCATGCATAACAGTTGTTTGCAAACGTTTATTCCGGCGTGTGCAGCTTGCACAGAGCCTCATCCCCAAGCATCAAGATGACGCTGATCTGTTTAGCCATTTGAGGCTTGGTTATGGGAATTCCTTTCTGGGCAATGATTGACCGCTGCCTTGGCGTCATTAAAACAAATGCATATTTCAATTAGTTTCAGAGGCATTTTTTAAAAACCATTTATGAAGCAGAAGACATTATTTTGGATATTGACTGAAATAAATGTTGTTGGAGCACTTCTTTTCAATTCTTTTTATTAATAGTACCATTGAAAATATTTTTTTGTAATCAAGATACATGTACATGTACAGCAGTTTATTTACAAAAAGTCAGACCTAAACTGTTGTAATATACCGTTAGTTTTCATTTCTATACATAACTTAAAAAAAATTCAAAATTGTATTACTCGTGATATTCCGGGGATTTCCGTAAAAATGTGTCAGAATTCTGACACATTTCATTTCCCATAACCAATCCTCAAATGGCTAAACCGATCAGCGCCATCGTGAGGTGTGGGGACGAGGCTGGTGGCACAGTTGAATTTAGCTGCCCCAATTTCATTAAAAGTTTTCGTGTTGGCATTTTAAGTCTTGTGCTGCATGTGAAGACTACAAATGGCATTTTCTTGATTTCCGAATCTATTCTGAATGAAATAGTGTCCACCGTTGACCCCTTGACCCACTTTTTCAGTCGTGACTTTAGTTAAGCTTTTAGTGCTTGCAATCGGGAAGTTGAAATTTAGCAGGAAATACAGGTACCCTTCAGACTCTATGGATTTGTGAAAAACTGATCTGGTCGACATCCACCTTTCACATAATTTCCAGAATCTGGAGAATTTTTGGCGAATGCTCTGTCACTCAGTTCTTAGCAATTGCATGCAAATGGTGGCTTTGGGGTGAAAACGCTGATTAAGCATATCGTGGCTCGTTTTTTCAAGTGACTTTATGCACTTCCGATAGTCGTGAAAAGTGGAAAAATTGACTTTGGAATCAGTTTCAATAGGATTTTTTTGAAAGGTTTTTGAAATCTTTGGCCCATTATGCTCTTCATTTTTGTATGTGGAACAGACTGTTGGACTAAACTCCACCTGGCGTGTGTTCATTAATTCTAGGACCAACGCTAGGAAATACATGTAGCTAAAATCTAGCCAAATTCGTGTGGTCTCATTTAAAATACACGGCAATATCTCACGTAATCTCGCGAAGTCTTGCTTTTTAGCGAGGTCCTAGCCTTACTGAATGGGAGGCTGGTTTTTCAATTCCAAAATCAGAAAAAAATGTAGAGTGCCACTCTACTTGCTATGTTATTTAATATCTCATTAAATTTTTGCGCAACACCACCATTTTTCAACCAAATTGTATGACAGACCTTTGTCAGGTCTTGATAATTTTACAAGAAGCAAAAGATAAATAATTTAATTCATATGTAATTATCCTTTAGCATACCTGACTGGTTAAAAATATCTTTTTAATACTAATAACCAAGAGTGTTACCAAAATGCGAAAAATAACAGCGTGTAATTGTAACCTAAGAAGAAAATGAACCACAGCGGTCATATAAATGGCTACGATTCAAGGGATTGTTACCCTAGACAAAGGTTTCGAAGTATGGATCCCTCACACCTGCAGTGGATAATTTAGTCAGGCATTTATCCAAAATCATAAATCTTTATATTTTTATAAGTAATTGGACCTTTGGTGTCATTTGATACAATTGATTATTCGGATTAAAAAATCAAAATACGAGAAACTATTTCAGATTTTGAGGATAAAAGTTTTCGAATAGATAAAGAAATGGGCAAAAATCTACCAGTTAAAGAATTGTTACGGTCAACATTCAGCAACTAAAAAGGGAACAAATGGATTAAGAAGCGGGACATAAAGCGGGGCATCTGGGTCTAAGCCCAACCGTTGAAATATTTGCGGCAACACACAAAGACTTACCCGGAGCGTTTCTGTCGAACGCGAGTCGTAACACCCAAAAATTAACAAGAGCGTTTTTTGTTGATGAATGAGAAAATGTGGTTGCCGCGAAAACAGATGAATCTTCTTGTTTCTAAAAGTCGAGACATTGTTCATTCAATACAACTCCAAGTAGTTTCGAACTTAAACGAGTATGAAACCATTTTTAGCCAAATTTTTAATTTTGGTGGTGCACCACCACCTAAAATGGACGCCGTAATGATTGACAGCTGACTCATGCACGATGGGTACTCGCTCAGCTGTGGCTAACATGTTTAACAAATGAAGTTTCCTTGGAAGTCCCAAACACGTTAAAAAATAAGGCTAAAAATTACGAAATGTTGATATGTAAGTGCAATAGTTCGACTGAGGAAACTTATCCTGTGTTCTAAATTGGTAAACGTGAAGGGAAGGCTACCATTGATAGAATTTAAATGGTAAGGCACGTGTCTTGACTTCATCGATTATATGGAACATCATAAAACCCAACACTTTCGTTGCTTTACAGCACTGATCAGAGCTAATGACATCAAGTCGTCTATCCCATCCGACAGTAATCCCAAAATATGTCTTTTGGCCTTAATACCGATTATGTTTGTCATCGCATTTAAAAATATTTCAAAGATTCGCGTGCTGCGTGTAAAGGAAAACGGCAATTCGTACAACTGCTGACTAATAGAATGTAAATTATTTTTGAATTTTGCATTGTTAACGAATTTCCGTTTAGTTCCTTTATTAATTAATATACAGATTTATTAGTCACCCAGAGTGCATGCATGGACCCATGAAAATGACTATAGCCCGCCTGTAGGCTTTTGGTCTGGGCATTTTGTTCGAATACAAGAGTCACGGGTACTAGAAAAGTACAAATTCAAGTTTCAGCATTTTTTGCAAGCAATCAATATTATTTCTGTAGTAAAGGTCACAGGTTCATCCAAAAACAGCATTCCCATATTCATGTACATGTACATGTAAGTTCTCACGACGTCAAAAGGATAAAAAAACAGGATTTATAGTTCCTTCATTATCAGTTGTTGTCATTAATTTAATAAATTTATGTGGCAGGGTACCTAAAATTGTGTCAATATACCTGTATCTAAGATCTATATATGTATTTCGCTAATCAAAAATTAAATGGATATCACCCTGTAAAATATGAGGACAGGAAGGAGACAAATTATCTGCCCAGGCATTATCTTAGTGTTTGCCTACTCCAATAAACAGTTGGAATTTGAACAACGAAAACGTACCGTGGCCACAATCCGTTCACGGGGTACATTTAGACTGAGAAAATTTTCCAAAATGGCTATAAAATTATAATTTGTATTATACAATGTTGCTAACCGTACGAATTAAAACCCCTTACTTTTTCTGTTAAATTTGCAGAGATGAATTTTCACAAGCGACACCTTGATTCAACTTATTCGTGGAATCCATTAACACTGATGAGTCTTATTGCGGAAGAAGCCCAAATCCCGGGAAAACAGACCATTTTTTGTTCAAGTCTAGCAAATTGTCATCATCTGCTTTTGAATTACGTTGAGGAGGCATCGTTAGAAGTTTGAATCAATACTTGTTAATGGTAAAACTGCCATCTTTCACATTTGCTCAGTACCACGTGATTTGATCAGGAATCAGCTTCACCCACGTCCATCATGTGGTGTCATCTATTTAGAGGTCGACTTGAAATGGTCGGCCATTCTGCTCTGCTCTTTACCTTTCTGGTACATTCTTGCAGTGATAGATTCGTCCAGTCCTTGATGTCATCCAGCCACATGGTGTCATGTCTTTCAATGTGACCAAATTGTTCCAGTTTTCTTGTTTGGATTGTATTCTGGAGTGATGGTTTAATTTTGAGCAAGTTACAAACATCTTTGTTGGTCTTTCTTTCTGTCCAGCTGATTCTTGCCACCCGTCTGAAAGTCGACATTTCAAAATTCTCTATTTTCCCCCGGTTTTTATTCATTGTCCACGTCTCAGATCCGTAAAGCAGAACAGAATGTATGTAGCATATCACAAGTCTTGTTCTAAGAGTGAAGGAGATGTTCTTTGATGTTAGCACTCCTGTCATTGAGAAGGACCTTGATTTTGCCACTGCGATGCGTACATGTATCCTTATTTCTTCATCACTTCTGCCATCCCGTGTGACATGTTGACCTAGGTATTTAAAATGCCTCTTGCTCCATTCTCTTTTCATTCATCTCTATGTTTGCCTTAAGACCATCCTTTTTGATATCACCATCACTTTTGTTTTCTTAATGTTCATATCCAGTCCCGCCTATACAACATTTAATATCTAATTTTTCGAGACGATCATAATATTGAGGTTACCAAATTTTGGCTGAATGACGCATGATTGAAAAGTGCACAAAAACCTTTATGAAGGCTAAAATCACGTGCTGTGTTCATGTCAATATCTGTACTGATAATTTTCATGAAAACATTAGTTCTATCACAAAACATGAGATTTTATTTAAAAGGGCAGTTAGCTGTTAGTTTCTGTCAATTTTGAATATGAATAGACGGGCTTTGGGTTTTAAGGAAACATTTCTCTTTGCCGAATGATTCGGCAACTCAAGTTGCAGGAATTGTGTTCATGCGAAGTTTTCGAATTCGCAATTTTGGCCTTAGCCAATCCCAAAAACGTTATCATAATGCGCTGATGGTCTCAATGAAAACGACATCCTTTAACAATAAAGAATATGATGAACAAATTTTATGTATCTAAAAGGCCCAATTTGATGTTTGTGTTTTAGCCAGCTAAACGAGACAGTACTATAATGATCCATGCGAGCTTGCGCAAGTTAATACAAGTGGTAATTGCAAATCGTAGAGAAATCTTTGTTTGCGCATGTTTAATTCATACATACACAACAACTCCTAAAAATCCAAAAAGCCAGGATACCAGGAGGCGCATTAGTATCCTAAAGATGATGTTTTCTGATTATACATCTCTGGTCCTCATTGGAATTTCCTGATACAAAACGCTTAACAATTGTTACGTTTTTCGACTTTTGTTTGCACGTACAATGTAAATAATTTTATTGCCGGTTTGCAGGCAAGCGACGAGCAAAAACTCAAGACTGATATTGTATGACTTGTAAATGTAGATAAAGTCGTCCATTGGCTGGCAATTCTCATTTCAAAAAAGAAACCAAGCAAACAAATGCTTCCGCTAGGAAATAGTTAACTACAAAGCCTCCGTGTATTCCCCGGCTGAGATTTCGATTGTACGCGACACTAAACGTGAAGCTGAAGCACGGTAATGAAAAATGCATCGCTATTTGACAAATTGAAGTAAAGTGCAAATGGGTCACATGTAATGTTTTTTAAATTATACATGTCGTTGATAAACACGTATATGGTCTTTAAAAACGCATACATGTAGTCTGTGGTGTAATAACATAAACAAATCTTTACGTGGACAATAGAAAACTTCAGATTTTCGTAAGTGTTCTAGGTTAAAATTTCGATTATAAATTCAATTCCCGACATTAAAACCGCATCGTGACGTTGAAAAAACATTGCGATGTGACAAATTGTATTAAAGTGCAAATGCGTCTGATGCGTTTTAAATTAAACACGTTAATAAAAATACATAAGGCCTTTAAAAACACATAGATGTGTAGCCTGCTGATAAAATTGTCTGATGAGTATGTGAACAGGTTGGCTGAAGTTGTTGAGTAAAATTCAAATGTTGTTCAATTCGACTAGTTGGCAACGATCAAATTGTTATACAGAATATGTTCGCTGCAGTAAGTCACTTCATAACCCAGTTGGCTGTATATCAAGACGCAAATATCGTTGCACAATAACACTATTTTTGTAGTGATAACCAGATTCATAATTATACGTAAGGGTTGCAAAGGGTAGTACAAAACTCGTATCCAATGAATATTCATGACGTCACCTTCATTGCTCCCTACAATGGGGAGGCGGCCCTTAATGCAGTTTGGATGTAACTAATCGGCGTGTATACAACTGGACCTACGTGTAAGTATACCAGGCCAACAAAGCTGCATACGCCCAATACTCGACCGATTCTGGTTTTGAAATTGCATGCTTAAAATTACACGACGGTTTTATCACTTGTAAATTTTTTTGGTTTGAGTAGGCCTACTACACTCAATGATAACTTATGACCTCGTTTTGCTCGGACCAATCACGTTGTAGCCGGGTCATATAAAACTAGCTCATGAAACCTTTCAAAGAAAACAGACAACTTAGACCTACATTTCCAGGTAACCGGTTTCGTGGGCAGAGTTCAAGAGCTGTATCCTGGCGAGACAAGATCCTAGTCAAAATCAGACGCTCACATTGAGGTTAAGAATTCATTACTACATTGGGGAAATCACCCTCTTAATATTACGGTGAACAACACGTACATAAAATCACCGTTTTTGTATCAATGGACTCGGTATAAAACAAAGAATCATCATCATTAAAGAATTTATGGGGAAATTGATAGGCACTGATCATAATTTCTTGAAAACATCACGTATATACACTGGACGACCCTAGACAAGTCTTCATAATTATGCCCTATACATACAAAAGTAACGCCCAGTTTCAAGATGTCAAAGAAATGCATCTAATAAAAGACCCGGGCAAAAATAATGACCCAAAAAAACTGAAGTTCTCCTATGTACCGCGCAGCTGAGTTGTCTAGTCTAACCAGTTTACAGGCTTCGGTTATATCATGTAATTGCCTTAAAAATTTGTTGCCTCGCATCCATTTCGAAACCAGAAAGTTCCCTGCCTCTTGTCTGCACGGCATTTTGGCGAGTTTTTCGTCGACGTATTTTTGTACGTTGAGAGACATTCCCCGTTGAGACCGTTGCAGCGCTGAAATGCAGCAAATTCAGTGAGCCTTCCATTCACTTTTGTCCGAACAAGCTTATGTACACTAAGGTGACAAAGCTGTCTATGGCCTCTTGAAGATACACGCAGTTTAGGAGTAACGATTTTTAATGTAAATTATTGGAGCAGACAGTGTGGCCCAATGGGATAAATGTCCATTTCTTTTACTCAAGGTCATGGGTGCGAGTTCCATTGGTACACACTGCTAACAGTTCAGTTAGGTTTTTAGCTCCTAATCTCAGTGTTTACTATACATCGATAAAGCGTAAAATGGCTCCAGGTGATCATTGCATTTGAAGCCACTAGAGCATCTGGTACAACGCGTACCAGAACTCCTGCAGTTATTTTATATATTCGAGGTGAAGATCTTCGCAACACTTTCTTTCATTTGAAAGTGACAGTTTATCTGAATAATCAATACATGAAAAATCTTCCTTATAATGGATTTTCAGTTCAATATAAAATGAATTTTCAGTAAGCGGGAAAGCGAGGCCAAGCTCATCAAACTCGATTGGCGTCTTTAGATTCTCGACCTTCACCTTTCGGTGAAATATTAAAAGCGTGTAAAGTTCACCTCTTGAATTATCACACAAACAACATTTTTCAAATAGAACTTGATATTTCTATCAACACGCTTGAAAAGGACGCCCAGGTCGTCAAATTTACTTGGCGTTTGGGCTTGCCCTATTCAAGCCTTGCCACAGTCAAAAATACGAGAATATCTAAAGCTCACGTCTTTACACACATACCTCAAAATCCAGGTTTGCTGCTTTTATTCGATTTGGACATACCGCAGGCTGTCGAAAAGAAATTCTAGGATAATATAAAATTTCAATATTTCATAATTTGGAGGAACGCCAACAAAATGGCAACAAAAATGAATAACATAAAATTTCACTTCTGAAAACTGAGAAACGTCGTTGAATGATTGGAATGGCGGGACAGCTGGAGTTTTCTGGTGTGTTCCCGCGAGATACGATCAATACCGTTCCTAGCGGTGGACAGGGCAAACCTGTCACGTGATCAACGAGTGAATGGATTATACATACCCACAACATATCTTCTCTAATCTTTGGTAAATCTTCGTAAAGATATTCACCCATGTGGCACTTTCCGATCACCGTGTTCTTGAAATTTTTGCCAGCTTCTTCGCACATGTCTACAGACCCAAAGTCGATGCAGTACTTAAACTGTTTAGCTGCCGATGCCGGAAAAATCGCAATAAACCCATAGCACATCTCATCCTGCAATACGAAAGCAAGTTTTCGTATTAAAGGTTTTCATGTGTGAACGCTTCGTTGAAAACACGACTAAAATCTTTGTTTGAAAGCTTAATACTGAGTCGCTTGTAGTGTCGAAACAATCTCCTTTCTTCAGGTGGGTAGCTATACGTATTGTACATGTAGGCTATATAGCAAAACACTGAGAAACATAGCAAGCAAACAATCTAAAACAATAGCTATATTTCGATACTGCGTGCCTCATCATCACCAAATAAGTGGAATGAACATATAAATAGCGAAATAAACAGTGAAATGCACGTGACAGCATGTTTTCAACGAAGTTTATGTTATCGAAAGGTTGTTACCGAACTAGTTGTACATGTGTATTGACATCTGAAGGCGTTGATGTCATCGTGACCAAGATGAGTATAACACATTTCCACGAGGAGTGCACATTGTGCAGTGTACGGAATAAGCAAACGTAAGATTTTGCTTCTTATCACTAGATCTTGTCTCTAATTGTGAAAAATGCTAGGGCTACAGATTTTGTTAGCATTTGAAGCATTCAGTTCCATTTATGACTGCGTGCAGCATAATCGTGCTTAATCACGTCAGAGGGACAAGGAATTAACTGTACGAAACGCACCCCAGTGATTTCTCTATATGTAAATGACGCCTGGCTAATTTTTGAAGTTCAACTCATTTATACTACATCCACGTGATAATGAGCAGTCGTGCGGTGTACAAGTACATGTATACCTGAGTTCCATCGCAGTAGGTGGTCACATCAGTCCTTGACGTGGATTTGTACTCACATTTTATTTTCATCTCATCGCCGGGTTTAAATTCGATTGGAGGCTTATGTCTACAACACAACCGATAAAAGATGGGTTACAGTTGTCGGAATGTATCTAGAAGCGAGCGGGTATTTTTCTCCAAGCTGTTTTAAGAAGTAGGGTAAATGTGTCTCCCATAATTGACCGACGAAAAGCGTACCACGAAGTCTACAAGTACCTTCACTAGAATCAATTCAATTTTTTTAAAAAGATATTTTTCTCAAAGTATTAAAAAAACTGTGGAAAGACTTCCGCTGTTCGCGACATTAAAGTTGTTAATTCATAATATAAAAAATTTTCTCTGCATGTTTTTCTTTTGGAACATTTTTGTGCTTATTTCATAAAACGTATCATGATACTTCAGTCGGAAATTTGTTTTCGCCCCCACCGACGCTATCACGGAACAAGGTTCTTGCCGTGTACTTGCTAACACCACAGCTCACTTTCTTCAGGTCGACATCCCACATTTGATTAACCGTTACTCCACTGACAAGCGATGTTGCGTACATTCTCAAAGATTTTGGAATTGTTAAAATATGATTCAGTTCATACAGTACATGTAGATAGCATAGGGGGCGTATAGTTCAGTCATTCTAGGGCTCCAGAGGGCCAAATCTAGACAAAATTGTAACAGAAGTTTTTTTGCATAAATGGAATCTTCAAACATCCCTTGCTGACAGAAAAAAGTCTACCAAAATCGGAGAAGCGGACGTCGGTTTTTCAAGATGGCGGAAAAAGTGGCCTCCAGAACCGGTGTTTACTGCTTTTTGGTATGTTACTCTTACATGTACGCAACAGCTGGAAATAACACAATAGAGCTAGTCATTAGTTATATACTTTTCAAAAATGGCATACCAATCAAAAGATGCTAATTTTCCATAAAATAAAACCAATATGGCCGACAAAATGGCAGCCGAAACGGCAATTTGGTACATGTTGCAATATGTCTTTTCATATTTTGCACTGAAAATGGCAAAATTTCTATGCATTTGTAAGTTAGACAATTGAAAATATCTGGAGCTTACAGTTGGTCACTGATTGGAGAAAAAAATCAAGATGGCTGACAAAATGGCCGCCAACTGACAAATAACTCCAATTTACCGCATGTGCATTCTGCAAACTTTGTTTGTAACCTGACAAGCGTTAGCACGAAAACATTTCGCAATCTACAGTTAGACTTAATGATTCTTTATAAAGTTTGTTTTTAAGATTTAGGTACTAATTGTGGATGTTTAATCATATTTTAGATTATTTAACGTAAAAGTTGGTGTTTTTCAGAAAGGCTTAGTTAAATTTACATAAGGAATTTCACACAGTCACTTACATGTGTATGTTTCTGTAAAGTGTGTTCATTTGAGGCATCAAAAATAATATTTGTTAGAAGAATGTGTAATTCTGGTGGAATTATTGGCTTTTTCGGTACACAAACACTGAGTCACATTGGGCAGGAAGTGGCTTTGCTCTCTGCTATTGGAGATATTATCAGTTGTTCCTATGCAAAGGTTTCGTATGCTACTGACATGAGTGGAGAATTTGGAAGCTGATTTCACCTGCATTTGATGGAAAATAATAAATTCGTGAAACAAAAAGCTAATAATTAAATTTTAAAACTTAGTACTCACAATTGGTTTAATACGCTTGCTTTTTATGAACATAGGTAATTGATTTTAGAGGAAATTAGTGCCAGCTAACCAAACGACAGTGATCTACAGTCGCTTAACTATGGGACTGCAGATCACGTAAATTTACGACAGTTTATTTTAGCCAGTCTTGGCTGATTTCATACTGAGACGAGCTTTGTTGGACTTAATGGATATGCAATGTCAGCCACCAGGCTTCAAGTTCTTGAGACAGTGTATGCACCAAACAGTGTGATCCATATGCTAAATTGAAAAAGTGTGGATAAAGCAGTGCGGGGACATATGTTGGTAGACTCAGCACAGAATGCTGTCATCACAATCATATCATTCAACATCCCACTTCCAAATACTGAGAGATCCAATCCAGAACCAAAGACTTCAGGATTTCAGGAAAGAATTTCCGGTTCTTCAGAAATTCCAGAGTTCCCAATATCTGTCCGACAATGTTCACTAATAATATTCCGTTCATACATGTATGTATTTGATGGACAGAAATGAGCAGTGTCACTCAAAATCGAACTCATTAGCTCCGCAACAGCAGTCGAGTGTTCTGACGCCCAGTCAAATCCCATGTGTTAAATAGCGGAATATTCTAAGCATATTTGAACTGGTAAAGACCCCGTCCTTGATTTTGGGGAATGCCTGGGAGACAACGGCGAGAATTAGCTATTTATAACAAAGGCACAAAAACACTAATTTTGTACTTCTGGTCAAGGTGAATAACTTCAAGTGTATCCTATCTAACAACAATTCCTCCAATGCGGTTTCCGGCCGTGAAAAACAGGAAAAATCAAGGTTCAGTTTTCACTACTTATCCACACTTTAGGCTGGCTCAAAATGAATGTTCATAAAGGTTACAGCCATAAAATCATCACTGAGTTTGGCAAACATTCATTCCGTGCTACACTTGTTCGAGGCCATGGAACCATCTTTATTCCGACGCCCAGCAGAGTGAATCTATCATGAGGTCTAATTGTATTCTCTCGGTCTTTCTGTTGCAAAACTTTTGTTGTCTATATTTCCTATTTCATGTTTGTCGAATACCATTTTTAGTTAAATTTTCAATATCTTCTTGCTCATCAGGACATTATGAGAGAAGTGTATTTTTAGACCGAATAGGTATTATGCCGAGGAAGATTACACAAATACGGTTTTGAAAAGTTTGACAATGATAGCAAGCAGTGGTTTATATGAAATGTTCGCTTCACAGATTGTTCTGGCACTGTTCATGTAGCTGTTGGTCTTTTGTTACTCTTTTCAAGGGACGACGCACGAAGATTTCAAGCAAAAGTGTGAACATGATTAGACATAATTTTTGACACATACATGTAACCTGGAGGGAATATTGAACAGCCACAACTAAGCTTCTCTTTCGCAATCTCACCGCGTCCTGAAAAACGTGACCCCGCAGATTTGGAGTATTAGCAAAGACGGTCTCTGGTACTGTGTATGAGGTCAGGTATGCGCGAGTTTTCATCGTTGTGTCATAGTAGTCTTCAAATATGAGGTCACTTCAGAAACGTGTCACAATTAGATATATCCTAAGAGACCAAGAAACCGTGATCAGGACTCTACGTGGGATTTCAAGAACTTGATACACTTTTGCCTGCCAGAAGAGAGATTCACGAAGAGTTATGCTATAAAACGGTGATCAACATTTGCTTAGACCACGTGTGGCTATAAAATTGGTTTAAATTCTCCTTCTTTCAGATGAGAAGCGCTGTTTGGGGTTTTAAAAAGAATTGACAGTTTGTTTTTCCTCGACACAATGCTTGGCGAATAAAATAACACGCGGAGACAAGTTAATCTGGCTCCAATCATTATGCCGAATTTTCAGTTATTTCCACGCCCAGAAATCCCAGGCAGTCATTCTGACTGAGGAGACATTTCAAATCAACGTCATAGTGGTGCAACGTGGTCCAAAATACAATTGATTTTTGCGAGGATTGTCTGCTTTCATTTTCTCAGGAATCCTTCATACTGAGCAAGGAACGAAGTGCGGGAAGTTTTTAACAATATATGGCCTAAATAAAATATATTTTTTAAAAGCATTTGACGAGAGCTTACAGCCTGAACCACGCACCTGGTTCTTTAGTTGCGTTGCAAGTAAATTGCTCCAGGTTGCAGAAGTCCCAGTCGTTTGTAGCGTTGCATTTCGCGGAGCCCACTGGTTCACAGACACCCGGATGTGAAATTCCGTCCCCATAAGCTGGAGTTTGCCCTAAAAATGAGCCTCATAAGGTATTCGAACATGAACAGTTTCCAAACACATGCTAGCACAAGAGTGATCGGCGATTTCTACTAATCAAAGCCCACTTCAGTTGATTATCATATACATGTATTCATCGAAACGTTCGCTGAAATATTCTTAATTTGAGCAGCAATAAAGGTGAAAAAGCAAATAACGCAATCGCCTACATATTTTTTGTTCAGAGTGTGTAATACCCTACAAAAATGGCCGAATTTGGCAATGGAACGTCGTGTCTGAGAAATGGCTCATCGGATTCACAGGCAACTTCAGATATTATGCTTTACATGTATGTGGGAAAACATATACTTGTCTCAGGCTTTATGCTCTGTTCTCATCACATTAAGGAATTGTTCCATTTTTGCATGAGGGGGTTACCAAAAACAGAGCTTTTACTATGTCCGTGAAAAAAATTAAAGTACTATAAAACGAGGAACAATTTAAAATTTGTAACACCATTTTTGAGATTTAAATCTTGACCATTTAAGTCAAATGAAATTTAGTAACGTTATTGATAGTTGTTTTGCTATCAATGTAAAGTACCTTTCGTTTTGCCGACATTTACTAAACAGACATGATCATTTGACTCCAATTACATGTAATCGCGTTGTGACGACCCTGAACACCCAGACGACTTCAACTGATCGTGTAACGCAAAGATGAACACTGCAAACTATACACATGCATGAGTGTCAGGTCATCTGACAATAAATAATGTTGAGAGGGGGTCATTTCCAACCTTGACAAAGAACGGACGAACACCTCCGAAAGCCAGGGAATATTGAACTTAAGTGATCTACATTTTAAGTAGCAAAGTTAGCGTTATGTAAAATTTGCTCAGCAAAAAGTGCTTTTCAATCAACCTGAGTTTACCTGTAGTCCATATACAATTGGGATCACCCAGCTCTGCTCCGTTAGTTTTTCCGTCGCCGTCACTGTCGTTGTTGCATAAATCTTTTGTCCATTTCTACAAAATGCAAACTTCGATAACACATTTTACCTGTCAACCGGAGATAGTCGATCCACAGTAATTTTCACAATAGGCTGGACAACGTCAAAATTTGACAAGGTGATGGTGCAAAAATGCGATTAAAAGCCATTTCTAATGTTCGACTAGTATCCGTACCAATTCTGGCTAAACTTCGACAAAATCTCCATCCTTGTTAGAATTGACGACAACTTACTGCCTAAGTACGTTACATTAAGAATTAGCGGCAAGACGCAAACATGTCACATTATGCTTCGACAAAATTTCGATAAAACTTTAATTTCTTGCGACAAAGGTTCGAGTTAACTTCCAAATAATTCTGGCAAAAAGTTTATTCAAGTTTAATACAGTCTGACTTAGTATGAAAACTACTTGAATAAAACAGACCATGAAAGAGTTACTCCATACAAAATACTTAGAAAATCAGAAATCATTATGTACGAGATGCCATATATTTTCAATGGAAAAAGTTCCTTTGGCTAGAATTTTGTCGTCGCGAGACAGTCTAACCTGATTTGTGGCAATGCTCTGTGCGCTCAAGGTAATCGTGTGTGATTGGCTAGGGTTGTGGCCTTTTGATGTACCAATGACTTTTAGACGGCAGATACCATGTCTTGATCGCGTGTAGATGCCGATCTGCCTGTTGATCAGACGTCTTTTTCGACTTCTCTGTCAGAAAAATATTAGTAAATTATAAAAGAAAGCACAAGACAAAACTACATTAGTAAGGCAGAACATGCTTGACGTTTCATCTTCATGTTTATGTAGAAACTCAAAAAAACTAACAATCTTTGTACCCAAGTCTTATTTAAGATCTGAATTAGAATATGTGAAACAGGCGAAAAGTGATTTAACAATTATTTTTTCCACGACACCTAAGTTGTGCTTGTGACATCAACAAGTAAAATTCATTCTAGGTGTCATTTTTTTTTCCATTCCAATGTAACGGCGTTCACTGAATAGCTTATTCATGTTAATTCGGTAATTAATCTAATAGTCCTGGGGGTGTGGTCCGCTATAAAATAAGGAAACGCACTCATTCAAAGAATTTTATTGAACATAGCATAGCTTTGAAGAGAAACTGATGTGAAAAAGTCACCCTTGAATTCTGAGCGTCCCGTACCATACCACACCTCACCTAGGACAACATGTGAATACAATGTATGTGCTGCTATACTACCCAGCATCGGAGTCCCGGATGAGTTTCCGAAAAGAAACACTTAGTTCCATTCAATAAACCCGTTATTCAGTGGGATAACTGGTGGGGGTAACATCACCAAACGATGTCGATAGAAACTTGATTGCTAAAAACTTACCAAGTCACGTTATGGAGTCTCCCAATGGGGCTTCGGCATCCACACAGTTGGTTGACCTTTTTGAACACAATTCTCCACGAATGTAGTAACCTTAGGTCTTTTGGTAATTTGTGACCACCTGTCGAAGACTTGCACCAGGGAAAATAGCAATACTAAGGCTTAGCGCGACGACGTATTTTGATAACAATCCGTCTTTTTACTAGTTGTTTACATGCAGACAGCGACGCATGCGCAATTCAATCGCTACTAGTACACCAGCGACCCCACGAGAAGAATTTTCCGATTAGCCCCATTAGCGGATTATGCCTAGGCAAGCAATAAATTATGGTAGAGAACAGTCAAAAGCGACGAAAAAGACAAAATCACCGCCAAAAGAATGGGGGTATTGTCAAGGGCAGAAACGCTCCATGACATTTCTTATTAATAAGCGTACGGGACGAGTTAAAGACTTACGGAGCTCCTCAGTGATGTGACAAGGTAGGGCATAAGGCTGTCGCAACAGAACACCACTGTCCATTCTCGGTCTCAGATGCGTTCCGAAGACCCCAGACACTCGCAACTGCACTTGCGGCGAGAAATCTTCCATGGAACGGAAACACTGAATACTACCCACTTATTCACCATTTCATTCCACCAAACAATCACTTCAATGGCCGCCGCCATTTTAAGGCCTATTAAGCTACTGTTCCAAGCACACTCGTTCAACACTTGCCGTTCACACACGAGGTTTTGCGAGGTCCTGTTTGACGGCGAATTTCTTTGTGAATAGCATCTCTGGGTTCCGAGCGCGAAACCTCATGACTATCCTGAGTTGGTACTAAGGTGCAGTAGAACTCAAAATCTCGAGATCAAATAAAAAGATAAGAAACAGAGCCCTGAACAAATAGCAGATTTGAATTTATTACCAGAAACTATGAACTTTTTGAGGTGAGATTGGATTATTATTCTGAAATAGTTACTCAGACGACGTTTCTGACATTTCTAATGAAACAGCCAAGTGATAGGTCAATTAAACGGGCTCACTTTGTGTAATCCAGTCTATTGAAGCTGAAACTACGGTTAACCACAATATCGTCAATCTTTTTTCTGTTGCGGTAGTGTACAAGAGCACCAGAAACACCTGAAATAAAAAACCGTGTTCAGAGTATCATACATGTAAGCAATACCACATGAGCTTTGTAGAGAAAATTTTCCAATTCGAAAATATGAACATGAAACGGATAAACATTAGGGTATGTCAATTGAATCGTTTCCGCTAAAATTACCGTTCAGTCTTGATTTGGAAAGGTGAAAGTTAACATCTTTTAGTTCGCTATTACTTTTTGTAGACCTACTTGTCGTTGAAACGTGGTTGCAAAATGAACGTCATTGTGGGACACTAAATGTATAGTTCAAACAATTTGATTCATACCAAAGCAATATAACACGAATGCATTAAATATAATACAATGTAGCATTTGCTCATTACGCTACAACGAAACCAAGATCGAAAGACCCAATACCTAAAAGATGCATGTGCACGAAGCCCCTGTAAATATAAATGGACTCGTTCAGATTCTTAGACGAACACGATGACCGACAGCTGGCGCTGACTTCGTAAGACTGTCTTCCAGGAGGAATACTGGTGTACAACTGACCGATGGTAAATCTCGCTTGGGAATATTTGCGAAATTTTGGAGAAATGTAAAGAGTGAACGCAGAGTTGTCTTTATAGGTGGACTGCTTTTGTGGGTTGTTCCAATGTAACTGAAAAACAAAACAAATTAAATGATAAAATTTGCACATAAAAACCCTTATAATGGCGAAAACTGCACCCGAAATTGCAAAAGCTCAAACAGGAACACATTGAATTAGCGGAGATGAATTAGAGAACTCCAACTGGTATACGATGTGATCATGGCCTTCCTGAAACACGACAAACCAGTGGTTTTCAACAATAACGTTTCCAGTTCAAAGCCAAACCTTATATATTTCAAAATGTATAAAGTGCTAGTTCCGAAGTGGAAGAGAAAATCGTCCCTACTGTAGTATAAACAAAACAAAAAAAAACTGTCACAAGCACTGTCTGCACTCACATTTTGGAAAGTTTAGTCATTAAGAGTGACGGAAATTAACGGGGGTCTCCGGACCTTAACGACTTGTCGTTGTATTTAGCCTAATATCTACGAGACTAGACTTTAACTCAATAAAAGTATTAATTCTCTGAAAGTAAAAATCTTAGCCAATCGTCTAATAGTTGTTTCACGTGACCATGTCCATTAAGCAATAATTGTTTCACGTGACCATGTCCATGAAGCAATAACTTAGCTCAAAACATACTCAACCGATTTCATAAAGGTGGTTAAAAAACAGGTTTAAGACTTAAACCTGGTCTTCCTAAACCTGGTCTAAGTTTAGACCTGACTTGCATTTCAGCAACATGGTTTAAGAGTCTGAAAGCCTGGTTTTGCTAGACCAGGGAGCTGGTTCAGTAAAA
This sequence comes from Phoronis australis, assembly GCA_002633005.1. Taxonomy (NCBI): domain Eukaryota; kingdom Metazoa; phylum Phoronida; family Phoronidae; genus Phoronis; species Phoronis australis. Next base: position 50,950 of record NMRA01000380.1, on the reverse strand, counting down.
CCAGGTTTAAAGCATCAAAGACACCCCACTGTGTCGAGCTGGGTAAACCCACTATTGAAGTGCTTCAACGAAACCTTGATCACGTGGGTATACAATGGCATACACTAGTAGAATCAGTGCAGATATTTACGAAAAGGTCTAAAAGATTTTCTCATGGGGAATAATGTAATTTCTGTGCCCAACACACAAACATTAAAGAACATGCTCACGATTAGATGTAACATGATAAATGCCCAAATTTATTTCCGTGTAATTTTAGTGTTTATTGTTCGCGGCCAAAGGGGGGGGAAGACCCCTTCCCCAGGCAACGTTTAATCGGAGAACAGTGGAGGTGGAACTCAGTCAGTTCAGTAGATGCTGTCTTAAGTCAAATCCGTAGCGCTTACGACGATGACGCCCTGCTCGACCACTCGTATTCTGAGAAATCTGGAGGACACTCTCCAGCACGTATTGGCCTACGCATAGGCGGATCCAGGGGGGTCAAGTGATCCGGAGCCCCCCTTTTTCCCTTGGTTTTAGTGTTATCAAATCTATAATTTTCAAAATTTTCACTTGGTCGCCCCTTTCAAAAAGTACTTGGCCGTCCCCCATTTAAAATATCCTGGATCCGCCCCTGCTACGTTTGATCTTCTGTCGTAGTAAAACTGAATATTGAAAATAGTCCATTTTCTCTCTAAACCTGCGTCGCAAATGCACTCCACGGCATCATTCAGTTGTACCTACATGTATATCGTGCTAGTCTGACATAATTAACAGTTAAACCTGGGTCTGACTACATGTAAGTCTAAAGTTAAATATGGTTTAAGATCTTAATACAGGTCTAAAGAATATAAATTTCGTTGGTGAAATGAAAACTGACTTAGACCACGTCTAAATTTGAGTTAAACCATGTTTTACTAGACCACTGGTCTAAAAGTTAAACCACCTTTATGAAATGCAGATTATCTTTAAACCTGGTCTAAGTCCAGCTTAAACAAGATTTAACTTTAAACCACCTTTATGAAATCGGCTGACTAGGGGCATCTGTAGCATAGCAACAGCATCATTTACTAGACTGAATTTCGTTAAACATATATGTTCAAGGTGTAATCTTAAGAACACTGACAGCCGATCTCATAAAGGTGTTTTAACAAAACCAGGTTTAAGACTTAAACCTGGTCTTCCTAAACCTGATAAAATTTTAGACCTAACTTGCATTTCAGCAACGTGGTTTAAAAGTCTGAAAGCCTGGTTTTGCTAGACCAGGGAGTCGGTTTAGTAAAACCAGGTTGAAAGTATCTAAGCCAACCTGATGTGTCGATCTGGATTAACCCAACAAAGAAACTATTGAAGTGCTTCAATGAAACCTTGATCACGTGGGTATACAGTTACACACGGTGCAGACATTTGTGAAAAAGGTCTAAAAGATTTTGTCATAAACTAGGTTTAACTTTAAACCACCTTTTTGAAATCGGCCATGAAATTTTTTAAAATTTGATTTGATGCAGTTTTTCAGTTGTTACAATTATAGAAATTGACTCAAAAAGTGCATTTTCTGAAGTAGAAAACATGTGGACATTTGATTTTTAACTTTATGAAAGTCTGTTATTAATGTGTCACGTGACCACTTGACGGATTTTAAATAAAATTCATCTAAAAAGAAGGGCACTGCCATATCAAAACAACGGAAGTAAAAAATGTGGAGAAATTCCATTCGATATGAATTAATTTTCACGATGAATTCGATGAAATACTGTAATTTTTTTCTAAAGTATCACTTCGTCTTCGTTTCCTGTACTTTTTATCTCTTTCATCAAAAGCGAAAATCCTTCTACGTTAATTGTAAAAACTAAGGTGGTTGTTACGATAAAATGTAAAAATGTGGTTGCCTGCGACTGCGTGCACTTACTTATGGTGGATAGGCGTTACATTAAAAGCAAAAAGGTGGTTTGCTGCGCCTACATGTACATGCGCCTACGACCGACAGCAGCACTGGTGACAAAAATGCAACAAGTGTTCAAAATAACGTTGTCTCTTTTTATGAATATTGTTATTTTCCACTTTCTTGAAAAACAAAATAATTGTAAAAATATGTTGCAATGGTTGTTGTTCTAGGAACCTGTACCAGATTCACCAACTTTTACTTTCTGAATAAAAGAGTTTATTTCTAAACTTTTATGAAAAGTACCTCACTGCGACCAGTGTGATGAGTTATCCACAGTACATTTCAAAGCTACGTTGTGGATGTTTACCCAACTTCGGATAGATACTTGGAGTAGTTTATCGCTTTTTTCGTAAATTTCACTGCATTCTGAATTTTTAGGGAAGAAAGTAATTGTATTAAACGGCACCAAAGACCCAATTAATTATAATATTTAACGATGTGTAATTTTGGATGAATGCCTGACTAAATTACCCACAGCAAGTGTGAGGGACCCATTTTCCAAAACCTTCGACTTAATAGGTTTAAAATCTTTTGAGTCAATGAAATTATCTCCTCAATAACTTAGCTAATAAATTATATAACCTCTCCGGTACATTTCCTTTTTATGTTAGTATTACACGCTGTTCTTATTTTCGTAACACTCTTGTTTTTTAGAATTAAGAGATATTTTTTTATTTTTTAACCAGTCAGGTAAACGAAATGAAAATTACTTATGAATTAAATTATTCATCTAGTGCTTCTAGTATCACCATAAAGAACTGATAATTAAAGCGCTTTCTAATGATATGGCTCTTATGCAAACGGCGGAGTTGCGAAAAGTTTTAATGACAGAAAATTTTATGGCAAGTACACAAACCGGAACAACAGATACCAAACAACTCTTACGCATGCGCGACGAAACCTCAGCTGCCGCAGGGCTTAAGTTCGACGCTAAACGCGATTTTGGGAACATTGTACAAAATATACAATTTGACAGTTTGATAAATATCTAATCATCCATTTTTGAAGTATGAGATTCCAAAGTTAGCCAGATTATAGACATTCTTCTAGAATCATACATAACCTTAGCTCCCCTTCAGAAAATGAAATGAAAACAATTAAAATCCAACAGAAAAGACACCGTCACCATAAAATGGCGCCGCCAGCGTTAGTTACTGTATCACCCACCGGCAAAATCTGATTTCGATGTCCAGATTCTAAGGCACCAGTCCTGCTTAGGTATAGCAAAAATTTTCTAAGAGTTATAAAAATGTACCCGTGTAAAGAGAAGACCATTATTTTACCTCATTTGTATGAACTTTATTCCAGACCACTGGCTTTTGAAAAGGGCAAAATATCGTCAAAGATAAACTTACCTGAATCATGATATGAGAAAATCCCGAGTTCTTTCCAATGAGAGCGCTGAGTTCATCGGGACAACAATCGTCTCCAGATTCGCCCATTGCCCAACCTGCCAGGTGACTTCTGCATTTACCGTTCAAAATCCCCCAGCCATGGGGATTATTTAGATTATAAGCACCTTCTACATAGGAAAGTAGATTTATATTTAAATTTCAAAAGTTTGGAAAGAATGCAAAAAGATACGTACTGTAGGTATATCTGTGTGTGTGTGTGTGTGTGTGTGTGTGTGTGTGTGTGTGTGTGTGTGTGTGTGTGTGTGTGTGTGTGTGTGTGTGTGTGTGTGTGTGTGTCATTGAAAATTAACCTGTTCTTGATCTTAGATAGTTTGTTCAACAAATTATCGTATTGCCTACTTAAAAGTCTTTCGCCAGGTGGCAGTTCAAATAGTAGATTACCGAGTGTGAGTGGCATCACAGACACAAACGCATGAGTATAATATCAAATAAAACATTGTGTAGAATATTTCATAGTAAAAAAGTTGCTGTACTTCGACTAGACTTCAATCATCAAAGCAAAGAAATTTAAAAATTATAAACGCTATCGTGTATGATACATGAAACGAGAACAAAGACTTTATTAATTTATTGGAACACGAATCTGTCAAGGGAATTAGTTCGTACGTTAGTGTACGAACTGTTAGAGAGAAAACCGTAATGCCCACTTACATGTAGCTCTGAAAAGCTGATTAGAAACGAATCATGACCTTTGATCCCAATACAAAAAATCCACAAAGCCACGTGTTCTTGCATTCTATAACAACAATCGCGATTTTTCCGGCGAACAGTAATCAATCTTTTCACCATAACTCTTAGAGAATGCACATGGACACGCGTCCTTTAGTATTTTTGTACTGGTCAGTTTAATTGGAATTTTGGGCGTTTTATTTGCCAAAGTCGGCGTGATCTCGCGAAGTCTTGTTTTTCTAGCCAGGCTTTGTTGTTCGTTGCGCCGTGAGGCATGGTTCGATGCATAAAATGACACGTCGCCGGTAATAAGCCAACTTGTTGAGGTTGGTCGCAAGCATAAATTAATTGTCGGCTGAAATCACATCAAATTTAACTTTTGTCCAATTACGCTGAGACCAATAAGTTCAAAACGGTAACAGGTCTAATTCAACAGTTGCCTCTTTTTGTGATGGAAAGTGGATTTATTACCGGTTTAACTGATAGAGATAAAGTGCAAAACGAGATATTCATATAGCGTAGATTCGCATTCGATGAGTCTTGGTGTCACCTCGCACTCCCAAACATTCACTCAGCCCCACCTTCGTTTAAAAATTGGGAAAGTCATATCCAAAATGTATTGTGGACATTCCACTCAAAATCATATCAATCGCGTTCTTTCCAACATGGTGGTAACGTCCTGGTTGCATAAAATGTACATGTACATGTATCAGGCGATACCCGACCTGTTCTGCTGACCGAAACATTTCCGCGAGTCTTCCCCCCGTGGCATCAAATTATCCATCGCAGGCGCTTCAAATTTGTGCAGGTGCGAACTTCATAGCATGCCATGTGACTTCTCAAAATAGAGAATTTACGGGATTACCCAATAATATCTGGTTTAAACAAGAAAAACACCACAGAAGGAGGCAGACTAAGGGTAAAAGAGGCCTCTGCGTAAGACTGTTGAGATCTGCTGGGCTGAAGCTAGGAACCAGTACTGGTTCCTAGGCTGAAGGCATGAGTTTAGCAGTCAACTGACCAAATCTTACCCTTTGTTGTGAGCAACGGTGTTCTCATATGCAGAAGTAAATCATGCGTCTGAGAGACGAAAATTAGATTAGTACGAAAATATCCGAGGAGTTCTGGTGTCTATCATGACGAGGCGATTTTTGTTGGATCACTTACAACGATTGGTGATTTTTGAGGACTGCAAACCTAGCCTATCGCTCTTGATTACGTGTTGTCATAGAACTCTAGTCCTGGAAATTTCACGGCCGCTAAGGCTGCGCCACGAATGCGTAAGAGTTGTTTGCAATCGTTTGTTGCGACGTGTGCAGCTGGCACGGAGCCTCGTCCCCGAGTCTCAAGATGACGCTGATCGGTTTAGCCATTTGAGGCTTGGTACTTTCTGGGCAATGATTAGCCGCTGCCTTGGCGTCATTAATACAAATGCATATTTTAATTGTCTTCACACGCGTTGTTGCGACCATGTATGGAGCAGAAGACATTGTTTTGGATATTGTTTGAAATAAAGGTTATTGGCATACTTCTTTTCAATTCTTTTTTTTTAATAGTATCATTAAAATTAATCTTTTTTAATCAAAATACTTCAGTTTTGCAACAATTCACAACTAAATTGTTGTGATATAACGTTAGTTTTCATTTTATGTATAACTGCAAGAAATTTCAAAATTACATTACTCGTGATATTCCGGTGATTTCCGCAAAAATTGTGCCAGATTTCTGACATATTTCATTTCCCATAACCAATCCTCAAAAGGCTAAACCGATCAGAGCCATCGTGAAGTGTAGGGACAAGGCTGGTGGCACAGTTGAATTTAGCTGCCTCAATTTCATTAAAAATTTTCGTTTTGGTATTTCAAGTCCTGTGCTGCATGTGAAGACTACAAATGGCATTTTCTTGATTTCTGAATCTGTTCAGAGTGAAAGAGAGTCAACTGCCGACACCTTGACCCACTTTTTTCAACATACAGCTCAGGTAACATCCATAAAGTGAAGTGAGAGATACAGGCAATATAGTCATAGCTGGTCATCACCATAGTTGCAGGGTCACTGAGCTATGTATGTTGGCACTTGTTGTCCTAAATTGTTGTAAATGTGATCATATGAGCTGATGATGTCTAATGAAAAGACGAAACGTTGAATTGAACATGAACTTTTTTATTTGTGCGGCGATCGTCCGGTTTGGACACAATATGTTAGCGCTGTAGTAAGTCATTTCATAACCCAGTTGACTGTATATAAGACGCAAACTCGTTACACAATAACACGGTTTATTGAAGTGCTAACCAGACACATAATTATACGTAAGGACGGCAGAGGGTAGTACAAAACTCGTATCCAATGAATACTTCATGACGTCACGTTCATTGCTCCCTACAATGGGGAGGCGGCCGCTTAATGCAGTTTGAATGTAATTAACCGACGTGTGTACAACTAGACCTAGGTGTACCTGGGCAACAAAGCTGCAGACGCCCAATACTCGACCAATTCGTCACGGTGGTTTTGAAATTACATGCTTAAATTACACGACAGTTGCAGCGCTTGTTATTTTTGGTTTGAGTACAACACTCAATGACAACTTATGAACTCGTTTTGCTTGGACCAATCACCTGGTAGCCGGGTCATATAAAACTACCGCATGAAACCAATCAAAAAAGACAATGTAGACCTAAATTTCCAGCAAACCGGTTTTTGGGCAAATTTTAATAGCTGTATCCTGGCGAAAAAACTAGCCAAAAACACATGCTCCCCTTGAAACCTGTAACATGGAAATAGCTCGCAGAATATCACGCAATCTCGGTATTCCAACGAGATACAAGCGTTGTTGAACTCTACCCTGGTAGAGTTTCAGTACTGAGCTGTCTCGCGGCTGCAAAATCTCCAAAATCACGCGTTCTCCTTTAAAATACGTGGAAACATATCGCGTAATACCGCAAAGACTTAACGGTTTTCTAGCACGAGGCATAATTGAACTCTTCCCATAATGACGGGTATCCCACAAATCTCTAACCGCAAGGTGGCAGTAATAGACCGTGGGGCAAGCATACAGTAAGTGAGAATACGCCGGGTTTGGCGACAGTTTTAAGATTTGCATTGCAAGTAGGGTCAGTGGATTTGGCTTTCTTTGACACGTGAACGTGTTGTGAATAGGAAAAGCCTACCAATTTGTCCTAATGCTTTGTTCATAAAAATTTCGACAGCCAAGTAGAATAAAATCGATAAGTATAATGAGGACGGTTCAATAGATAGTGGAAGAATTAGTCATTATGATGACGTAGCCGATGGCAGTCATTGCTATCTAAACAGTCGTGTGGTACGTGGACATCACAGACTGACCATCATATCCAAAGCAATAACATTGCTGGCTTAAAGGAAGGCATAGTAGACTCCATAAAATATGAACGATTGAGTTGTAACTAGTACAAGACTATGGAGTGAGATCTATCAGCAAACATGTTCACTCATGCCCTGGTGGCACTGCAGATTCCAATGCACTCCCCAGTACTAATCAAACCAACGGCTGTGCCAACATAACAGTTGCCAATATTTCTCCACTTATATGAGCCTGAGTTGGGATTTAGCGTCACAATTCTTTTTAAATGTCATTGACTGTATCATATAAATCTGCATTTCCTCGGTACCTAGATGTACTGTAGCTGCATAAAAAAGAAAATTAATCAAGTTTGTTAATCTCATAAAACCCATCCTGTGATATTGATATCCGCGACATGACTGGATTTCTGCTAGGAACTTGTTCCATCTAATGCCCACTCCCCAAAATAAACGTATTGTTGAGATTGGCATATCCTAGAAACGTGAATTCTAAAATTATACGTGTTGCTTGTGGTTTGAATTATCTGTTCGTTCAATTACAAATGGCCGTGCAGCAGTTCTTCTAAATCCAAAAGCACTTAGGTTAAGATTTCAAAACTATATCGGCGAAAGTACCTTCTAAATATTACGGTTAATAACATGTATATAAAATGACAGCTTTTGTATCAACGGATTCATTATAAAACATAAAATCATCCTCATTAAGTTAAGTATGGGTAAACTGATAGACAGTGATCTTAATTGCTTGAAAACGTCACTTATACATACCACACAACGCTAATCAAGTCCGAATATTTATGCGCTCTACATACTAATCACCATAGTAACGTCCTGTTTCAAGTTGCCAAAGAAATGCATCTAATAAAAGACCCAGGCAAAAAGAATGACCCACAAAAACAAAAGTTGTCCTCTGTACCGCGCCGCTGAGTTGTCTAGTGTAACCAGTTTACAGGCTTCGGTTATTTCATCTAGTTGCCTTACAAATTTGATGCCTCTCATCATTTTTGAAACCAGATCTTTCGCTGGCTCTTGTCTGCACGGGTTTTTGCTCAGTGTTTCGTCGACGTATTTTTTGCACGTTGAGGGACATTCCCCGTTGAGACCGTTGCAGCGCTGAAATTCAACAAATTCAGTGAGTCTTCCATTCATTTTTTTACCCGAACAATCATTTGTACACTAAGGTGACAAAACTGTCTACCGCCTACTGAAGATACACGCAATTTAATGGTAACGATTTTTTAATGTAAATCATTGGAGCAGGCTGTGTGGACCAGTGGGTATTTGACCACTTCCTTTACTCAAAGTCGTGGGTTCAACTTCCTTTGGGACACACTGCCAACTCTTGAGTTAGGTTTCTAGCTCCTAACTTCAGTTTTAACTATACATCAATAAGACATAAAAATGGCTCCACGTGATCAGTGCAATAGGGCGCCCAAGAGCATCTGGTACAACGTGTGCCAGAACGCCTGCAGTTATTTTTCATAATCGCAACAATTTGTTTCCTGAATATTTAAAATGACGACTCAGTTAATGTCATTTTCAAAGGAAATAATCTGCTTTAAACTGGATTTTCGTACAGATCACTATGTGATGAATTTTCAGTAATCTTGAAAGCGAGGCCACGTCGCCAAACTCGATTACAGTCTGGTGATTCTCGACCTTCACCTCACGGTAAAATATGAAAAGCGTCTAAAGCTTACTTTTTGAATTATCACAACAGCAATATTTTTCGAAAAAAGAACTTAAAATTTCTCACAACAAGCTTGAAAACGACGTCAATGTCGTCAAATGCAACTGGCGTTGGATGTGCCCTACTGTAGTTACATGTAAGTCTTGGCACATTACAAAATATGAAAAATTCTAAAGATCACGTCCTTAAACTCGTACCTCAAAATCCAGTCTTGCTGCTTTTATTCGTTTTGGTCACAGCACAGGATGTCAAAAAGAAGTTTTAGAATAATATAGAATAGAATTTCAATATTTCATAATTTTGGAGGAATGCCTACAAAATGGCAACCAAAGTGAATGGCAAAAAAATTCACTTCTGAAAACTGAGACACGTGGTTGAATGATTGGAATGGCGGGACAACTGCAGTTTCCTGCTGTGTTCTCGCGAGATGCTATCTACTGTATACCGTTCGAAGCGGTGGACAGTGCAAACCTGTCACGTGATCAGCGAGTGAATGGATTATACATACCCACCACATATCTTCGCCAATCTTTGTCAAATCTTCATACAAATATTCACCCAAGTGACACTGTCCGATCATCGTGTTCTTGAATTTTTCGTCAGCTTCTTTGCACAAGTCTACAGACCCAAAGTCGATGCAGTACTTAAACTGTTTGGCAGCCGATGCCGGAAAAATTCCAATAAACCCATAGCACATCTCCTCCTGCAATGCGAAAGTAAGTTTTCGGATTAAACGTTCTCACATGTAAAAGCGTTGATGTCAGCATGTTCAAAATGAACTATCGAGTGTAACAAATTTCCACGAGGAGTGCACAATGTACAAAGTACATAACAAGCAAAAAGTAAGGTTTTGTTCACTATTACTAGGTCTTGTTTCTGAGTGTGAAAAACGCTACAACTTTTGTTAAAATTAGAAGCATTTAGTTTCACTTATACCTGAATGCAGCATAATCTTGCTTGATCACGCCAAACGGGCAAGAAATTAACTGCATAAAACGCACACCAGGTTTTTCCTACATATAAATGACACCTGGCTAATAGGCCTTTTGCGAGTTTATAACAATAACGCGAGATTATGTGAGACTTAACTGTGACGTCACGGGAAGTGGGCAAAAGCTTGTCGTTTGGTCATTTGCCCAATACGGTAGCAGAGTGTATTCTGTTATTGTCTTCGAGTTTTTAGCCGTTTAGTTCGAAAAATGTCCAAAAAGCATTGCTGTTATGGCAAATGAAATTCAGATTCGCACTACAATACGTTCTATCGCGTTCTGTACTAATTTCGTCCCGTGTATTTTAAACTGGCGGTAGGCTAAATCCGCTCACTGATAAAGTTTTCACCTCGTCAAAAATACATTCTACACCTAAAATTACCACCTAAAAGGCGCTTACTTTCTTCAGTGACTCTTTCTGCTTCTAAACATATCTTCGATGAATTTAGGTGACTTTGGCGAAGAATTCCAACTCCACTTTGTGGTTACTGTTAACTTTGTCCGCGCGCGCGATAACCACAATTAAGTATTTCAACTGAGTCAGGTGAGTATGAGGCAAAGGCAAGCGCGAGACTGAGCGAAGCGCGAGATCTGGCGCGTGACCTGGCGCGTGACACTTGCAAAATAGCATGAGAAAATATCAAGTGAAATTTGTAAGATTTGTGTCCCTTGGACTTTTTGTTCGTCAACAGGCGTGATTTCACGTAACTTCCTCAAAATGGCGGCTCTTTAGTGAGAGAAACTCGAGAGAACCGCGAGGTTTTCATGAATATGCTCAAGTTATTTGTAGACTAAATTGTGTCCAGAGTCAGGGTATGTGTTAATTATAACTTCATATGCACATATGCATGTTTCATTTGATTTTATTTGCTGTATTTTGAAGTGAATATCTTTTTATGGGGATACACTATCGCCCCTGTATGCCTGCGGCATTCAGGCCTAGAGCGGGCTAAGTTCCATTTTCAGTCCGTTCACAGCTTCGCACAACATAACAAGTTCACATTTTCTTCGTCCATTCACAGTTATTCCACGACCTATCTACCATATCTTAAGTTGTTTTAACGTTTTAAGCGTAGAATTCACCATAAGAACTCCAGTAAGTTTTAGCGTGTGTAGCAAATACTCGGGGCAAAACAAGAGCAATATGGCGGGTTTTGCCCCTTTTCCGGTGACGTCACAGTGACTAACGAGAAACTCGCAAGTGAGCTATTTTTGAAGCTCAACTCATTTATAGTACATCCACGTGATAATGAGCAGTCGTGCGGTGTATACCTGAGTTCCATCGCCGTAGGTCGTCACATCAGTCCTTGACGTGGATTTGTATTCACATTTTAATTTCATCTCATCGCCGGGTTTAAATTCGATTGGAGGCTTATGACTACAACACAACCGATAAAAGACGGGTTACAGTTGTCGGAAGGTATCGGGAAGCGAATAGGTATCTATCTCCGAGCTGTTTTAAAGAAATAGGCTTAATGTGTCTCCCATAATTGACCGACTAAAATCGGACCACGAAGTCTACACGCACCTTCACTTGAATCAATGCAAGTTTTTCTAAAAAGATGTTTTTCAAAAACTATCAAAAAATAAAACGGTGGAAAAACATCAGGTTTTCGGGACATTAAAATTGTTAATCCATAATCTAAAAATGTTTCGCTGCATGATTTTCTTTTGGAAAATTTTTGGGCCTCTTTCTTAAAACGTGTCATGATACTTCAGTCGGACGCTATCACTGAACAAGTTTCTTGTCGTGTACTTGCTAACACCGCAGCTCACTTTCCTCAGGCCCACGTCCCAGATTTGATCATCGGTTTATTACAATTTACTCCATTGACTAGCGATATTGGGTACATTCTCAAACATTTTGGAATTTTTAAAATACGATTCAGTTCATTGATAGCATATGGGGCATAATGTGTCTGACTTATTTCCAGATTTCAGGGTCACGTTTCGTTACGGGAGGTGTCGCTCGTCAATGTTTACAGATTGGCAAGCAGCGAATCATTTGTAATTACGCATTAATAAGACTTAACAAAAAATACCCAGTAAAATTGTTAGCATATCACAGTTGGAAAATGAATTACATTAAATCAGACTCTGTACATGTACTCTTCAGTCGTGCTGTTATAGCAAATATTTATGGAAGACTGCTTTGTAAAACGTGGCCTCAGTTTTTCACGAAAGTAGTCCCATGCGGTATGCGACTTACAAGACATAAGCAAGCTACATGTAGGTTACAACGATAATTGAACAAACCGCAAACTTACTCCGTGCTCTCCGGTCTATCGTAGCTGTAGTCTGGTGTGTCCACAATCATACCTATCTTTTTCCCTCCGCGGTAATGTTCGACAGCACCCGATTTGCCTGAAATCGCGTTACTTAATTTCCATCATTTTGCGATTGTTTGATTGATAGAATTTTGCGCTGAGGCCCAAACGAGAGTGTGTTCCACGAACTCGGGATACATGTATATCTATAAATTTCCTATCTGAGTTATAATACATTATACCATGTACGCCTGACTTATGAAGGTATGAGAATTAAATTTATCCAAACTATTCTTTTAACGAATATCCATGAACGGAACATAAGATAGCTAGATTACGAAATAACAAGTACAAGCTTAATTTGACTCAGCCACATTGTCTTAGTTCCATTGCAAATGAAGTTAAACGCTATCTAAGCTACACCCGACCACAGTGAAGAAGGGCTGTGAATACAAAATAGGTTCTCAAGTCCCCTGCCCATAAAAATACATACCTAAGTAGTGCATGTGTACGGAACCAGAGTAAACAAAGAATGACTCGTTCATGTTCTTGGATGAGCACGATGAGCGGCAGCTAGCACTAACTTCGTACGATTGCTTGCCGGGTGGTATATTCATGTACATTTGGCCGATGACGAACGTTGCCTCGGAGTATTTACGCAGTTTTGGAGTGATATGCAAGGTTATACCGGAATTATCCTTGTAGGTACTCAGTTTTTGCGGATTGTTCCAATGTAGCTGGAAAGATCAAATAAAGTGGCCAACAGTAGAACTCGAAAAACATTTCTGTATTTCGACCCCAACGCCTATTCAAAAATAATGAGTTCTTCAAAATGTTTTTGCTGAAGTCATTGGGTGACTCTCGGACGCGTGCATGCCTTAAATATGCACAGAATTCGAAAACTACTACAAACGGCCTCTAAACAGATCGTGGCAAACCAACTTCTTATGGTTGTTGGCTTGGGAGTTATTTATTTTTAATATCGCAAGAAGTTCTAGAGAAAATCATCAGATTTATTATTTTTGAAACACAGACGAAATAAAACACTTTCATCTCAATACAGTTTTCAGATTCTCGCAGTGATAATATATAGGCGCGCATGCGCTCAAAGAAGTTGGATTGGCTGCGGCTTAAAATCACCATTGCTTTGTGTACATCAAAGGTCAAAGATCACATTTTCAATATATGAGAAATGTGCTAACGTTTATATCTTGCCTACCAAATAAGGAAGCCTGCCTTGTGTCAAAAACAAAATCGGCTAAATGAGCATATGATGGTTTTCTTGAATTTTAAAACGTAAATGAACAAATGTTTTGACATCAATAGAAATTCAAAAGTTTTACAAACAGTAAAAATGCCTGGTGAGCAGTTTGACTTCTGTTTCAGTGGTTGAGAACCACTTTGAATAAGTAATTTTGTTTTTCACTTTCTATGACACATTAAACGGGATTTTTGTGTTTACGTTTTATTTCCTAGTTTAGTAAATTGTAGCTACATCGAGTTTTATAGTTTCGTAACAGGTACCTCAAGGTTTATTCGCATTAAAAAGTCCCACCTTGATTATATTAGAAATGTTTCCCATATAAACATATATACATTTACTCGTTTACGGAGATAGGAATTGCAAACACAAAAAAGACGTTGTGGTAGAAGTGCAATGCTTTATAAACGTGTGATTGGCATAGTTGGGCATCGACTTAGGAAAATCCAATAATTTATAATTGTGTTTATCGGATGCCGGAAGAAAACTGATTTGGGATTTGCTGAGTAATTGAACTTCACAGTTATAGATTTCACTGTCAAGACATTACTTGTGATTAATTGTTCTTTGTTTTTGCAGGAATAACGTAATATAACTCAAAGGAGTGGGATCACTTCCTATAACAGTACAGTACCTGAATCATAAAATGAGAAAATCCCGAGTTATTTCCAATAAGGGTGCCCAGTTCATCCGGCCAGCAGATTCCAGGCATTCCAACCGTCCATGCTGCAATCTGAGTACTGCATTTGCCGTTGGACATTCCGCAGTCACGAGGGTTATTCAGCTTGTACGTACCATCTAAAATAGATTTTGTGTTAAGCAGCCGGTGGTCAGAGAGCCACGCGTCTGCTCGACTCAAAGTCAAACCTACATGTATTCGGAGGAGAACACAACGGGACATTATTCGGTTAATAAAGTTCAAATATCAGCATTTCTATAACCGGAATTTGGCGTAACATTATTTCACTGCATTTTTGTGTCCGTGTTCGACTACAATAAAACCCAAAACTCGATAAACACAATGTTCCTGACAATTTTCTTTCCTAGTGTACAAGAGTTCTAATCAACTGGGTCCTTTTTTAACGCAATTCTTTTCATGAGATGTAGGTTTCTCACTGACTGCACTTTTCAGTTCCCACTGACTAAGTTCTTTTCTTGTTGACCCATTTTATTTTCGGTGTACTTTTCTCGAGAGCATTTCGTTGGACTTCTTCGAAGATTTCAATTTGATTTACTCCAAGGGCTGTTATTCGAGAGCAAAACCGAAATCGACGCACAACAAAATTTATAAGTACGTGATATCATATAAAACTCTCATATTCTTAAAAATGCTAAATTGAATGGCTTTGAACTGATGAAGAGAGTAAGAAATCAGCCTTAAGGTTCTCCGGCCAGCGAGAGTTCGCTCGAGACTACAGAATTGCGGAAGAGGACGCCTTACACCAATGGTGTAACCACGAGCGCAAGACGCGTCCCGTGCTAATTAGCTTTAGAATTTGAAATACAAGAACATAATGCGAATGAATCGGTGTCATTTGCTGCGTACATGTATATCTGAGAGTACATGTAGTAGGTGTGCCGCGCTGTATAAAATCTTTTGATTTCTCTTAGTAGAATAGCACGCACTTTGAATGTATGCACATGTATGTGTGGATACTGTCATTTAACGGCACGAGAGGAAATAACCAGTGGCGGATTTAGATAGGGGTCAAGGGGGCCATGCCCCCCTAAAATTCAGTTCGGGAGTGCCAATGTCCGACAGGCAAAATCCTGGCTAATACTCTGCCGTGCCCCCCTCCTAATTCAAAATCATGAATCCGGCCATGAGAACTCTGGTGCCTGTGAGGGGAGAAAAATGGCAAACGAATTCAGCGAAACGAAATCATTAGTGTGTACTTGTGTAAGTTGACCTACCTGGGCCCGGTCTCTAATCTTTGTACTCGAAAAGAATTCGAAACTAATTTTGGCAATTTCTCTGCTCCTTTTGTGCGAACTTAAGATAATTGGTTATCAGACTGTGCTCGAATGCATTATCGTTTATGCATAGGAGTTTCTAGTTCAAGTTTGCCCTTGAAGACCCCTATATTCGTGCTACAAACTCGAGTAAAAACTCGAAATTTCGAGTTCAAACTCGAACTTATTGCTCTAATATTGGGTTTATAAACTGTGAACTAAGGGCAATAAATTATCTACGTAAGTTATTGTGTACTCGAGCATAGAATAATAGATACTTATCTTGAGTTCGCCCAAAAGTAGAGTAGAAAATGCAAACCTAATTTCGAGTTCCATTTCGAGTAAAAAGATTGGAGACCGGGCCCTGATCGCCAGACGGCCAACGCGGGGATTTTGCAGGACCACCGTCTGAGCAGCGCCTGCGAACTAACCCTAAATGCAATGGTGACCACATAACCAGGGAGTTTTTAAGAATCACGAACAGTACGTTTACTGACAACAACTGAAAAAACGACTTAAGTGGATTCTAAATAACCGAGACATTACCATATGCAGCAAATTAAAGGACGATGGTCAATGCAACGAAACTTGTTGTTACGGGAATGCTCGACTCAGTGCCACTGTTTGATCTTTTATAAATATCCCGATCAGAGCAGTATTGTCTATTAGCTTAGACGTTCAAAAGTTGCGTTCATTAAAGTTAGGTGGCAAAGGAATCGACTGGGAACTAACCAGAAGCCCGATAAAACAAGAAATGATCATCCTTCGTACCAGGTCTTGAGCAGTTTAAAATACGTGTAGATTCTTCTTCGAAGCGTGGACGTTATTAAAAGAGAGGCCAAAACGAAGACTTGGGCCGAAATTGTTGTAAAAAGAGACATGACAAGCAAGAAAAACATCCAGGCGGAAGTGCAGTACAGAAAATGTTCGAACACAAAGTAATCCGCAAAACATAGTAGCTTTAGATATGAATGTTCAAAATATCTTTTGTTTATAATGGATGTAATGACCTTTAACATAACTCACTGAAGGTCTTACTTAACATGCATTTCATGGGTCAACAATCCTTATATAAAGGTGTTTGAAGAAATAGAGGAGCACCTCACGAAAGTAGACGACTACCTGAAGGTACTGTGTACTCCCAAACTTTAATATTCTCAAAACCATTATTAGTGTTGTCTTATACTTGAAGAACAAACCTGTTTGCCTAGAACCGCTGTAAGCTAGCATCCATTCTATAAATGGAAGTTCAACGTGTCCGATGACATCATCACCAGACAGCAAGGTCAATCAGAGATGGTAAGCTACAGCCACGTAGAATGTCTCGTTCTCCAATGCGTATTTTCAAGAAATTTGGTAATTATATTTATGGAGTGGATTACCGTATTGCCTCGCCTTTAGACCAGGGAGCCTTTTTACTCACGTAGTTTGTATATTTTCCCATGCGTCTTAGTTTCGCATATAACTTAGTGTTTCGCACAGACGCTCATGGGCCTAATAACGCGTCAACACAGTATATCTAGTGTGGTTCTTGTATCTAGAAGTCAGGACATTGTGAGTGGCCTCACAGTGCTAGTGCACTTTGCATACTATCAAAGTTTTGTGAATTTTGACGAACATTGTGTTGCGAAAAAGGCCATAAATGTACATTTATACTACAATACATATTCAATATGTGCCAGAGTATCTGAAGTTACCCGAGTCACAGCCAAAAAGCAAAATATGATGCATGACGACTTCGTTGCTAATTTCAGGCTTTGACGCAATCACATGGTAGTCCTTGTCCGTCGGCATGACGAAATGTTGGCAGATGTAAGTAGTCTCTTTAGGGGGAACCGACGTCTCGTCGATTCGTAAAGTCAAGGTTGTGACGTCTGAAAAGGTTCAAATGGATCTTAATTTTGCGCTACGCACATCTTATTTTCATAGATTAATGTAAATGCATATTTAATTTATTGTTTGTGCGTGGAGAAGTACACGTTGTAGGCCGCTCTGTCGGCGAGCACTGGCATATGCTAATATATGTATTTTTTGCAGAGAAACGCAGCTTACAAGTCTCGGTTTCACGGCTGAAAACGCATGACAGATTTCTTGAGGTCATTTGCTTCTACCAGTGCTATAAACGAACGAAATCAATCTGTTGTTGTTGTGATTTCATTACAAATCGCCAATTCTTGCCGTTTTATGCCATACACGAAATCAAGTGCCGGGTGCGTTACCACTTACACTCGCTTAAAATCACTCCGCCATTTGTCAAGTTGGAATTAGCGCCGCTAGTAGAGCGTTTTACAACGACCTCAGAGCTCCAGGTTCGATTCTGTGAGTAGGATGTTCTAAGAAAACGCTTGTCTCCAATAATGTCACTTCAAATGACTCTGCGTAATTTAGGCAAACCAAAACGTTGCAGAAGCTAGACAAATAACAAAAGCTAACTGTGTGTTGAAATATCTTCGAAATCCTAATAATTTTCTATAGTACTTTATATATATATATATATATATATATCTCGAAATCCTAATAATTTTCTATAGTACTTATATATATATATATATATATATATATATATATATTTTTAATATATGATGAGGTTGGTCAGTAATGACGTGTATCAAATAAACACAGAAAAATCAAGAAACCCAACTGGGAATCGAACCTCAGGTCGCTAGATTGCCGGTCTAGAGCTATTACCACTGAACTACAGCAAACCCGACATCTTCTATGAAATTACGATTTTTGCGAGGAATGTCAGACTCTGCTTTAATTTTTCTTCAGGAACCATTTATACTTAGCAAGCAACGAACTGCGGGAAATTTTTAACAATAAATGGCAACATAAAATTGATTTTTTAAAAGAATTTGATGTAGAAAGGTTACACCCTAAATGACAGACCTGGTTCTTTAGTTGCGTTGCAAGTAAATTGCTCCAGGTTGCAGAAGTCCCAGTCGTTTGTAGCGTTGCATTTCGCGGAGCCCACTGGTTCACAGACACCCGGATGTGAAATTCCGTCCGCATTAGCTGGAGTTTTTCCTAAAAATGAGCCTCATAAGGTATTCAAACATGAACAGTTTCCACAATACATGCTAGCACTAGACTGATCGGCGATTTCTACTAATCAAAACCCACTTCAGTTGATTATTATATATTCATCGAAACGTTCGCTGAAAAATTTTGAATTTGAGCTGCACCAAAGGCAAAAAAAGCAAATAACGCAATTGCCTACACATTTTTTGTTAAGCTCGTGTAATGCCCTATAGACATGACCGAATTTGGCGAACTTCGGACCATCATGTCTCAGAAATGGCTCATCGGATTCACAGTCACATGATCTTACTATGCTTTATCCGGGAAAACATATACTTGTCTCAAGCTTTATGTTCTGTTCTCCTCACATTCAGGAATTGATCCATTTTTGCATGAGAGTGTTACCAAAACCAGAACTTTTACGATGTCCATGAAAAAATTAAAGTAGCATAAAACGAAGACGAATTTCAAAAGTTGCAACAGCATTTTTGAGATTTCAATCTTGACCATTTATGTCAAATGAAATTTAGGCACATTATTGATAGTTATTTTGCTATCTACATGTATGTAAAGTACCTTTCGTTTTGCTAACTTTTACTAAACAGACATGATCACGTGACTCCAACTACATGTAATCGAGTTATGACGACCCTGAACGCCCAGACTACTTCAACTGTCCATGTAACGTAAAGATGAACACTGCGAACTATACACATGCATGAGTGTCAGGTCATCTGACAATAAATAATATTGAGAGGGGGTCATTTCCAACCTTGACAAACAATGGACGAGCACCAAGGAAATGAATTTAAGTCTTCTACGTTTTAAGTAGCGAAGTTAGTGTTATGTAAAATTTGCTCAGCAAAAAGTGTTTTTCAATCAACCTGAGTTTACCTGTAGTCCATATACAATCGGGATCACCCAGCTCTGCTCCGTTAGTTTTTCCGTCGCCATCACTGTCCTTGTTGCATAACTCTTTTGTCCATTTCTACAACGTGCAAACTTCGATAACAAATTTTACCTGTCAACCTGAGCTAGTCGATCCACCGAAATTTTCAAAACAGGCTGGACAAGGTCAAAATAGGCTGGACAACGTCAAAACTTGACAGAAGGTGTTGGTGCAAAAAACCCAATTAAATACCATTTCTAATGTTTGACTAGTATCCGTACCAATTCTGGCTAAACTTCGACAAAATCTCCATCCTAGTTGCAAAATTGACGACAACTTACTGCATTAGTACAGTACATTAACAATTAGCGGCAAGACGCAAACATGCCACATTATGATTCGACAAAATTTCGATTTCTTGCGACAAAGGTTCCAGTGAACTTCCAAATAATTCTGGCAAAAAAGTTTATACAAGTTTGATACTGTCTGATTTAGTTTGAAAACTATTGACTAAAACCGTCCTTGAAACAATTACTCCATACAAAAACTTAGAAAATCAGAAACCATTATATACGAGGTGCAAGATTTAGCCAAAAATTTTCAATGGAAAACGTTCCTTTGGCTAGAATGTTGTCGTCGCGAGACAGTCGAACCTGATTTGTGGCAATGCTCTGTTCGCTCAAGGTAATCGTGTGTGATTGGCTAGGGTTGTGGCCTTTTGCTGTACCAATGACTTTTAAGACGGCAGATACCATGTCTTGTAATCGCGTGTAGATGCTGATCTGCCTGTTAATCAGACGTCTTGTCTGACTTCTCTTGACACAAAAATTACACAAATGTGCTCTCAAAGTTCAGATTCGCAAGATTAACCTATTCGGAAGTAAAGCGGATAAAGTATATCTTGTAGTTGCATTGTTTTATCTCTATTATTATGTAAGACTTTTCTTGTGTCACTGGCAACACCCCTGTTTCATTTGTCGCAAAATCCCTCGGTCTTCATTGATTGCCGCATGACAATGCATTACAGATTCATTACTCTGACGAACAAGTAGTGCTTCCAAGCGGAGACATGTGTAACTAGCAATCATCAACACGGCAAAAAAGGCTGAAAGAGGAGTGTGAAAAAAACAACAACATAAAATCTGTGATAGGCATTTTTAATGCTTGCGTTGAGTTTTGCAAGGGAAGAAAAGTTACTCCATGTTTCAAAACTATATGATATTGCTTTGATTAAGCGACCAAATAGGTAAAATTGGCCTTTCGTATTTCCTTAAGCAGTAAATGAGACACGTGATGTTTTAGGCGAACGCATGGTTTATGCGTTAAAACATAAAACACGCACTCATGGAAATCATGTACTATTCCGTTAAAACGAATTATCGACAATTTTTGTGAACTGCCAAAATTATTCATCGTTACCCTGAAGCTGTTATTTTACGAAATCTCGGAAAATTTAGAATTTCTAAATTCAGTGCAAAAGGACATGAAATAATTACAATATCTCTACGTTTCCACACGTTCTGGTCGATGTCAAGTACAAATCCGATATCACTCATAAGGGCGTGACAGATTTCGCAATACCTTGCACGAATTGATTGTACAACAAATAAATGAGCAACAGAGAGACTAACTTACACGACCAGCTGCAGCAAAATCTAGTCCGAATGGGTTTCTGGATCCGCCTCCGAGTTCATTCCTATGTCCTAGGCCCGGCCACAGGTAATTGGCTTTACAGGGGTGGGGTACGCGATCACCGTTAGGAACTTCATCTTGATAAAACTTGTATCCAGTGACCAGTGTCAACGAGAGAAAGAGACACAGCAGCCTAGTCATCATCTTGATAGGCAGGACCAGGGGAGGTGTGGTAGCTACAAGACAGCAGTTAGTCCCAGTTTGGTGATCGATCAAGCTATACGATTCGGTAGTCGAGAAATCTGCAGAATAGTAGAAGGCAGAAGCAAAATATCTAAATCTGATAGCGGCAAAAATTATTGGTAATAATTACATTTTTACTACAATATGAGCTTCGAATGGCAGATACAACCGTGTAATAACCCATAAAGTTATCTCACTAGTGAGATAACATTTTGGCGGGAAACCGCTGCCGGGTTTGAACAGGGGCCTCAACAGTTGAGAGTCGCCGACTTTACCACTACACCACTCAGCGGCTGACGTCATCGAAGGTGAAAATAGAATACTTAAATAAGCACGCGTAACAATCGCATATTCAGCAAAGGGCATTGCACCGACAATTATACGCATAATTTCCATAAAAACGATATTTTAATTCAGTGAAATTTTTCTCTCGTGTTCTCTCACTTGTAAATCACCGATCTCCAATTTGAATGCAGGCGTGCGTTCAGTAGACGCTAGGACCTAGGCTAGGACCTAGCTAAAACATAGTCAAAGTCACGTGTTCTTATTTAAAAATACACGGCAATATCTCACGTAATCTCCCGAAGTCTTGCTTTTTAGCGAGGTCCTAGCGTTACTGAACGGGAGGCAGGTGTCGTGTGGTCGGGATCCTTTGACTTGAGCATTATAGTCAGTTACTAGTGGTAACCTACATGTACTTTAGAAGACGATATATTCCCGGTCGAAGCTTAGGTAATAAAATGTGTAGTAAGTTATAACAGTTGCTAAACCTTAATTTATAGATTCATTTTATTTCTAATTTGTTTTATTTTTCAATTGGTTTTGAGTAAAAGCATTAATTTACAAAAATATCTCGGCTTTTCTTAAAAGATCACGACCTCCGACCCCGGGCCTCTGACATAGAAAGTAGTTACAAAGCCGAGGCGATTCGAGAAAGGTAGATCGATTCATTGCAATGTTTCTCGTTCAGTATGTGGTACATGTATTAATAGCTTATTACGTTCTCAGTCGTTATACCCCTTATCTAGAGCCCTCGTGGATTTTGTAGAATTATCACCCTGGGGGCTAACGCCCCTCGTGCGATAATTCTCCACAATCCACTCGGGCTCTAGATAACAGGGGATAACGACTTCGCTATGTAATAATCTATATGTACAAGAGCGACAAAATTTTAATTGCAGAATGGCTTCTACATTTTATTTATTTTCTTGTTCACACACACTCTCGGTCATGACGGTAGACTACCCTATATTTAGCTCCAGCTGTGAATTTAGCTTGCACCCAGCAGTCGTGATGGGAATTCCAGGTCATTTTGTCGAATGCTTTTGGGTTGTACTGTACCCCAAGTAATTCCTTTATTGTATACATGTCCGTGTATTGAACAACTGTTTCACTGATTGAAACAAAACCAAGGAGAGCAACTTGGGCAACGCAGAGCACTGAAATGCGCACTGGAATGCACGAATGCACCGTAAATGTGTGCTTCTAGGTGTGTGTGTGTGTTGTATCATAAAATGACCACTGGATGGCGCAAAATGCGTCAAATTCATTCAAAAACGGGAACGCCTCATCATTTCTTCAATAGAAACATTTTTTCCAAATTTCATAAAAATCCATCAAGGAGCTTTCGAGAAACAGAGAAAAACGGAAAAAATGAAATTGCCCCTAGGGGTCACAGTGTTTGTCGGATTCGTCTGAAAGTCGTCGTCATCCGTTGTCAACTTCATATAAATGCACTTGCTAAATTTAACAATAATACTGCAGTGGGTTTAGGAGATACAACTATGGGCACAAAAAATTAAACAAAACTGTCATTAGGAGTCGCCACAGAAGTCGAAATTATCGGAAAATTATGGTAAGCCTCGTCACCTAGCCTCAAGATGGCGTTATCGGTTTAGCCCTTTGAGGCTTGATTATGAGAAATACATTGTACCTTCTGTGTAATGATTGGCCGTTCCCTTGACGTTAATAAAACAAATGCAGATTCTAGTTGTTTTCACAGGCGTTGTTTCTGCCATTCATGAAGCAGAAAGCATTGTTTTGGTTGTTGTTTGCAATAACGATTTTTCGAGTACTTACTGTATATTCAATTCTGTTTTATTAATAGTATCATAGAAATCATCCGTTTTCGAATCAAGACACATCATCAATGCAATAATTTAGGTCTAAATTGTTACAAAATATACCGCTAGTTTTCATTTTTGTATTATACTGCAGAAAATTTCAAGGGTCTATGTTGAACGGTCAGTGTCGAATTTTAATAGTGGCGCATAGACTAGGCATTGCCTGTGACTTGAAATGTCTTTTCATTCGGCAACTATTCAAGGTCAGGTTACCATGCGCGCACCAGGGAAGGGGGCTCGGGGGGCTCGAACGAGCCCCCCATTTGGCGAAGTTGGCAGAAAGGTCCACCTCAGAGAAACAAAAATCCGAGGAAACGAGATAAAAGTCCACTAAAAAGGCGCAGACGCACAGTGAAGGTGGTACCCAGTTTCTTTTAGTCCTCCAGCTTTTTGTCAGCCAAAGGTCCACATAGTCAGAAATTCGAGCCACCCCATATTAACGGCTGGGTGCGCTCTTGGTTACTATTGTTTTTTTTAATGTCAAAGTGCTTCGGTAAAGAATTCAACATGGACAACAATGGCGAAAAGTCCGCGTGAATCGATCCGATCAGCCATTTCTGAGATGACGTTCCGCAGTTCACCAACTAATTTGGACATGTTTCTAGGGTCTTGCGTAATAGATTCCCTGTCATCTAATCACGAGTACAGATCTGAAAAGCACGCCTAATCCTCAAATCTCTACACTAAGGAGTGCTTTGTGTTCTCACAAGGTATCACTCTTAGTGCAAGGACATAACAGATCGGATTTAAAATACAAACAAGCGCGTTTTTTCAACCAGGTTCTAATGTTTTTATAGGCATCGGACGGCATTCAGCGTTGACTTTTGAAATATAGAGATTGCGAAATCAATTTACACATGATGCGAACCAGCTTTGTTCAATGATATCTGAGCAAAAGGTTCGGCAGACTGTCGGCCTATCCTTTTCCACACAGAATATAGCTGTAATCTCCTATGGTGCGAGAAATGTACAAAAAATCCGGGTAAAATCATCGATCTAATTTTTGTTAACACGACTACACACAATCTAGATCCACACTAGCTGACACGTCTCTTTTTGTGAATGTGAACAACATGTTAAATAAAAACATTGTCCTACCTGATATGCTGACGCGGTTTGAGGTGAACGTGCTTGCGAAATACAGGCTTCTTTTATTGTGGTCTTGCTGTGGGTGAGCGGTCTATTTAAGGCGCCCTATTGCGAAAGACTATTATAACAGTGTAGCACAAAAGTAAATACTTCGCCACACAATGCTGAGGGATTGGACAATCGCTTAGCTAACGCAGGGTAGCTTTTGTTCACAGCCAGGTAACCACATCTACGATGCCAATCATCCTCACTGACAGGGTAATGTTTTGGATTAGATAATGCCATGGAACTTTCAGTTAGAGCCGATTTGTGTACGTGCTACGAAATTTACTGTCATGAAAACTTTTCGTAACACCGCCGTTTTTCACCGAATTTCATAAAGAGTCATATCATTGGAAAGAACGTCGACAGTTCTTCATGATTATCCCAAATGCATTAATAAGTAATCATCATTTGCATACCTCACTGGTTTATCTATCGCTGCACGATACAGTGCAAAAACAAGAGGTCTGTTTCAAGAAAAGTAACACGAGGCTTGAGACAGAAATCTGGTCTTACGTTCCCATTTTACAATTGCTGAATAAAGCTTTTGCCACATGATGAATTATGAGAAAATCGTACTAGAGACTGCTCTCTTGAAGGCACCACTCTTCTCATTGGGCTTTACCCGAGGGGCACACACGTCATCACCGGGCTTGCTGCCCTTCTTCCACTTTGTCAAAAGCTTTGTGAAGAAACTGGAAAGATGTGAGTCATTTCACATCACAACGGCAAATACATTGTACCTTATTACCCTGTCTGTATTTTGCAGCAGCCAAATTTTACTTGAACACGGTCACGTGATCTAATCAATGACAGTTTGTAGAGTTGAAATCCAAAACTGAACTCTAACAACATCATGCAAAGAGTGCAGTTTTGCAAATATCATTTATAGAGTTGCCGGAGTTTCGCGTCCTGTCACTATCATATTGGTTTACAAGTATATGCGTTCACTGTTCTACACAATGCATGTATCGATCAAATGATAATGACAAACGCTCTCGCCTGAAATTCAAACTGAACAGGCAGTCTAGTTTATGTTGACAAGTATGATACATGAGAGAGAAGAGCTTGGTTCACCAACTGAAGGATGCAATTCCTGTGTTAAAGCTATCATGCGCAGTTTTCTTACTTCTTACTATTTTGACAGAAGCTGCTATCAGCACACTTCCATTGAAAAACTTGCTTTGGACTACTTACTGCTACATGTATGAAGTTGGAGGCAAAATTATACCTTAGTCAAGTCGGGGTGATTTCGATTAAGAGCCATGTCATTAGAAACCCCATTGTCAGGTCTTGATGATTATTACAGAAGCAAAAGATAAATATTTCAGTTAATAATTAATTATTATTTCGCATACTGACTATATTAAAATATATATTTTAATTCTTAAACTAAGAGTGTTACCAAAATGCGAAAAATGGTACTATGAAAAACGGAAATGAAGCCGAGAGGTTATATTAATGATTAGTCAAGCTATTAAGGAAATAATTTCATTGAATCATAACATTTCCACCCTATAAAGACAACGGTTTAGAAAAGGCTGTGGATAATTTATTCAGGCATTCATCCGAAATTATACATCTTTAAATATTGTAATGAATTGGGTCTTTGGTGCCATTTGATACAATCACGCCAGTAAAAATTCCGAATGCAGCGACTCTAACGGAAAATAGGATAAATCTGTCTGCTCCAAGTAAATGTATCTATCCCTATCCGAAATTTGCAGAAAAGGATTTCTGATAGATAAAATGGGCAAACATATACATGTATCAGGTAGCTTTGACACGTACTGTGGATAGCTCAATACTTAGCTTACAGTGTGGAACTTTCCAGAAAAGTTTAGAAATAAACTCGTTTCGTCATAAAGTAAAAGTGATCCTGATACATGTAAATGTATGTTAATAAGAAGTGTCCGTAAACAAGGAACATTGGAAGACGTGTTTACGATAGTTATGTTACTTAAGAAAATGGACTCTGGAAAATAACAATAAAAGAGACGATGTTACTGTAAAGACCTGTTGCATGAATGTCATGGTCAATAATTAAGAACGAAAAAAACGGACCAACTGGACTGAAAACGGGACTTCAGAATAAAAAGCGGGACATTTGTAACGTAGGGATGAAGTGTTCGTTGCAACACACAAACACGTGCCGACAGCGTTTTTTGTTGAACGGGTGAAGAAACACCCAAAAAATACCCGACAACGTTTCTTTATTCTTTTTATAGTGAATGGGAAATTCCGAATGCCCCAAAAATGCATGNATTATTAAATTTTTCTACAAATATGTTCATAATTACTTACCTTTATTTTTTAACACGTTCAATTTAATTACTCGTGGGTCTGTTCATGAACATTACACTAGGCAACGACATCTTTTACATACTCCCCGTTGTACTAAATCATTTGTTGAAGATTCAGTTCGAAATGCCCTACCTCATATCATTAATAACCTTCCTGAAAGTGTCTACCAAAAACTTTTTACCCATTCGTTATCCTCTGTTATAAATTATTTTAAGAATGTTTGTTTTGAAAATTATGAACTTGAGTGCACTATTCCCAACTGCTTTGTATGTAACTATTTTCGATAATCTCTCCCAGTCTTTACACAAGTAGTTTTAAAGTACATCATCACCTAATTTTTATAGTTCTGCTTATCTGTAACGCTGTATTTTTTCTTTCTTATTCTCTGGTGGCTCCGTGGTCAGCGGACCTTTCTGGTCCTTCACGGAGTCTCCATAAGCGTAAATTTGTATCAACTGTATTTTTTGGTTTTTGACTTAAAGTGAATAAAGTGTATTACTACTACTACTTATAACTTACACGCTGTATATCGTTGCCAATCTTCTCCAGATCTTCATAGACAAAATCTCCCAAATGGCAATCTCCGATGACCGTGTTCCTGTATTTTTCCTCTTCTTCTTTGCAAAAAGCTATGGACCCGTAGTCCAAGCAATATTGAAAATGCTTCGTAGCCGATGCAGGGAAAATGTCAATAAACGCAAAACACATTTCTCCCTGTAACATATGAATCACATTAACTTGTTCGAAAATATTCTTTTTGGTGATAGCTTAAGGATAAAGGGAATCACATTTATTTGTTTAACAGGATCGTCAAGGTAGGTGAACCTGGCTTCCCCCGATTAAAGCGGTTATTGAAGTCAGCATATCAAGAGCAGTAAATGCAACTTTACGGGGAAAAGGGGGCGGGGTAGGGGGTGTCACTTCTGTTGGCAATTTATATCATAATGGTCCTGATGATCAAAAACTGTGTCTGAGAAGCTATCCAATAGAAAATGCAGCCATTTTTAAATCAACATTACTAAAATCAGAAAGCACGTAGAATTTGATTTTTGACTTGATGCCAATTTTCCATTGATTTGGTCACTGAACATGTCTTTGTTGTAAAATTTAGCTTAAAAGACAGGTACAACCATGACAAAATAAGGAGATCAATAACATCGCAAAATTTGATTTGAAACCTCAAAAACGCCTTTACTGTTTTGTGAGTTATCGTATCCGTTGTATGTAACTTTTGATTTTTTTATTAAAATTGATGTTTGGAAGTTAGCCAACTTTTGACATTTTTCTAGGATCGAACAAAACCTTAATCAGGAATAAACGTCGTTACCTGAGTTCCATCATCGTAACTTGTCACTTCCGTTTTTGACGTAGATTTGTAGTTACAACTCAGCTTCATTTCATCACCAGGCTTGAATTCAATTGGCGGATTATGCCTAGACAAGCAATAAATTATAGTACAGAACAGTCAAAAGCGACGAAAAGGACACATTTCTGTCGCTTACTTTTGAATTTCAACAAAATTACCACCAAAAGAATGGGGTATTGTCAAGAGGATAATATTTGAAGAAACGCTCCATGACATAAAGCTTACGGGACGAGTTAAAGACTTATGGAGCTCCTCAGTGAGGTGACAACGTAAAGTTGCCGCAAGAGAACACCACTGTCCATTGTCGGTCCCAGATGCGTTCCGATGACCCCAGACACTCGCGACTGCTCTTGCGGCGAGGAATCTTCTATGGAACGGAAACATTGAATACTACCTAATTATTCACCATTTCATTCCCACCCACCAATCACTTCAGTGGCCTCTGCCATTTTAAGAGCTATTACGCTACTTTACCAAACACTCTCGTTCAACATTCGCCGTTCGCACACGAGATTTTGCAAGGTCCTGTTTTGACGGCGAATTTCTTTGTGGGTAGCACTTCTGGGTCCCGAACGCGAAAACTTATGCCTATCTTGAGTTGGTACTAATGTGCGGTAGAACTCAAAATATCAATATCAAATGTAAAGATTAGAAACAGGGCCCTGAACAAATAGCAGATGTGAATATATTACCAGAAACTGTGAGCTTTTTGAAGTGAGATTGGATTATTATTCTGAAATACATGTAGTTACTCAGGCCACGTTTCTGACATTTCTAATGAAACAGCCTGGTGATAGGTCAATTAAAAGGGCTCACTTTGTGTAATCTAGTCTATTGAAGTTGAAACTACGGTTAACCACAATATCGCCAATCTTTTTTCCGTTGCGGTAGTGTACAAGAGCACCAGAAACACCTAAAATAAAAATCTCGTGTTCAGTGTATCGCAACAATACCACATGAGCTTTGTAGAGAAAAATTTCCTATTTTGAAAATATGAATATGAAACGGATGAACATTCGGGTAATAATGTAAATTAAATCGTTTCCGCTAAAATTACCGTTCAGTCTTGATTTGAAAAGGTGAAATTTAACATCAGTTCGCTATTACTTTGTGTAGACCTACTTGTCGTTGACACGTGGTTTGCAAAATGAACGTCATTGTAGGACACTAAAAGTATAGTTCAATCAATTTGATTCGTAGTAAAGCAATATAACATGAATACATTGAATACAATACAATGTAGCATTTGTTCATTGCGCTACTACAAAACCAAAGATCGAAATACTCATTACCTGAAAGGTGCATGTGCACGAAGCCCCTATAAATATAAATGGACTCGTTCAGGTTCTTAGACGAACACGATGACCGACAGCTGGCGCTGACTTCGTAAGACTGCCTTCCAGGAGGAATACTGATGTACAACTGACCTATGGTAAATCTCGCCTGGGAATATTTGCGAAGTTTTGGAGAAATGTAAAGAGTGAACCCAGAGCTGTCTTTATAGTTGGACTGCTTTTGTGGGTTGTTCCAATGTAACTGAAAAATAAGATAAATTAAATGATGAAATTTGCCCATAAAACCCATATAATGGCAAAAACTGCACCCGAAATTGCAAAAATTTAAACACCTTACGGAGGTGAATCAGGGAACTCCAACGGGTGTACCATGTGATCATGTGGTGCATGTAAGAACCAAGTCATACCGATGGTTACATCCCAAAACACCACAAACCAGTGGTTTTCAGCGATAACGTTTCCAGTTCGGAACCAAACCTAATATATATCAAAATATATACATGTAAGGTATTAGTTCCGAACTGGAAGAGAAAATCTCCCTGAAATTGTATAAACAAAACAAAAATTGTCACAAGCACTGTCTGCACTCACATTTTGGAAAGTTTAGTCATTAAGAGTGACGGAAATTAACGGGGGTCTCCGGACCTTATCGACTTGTCGTTGTATTTAGCCAAATATCTACGAGACTAGACTTTAACTCAATAAAAGTATAAATCGTCTGAAGGTAAAAAGCCATGCCAGTCTGCTCATAATTGACCTATCGCAAGCTCCGCCCATATGCGAAAAGGCACGTGATACCCGACATTCGAACGAGATGTCAGAGGCAAATGCACTGTCGCTAAACGACGTTCCTGGTGGAATCGATGAGTGTTTTTGCACTATATGAAAACGCTCCGACAGAGACAAGAGGCGATGCTTTTCAACAGAGAATCGCACGTTCATGATATGGGAATTTGTAAAGGTGACGATGAAAAAATGGCTCGAGGAGCCAGCGAAAATCCCCTCTGCCTCGGGGCCGCCTTCACGGTTCACCTGACAAATGACAAGGCCACTGATACGATATCTTCACGTAAAGCTGGGTATGTACCTTAAAGTCGAATTATCTGTACGATTCCATAGATTTCATGATCTTTGGAATAAAATCAGTGAAGATTCACCGATATTTTTATCCTGTCGTCTGCTAAATTTCGCCAAATAAAAAGTAGGTCACAACTGGTGGGACTCCTGGAGTGAAGTAGGCCATAGATTACAGACAACACATGAACTATAGTCTCTGACTAGGTCGACTCGACAGCACTGTTTACGCTTTTCTAATCTTGTAACGAAATATTTTGATAAAAAAATTCAGTTTCATAGCTCATGTACACATCGATCTCGTCCAAACAGTTTGCTCCGGCCGGGTAGGTCTAGGGTTGTGTCTAAGTCAAGTTAATGTCTGGAACTCAGTGGCGGATCTAGGATACCACAAGGGGGGTCCAACATGTTACCTCGTGGAATTGGGCAAAGTGCAATTGTATGTACACAGGCGGCCCGAAAGTTGCAGGGGCCGGGGATGCAGACCTTTGGACCTTCTGTTCAGAAAATCTATCGGTGGACTAGAAAAAACAGGAACACGATTCCGCCGCGATCTGGGGTCTGAGCCCCCCTCTTCCGCTACCGGTCCTAGTTACTGAACTCAATATTTCCTCACGCTTCATGCTCTTGCTGTTTCATTTTGCTTGCGGGGGGGCCCTGCCTTCCCCCCCCCTAAATCCGCCTATGGAATTGTCCGTTTGCACCATTAAGACCGTTTAAATTAGGCCTACCTTCTTACGAACTTGGCATTTTTTTGTAGTTTCATTCTATAAAGGTACCTTTCATGTAATTTTGAAGGTAGCATGATCATTAAGTCGTGGTGGTTACAAAAGATTACAAGTCTGGTGTGGTATTATAGGGTATTTACAAAAATAACTCAAATTCTTTTTTAAAGCTTCATAAATCTACATATCATGTTTGAACAACTTCAAAATGAGCTCTGTCTAACTCTACAGACATAGTGTACACTAGAGGTACACGTCAAAAAGTAATTCAACAGTTTATTTTTAGTGACAACAGCTCGACCAAGGCTTTGAGTTACCGGCAGTAATCCCGTTGCCCTCCCTGTGCCGATGGAACCTCTGAATTTTGACC
Organism: Phoronis australis; assembly: GCA_002633005.1. NCBI lineage: Eukaryota > Metazoa > Phoronida > Phoronidae > Phoronis > Phoronis australis. The sequence goes on along the minus strand of NMRA01000380.1, from coordinate 19,270 downwards.
GGGAGAGAAGTTCAGTTGAACGCCAGCCTAAGGGTTTATGAATAACAAAAATGTACCTCTGTTAGGTTGAAATAAATGAAAAAATATACAACAAAAATGTCCTTGAAAACAACAATTTCTGGGGACTATACCGCTAGAGTGCTGAGATCCAGCAGGTGTCGAGACAAAGGCGGCCAGACGTAGGAAACTCGGGAGCCTGAGATAGCCCTTCACCATAGCCACCAAGCTGAAAAGTGCGTATCTTGGAACTAATATATTTGTGTTTATTATATCCTTCGAGTTATCAAGCAACACCGCTAAGTTCAGCTGCTCGTGTGGCCGTACAGTTTGATCCATAGTTCACGCTTTTCAACATCATTTTTCGGCTTACGACATGCCAAAAAATGACGAGATATTATTCTGGAGCAGCATAACGGCTTTCGGTGCTACACACGCCATATCAACACCGTTTCCCCATTCTTAGCGGACAATTTCTTGAGCTATAGACCAAAGTAAGTTTTACTCGACTACGTGTGGTTTGTCGGGTATATTGGCGGCGTGGAAACGCAGACGAAGGTGTGCCAAGAATGCTTTGTTCTGATTGGTCAATTAAGCCGTCCGTCATAATCCTGGCTATAGGTCAATTCTTTCACGTGACCATGTCCATTAAGCAATAATTTAGCCCAGCAAATCATAGTAGGTGCATCTGTAGCATAACATCGTTAAATATAAATGTTCAATGTGTAATCTTAAGAACGCTTCAAGTTTTCTAAAATTTGATTTCATGCAGTTTTTCAGTTGTTACAATTCTAGAAATCGGCTCAAAAAGTGCATTTTTTTTCTGAACTACAAAACATGTGGACATTTGGTTTTTAACTTTATAAAAGTCTGTAATTAATGGGTCACGTGATCACTTGATGGATTTTAAATAAAATTCAGCAAAAAATAAAGGCACTGCCATATCAAAACAAGCAAATCAATAATGTGGACAAATTTCATTTGATATGAATTAATGCTCATGATGAATTCTATGAAACTCTGTTGTTGTTTTCTAAAATATCATTTCGTCTTCGTTTCCATTACGTATTATCTCTTTCATCAAAAGCGAAAATTCTGTATTTAATAGTCACCGTCATAAGCGGAACATTTTTAAAAACAGTTCCTAAAAGCACAGAACTCTAGCCCTCAGTAGCCAGCTCCTGCAAGTGTGTGCGTGCGTGCGTGCCTGCGTGCGTGGGTGCGTGCGTGAGTGTATTATTACTGTTTTCAATTGTTTCCCTCCATTTGTGCAATGTTTAACTGATGCTCAGATCCTGTTTTTTGTTAATTGCGATTTTTGAGAAGTAGGCCTACTGTATTCTGTAGTATTTACCTATGCCCGTGAAATAAAATTTAAAAAGTTTACGTAGTAGAAGAACCCTATACAGTTCTTCGTGTTGCTGACAGCGTACAGTGTATTTGACCATTCCCCGCTCGACAAAAAAGAAAACGAAAACGGAACGTTTCATTGATTTTTGCGTCACCCGCAATTTCCGCAATCTCCCGTTCGACAAATCGCTGTGTTTGAGTGTTGCAGCGAACAATTCACTCTTACGTTTTGGCTCAGACCACGACTCGCTTTTTATCCTGAAGTTCTGTTTTTCAATCCAGTCGTTCCGTTTTTTTCGTTCTTGAATGTTGACCTTGACAAACAGTGCTGTAGTGGTAAAATTAGAGGTAAGTAGGCGCCCTAAACCCATCGTAACGCCTTGAGCGCTGAGCTTTAAAGTACATTGAACTCGCAAAACCTGACTCATAAACATACATGTATAGGCCTACTTTTTGACTCACGAGTGGGTATTTACGTATTATCCCACTTGCGTTGAATCTGTCGAGGGAAATACGGCCATGAAATAAAGTTTTCCGTATTCACCTAACGCACTACTTCAACAGCGACCTCTTACATGGAAAGTTCAAAAGCTAGGTCAATGTCGACTCGATGTCTTCAGCAGGTTCGATACTCAAACTTTCCGAATATAATTTAAAGTAATACATTGCAGCAGTGTAACTAACACTCGACATGCAACCAGGCACTAAACGTAAAATCAGGAACAAATTTGTTAATTATAAGACACTTATGTCTCAGTTTTCAATTGCTGAATACTATATCGTCTGCAACTCAGGCGCCGATTCCTAGGAAATTAAAATATCAAATATTGTTTTTTTTTTAACTATTTCCAGCAGAGTGTTACAAGTTCACTGCTCAGTTGCCGTTAATTTCATCTTTGCTACCTCTTTTCAAGAAATAAATCGTTACTTTTAAAACTGTTTCTTTTACCAGACAAAACTTGCAACCTAACGCGCAAGTACATACGTATAGGATGTGATCCGCCATGTGAACAGTCTGTGTGAAGTTTTTCAAAAATATGCCGAAAAAATGAAAGAAACTCAGGAATTCGAGGCGCATGGGATAAATACAAAACGTACCTCGTTTGACGTACATAAAGTAATATCCCACTCGACCTTATTCCGCGTATCGAGGTCGACGCGCGGAATAATGTCTGGTGGGCTTTTACTTCATGTGCGCCACTCTCGGTACGTTTTGTGTATAGCTGCAGTGGCAGATCTTGGATGTCGGAGAAAGAGGGCCCAACCACACATATTCGAAGGCAAAGGTCCGAGCGCATTCTAAGCGTTCTCTGAAGGGGCCCAAGCACGGTTTTAAATGAAAATAGGAGCGTAACGCCCAGAAACGATATACATAACAATATATAACCTTAACTCCCCTGCAGGAAATGAGATAAAAACTATAAAAATTAAATAGAAGGGACCACCGTCACCATAAAACGGCGCCGCCAGCGTTAGTTATCACCCACCGACAAAATCGTAGACGAGCTTCTGATTTCAATGTCCAGATATACAGTAGTAGCCTAAAGCACCAGTCCTGCTTAGATCTAGTAAATTTTTCTAAGTGGTATAAAAATGTACCCGTGTAAACTGAGAGAAGACCATCTTAACCTCATTTGTATGAACTTTATTCCAGACCACTGGCTTTTGAAAAGGGCAAAATATCGTCAAAGATGCTCTCACCTGAATCATGATATGAGAAAATCCAGAGTTCTTTCCAATGAGTACGCCGAGGTCATCGGGCCAACAATCGCCTCCAGAATCGCCCATTGCCCAACCTGCGAGGTGACTTCTGCATTTACCGTTCAAAATCCCGCAGCCATGGGGATCATTTAGATTGTAAGCACCGTCTACATATGAAAGAAGATTTAGATTTAACTATCAAATATTCGGAAAGTGTGCAAAAACATAGGTACTGTAGGNCACATATCATTGAAAAATAAAAGTAAGCTGTTCTTGGCCTTAGATAGTTTGTTCAACAAACTTTCTTATTGTCTACATAAATGTCTTTTGTCAGATGCCAGTTCAAATAGTAGATCACCGAGTGTGAGTGACATCGCATGAGTATATATAAAATAAAACTATGTAGAGGACATTTCATTGTAAAACAGTTGCTGTACTTCGACTAAACATCAGTCATCCAGGCAAATAAATTTAAAAATTATAAACGCTACCGTGTATGATACATGAAACAAGAACAATGACTTTAATAATCAATTGGAACACGAAGTTGTCACGGGAAAATAGTTCGTACATTAGTTCGTACACTGGTGAGAGATGACCGTAAGCCCACTAAGCTCTGAAAAGCTGAAACGAATTATGACCTTTGACCCCAATACAAAAAATCCACAATGCCACGTGTCCTTGCATCCTCTAACAGTAATCGCGATTTTCCGGGGAACAATATTCAATCTCTTGACGATAACTGTTAGAGAATGCACAAGGACACGCGTCCTTAAGTATTTTTGTACTGTGCTCTGTTCAAAAATCACGACTCGATTTGATGTACATGTATATCAATCGACAGGTCAGTTTAAATGGAATGTTGATCGTTTTATTTGCCAAAGTCTTTTTCGCCAACTGTAAGTATTTCACTGTCAGCCATAATCAATCGAACAACACTATCTAAAACAAACATACTTTCTATTTTAGTTTTAAAGTACAGTAGAAAAGTTTGTTTTCCCCGAAAAAAATCCATTATTTAATTTGAAGTACTTTTTGTAAACAATGCAAAAGATAAGGTATTCTTCAGGATCTGTTCTAAAGATACACGGATTCGCGATTTTTTCATTCCAAGCCTTTTAAAATTCCGATAATCCTCTAATCCTTATTGTCAAATACGTTGTTGTTACACTTTAAAGCATGCACAAGACTATTGATTTAGTTTTCTTAAAGAACAATTTATTAGGTGCCGTAAAATGGCTGATTGTGTAATGTGTTGTTTATTTATCGCGGAAACAATCGCACTTTGCAACCCAAATAATAAACATGCATCTCAAAAACAAAACCTTGCGGCTTTTGTAATGCTGAGATCAATTGTACATGTGACATAAAAATGGAAGAAGGGTGAAAAAATTCGTCACCAACGACCAGTCCCTGCATATTTAATTTTTACTCAATGACTGTCCATGGTACATCTATTTACCTGCATCACAGCCAAATAATACCATGTGATGTACCACAGCCTGATTACTTATCACAGGCTTCCACGCAATCAGATGGTAATCTTTGTCGATCGGCATTGCAAAATGTTGGCAGATGTACGTGGTATCCTGAGCGGGTACTATTGTCTCGTCGAGTCGAACAGTCAAGGTTTGCACGTCTAAACAGAAATAAGATGGTAATTTATGCTGTACTTTTGAACGACCGCCTTCCACCCAGGTAGCAAACAAAAAATAGTCTAAACTTGTTCTTTTTTCAGATGAGATGTGATTTCTGGTTCATGGGCGCACCCAGCCTAAGAAATGAGGGGTTAGAATTTTTGAGAATGTGGACCTTTTACTAAGATTCACGGGGTATGATGACAGCTATGAATTGTGCATTCGCCGAATTTTGATAGTTCTTTCGTTGTTAGAGGACTTTTCTCCCGTTTTCTTTTTTTCTCGGGGTTCTTGTCTCTGAAGCGGACCTTTTTGCCCACTTCGCCAAAGGGGGGGGGGGTCGTTGGAGCCCCCGAGCATCTGGGTGCGTGCATGTGAGTAGAGTTTAGTAGCTGTTCTGCGGCTAGAAAATTCTAGCCACAATCACGGACTCTCATTTAAAATACACGGTAATATCGCGCCTGATCTCGCGAAATCTTGTTTTTCTGGCGAGGTCTTGGTGTTTCTGAGCTCTACCCTGTGTAAGCAGATCGGTTAGTTCGTTGCGCCATGAGACAATGTTCGTTGCATAAAATGACATGCCACCGGTAATAAGCCAACTTGTTGAGGTTGGTCGCAAGCTCAAACGAATTATCACTTCAATTCAAAGCCCTGAAATCACATTAAATTTAACTTTTGTCCAATTCCGCTGTGACCAATAATTTCAAAACGGCAACAGGTCTAAATCAAAAGTTGTCTCTTTTTGCCGCTTTAACTAATTGAGATAAAGTGCAAAATGAGATATTCATGTAACGTCGATTCGCAATCGATGATTTTACTAGTTACAAAACGGGATCGTTCCGCGTAAACTACAAGTACTGTAGGTAGGGGCAGTGGCGTACCTAGCGTGGGTGGCACACGGGACGAGGATTCTTGGTGTCACCTAACCCCCCCAAGCACCCACTCCCTTAGCCCCACCTTCGTTTAAAAATTTGGAAAGTCATGTCCAAAATGTATTGTGATCGAAAATATTTTTGTACAAGGTTCCAAATACATTTTAATAGTGGACCAGCCAATCAGATTTTTGCACACAAGTAATTAACCTTCGGGTCCACAGACACCAGGGCCCGGTCTCTAATCTTTGTACTCGAAACGAACTCGAAACTATTTATGGTCATTTCTTTGCTCTTTTTGTGCGAACTTAAGATAATTAGTTGTCAGACTGTGCTCGAATACATTATAGTTTGTGCATAGGAGTTTCTAGTTCAAGTTTGCCCTTGAAGACCCTTATATTCGTGCTACAAACTCGAGTAAAAACTTGAAATTTCGAGTTCAAACTCGAACTTATTGCTTTAATATTGGGTTTACAAACTGTGAACTAAGGGCAATAAATTATCTTCGTAAGTTATTATGTACTCGAGCATAGAATAATAGACACTTACCTTGAGTTCGCCCAAAAGTAGAGTAGAAAATGCCAAACATAATTTCGAGTTCCATTTCGAGTAAAAAGATAAGAGACCGGGCCCAGGAACGTAAAAAATGTGCACATGAACACAAAAAAGCCAAAAGAGTTTTCAAGGACCAGGTCGCATATTCGGATATTCGGAAAATAAATTAACAGATCAAAAGTTAAATCCAATTAAACGCCAGGCGCTTATTTGGAAGTGAGTATACGCCGCGGTGTATCAATAATGTTACCGGAGAGAAACAGGAAAATTTCTGGTCACTATGACAGCGAACACACAATATTGCCGACGTTTAATCGTCTCCATAGGTAGGTGTTTATTGCTAAACATTTTACCAGTTACACGTACTGTTTTGGTGATCATTTCCTATGAAAAGGGGGAATGCTCCAGGATTAAACTACGCACTTTTTTCCAAATAAATACAATCATGTACCCAAGGCGTACATGTACATGTATTAGCAGGAAAGTTTTCTGATTTACGCCCACTGGGTTTAATGAAGACGCCGATAATAGTGTACTGACTGTAAACTTGTCTTTGGTCAGACATACATGTGTCACGAATAATTCGGCGCCTTGAAAAGCAAACACTACGCGTTAATAAGAAAAAGTGCGAGTTAAGAAATGTTATTAGTCGTTTAAGAACCAATTCAGCGCGTTGAATAACTAACTCAGAGCGTTGATTAAGAAAAGGTACGCGTTGAATAATCACATTTCAACACGCAGAAATGTACTATAGTTTAAGAACCCTTTGGCTCACCTATGTCTCTGGTAGCGTTGCATGTAAATTGCTCCTGCTTGCAGAAGTTCCAGTCGTTGGTGATGTTGCACTTAGATGCTCCCACCGGTTCACAGACACCCGGATGGGATAGCTCGTGTGCAGAATCTGGGCTCTTTCCTGGAAAATACTGTGGGGGTCAGAGAATTCATGTACGTGTCTTCGCGATGAAAATTATTACAGATATCTATAGTCTTGTGAACAGTTTTACATATCGGCAGAAATAGAAGTTTTAGTAAATGTATCGTCTACTATCTGTATCAGCAGGCAACCCGATTTCCGAGCGAAAATATTCTGGTGTTTACTCCGACTCATTTTCTGACCTGTGCTCAACAACTAAAAAACGTCTCGTATGCATCAATTTCAACCAAAGTTTTGTGTTTTTAAAGGCACGTAAGCAATGGTTGCCAAGGTTTTGAAACGCCGTGATTTGTAAAAAAAACAAATGCCATGATTTTTTTTTTTGGGGGGGGGGAAATTGGGCAACTAAACTACCGCACACCCACTGGATTAAGACCCAACTGCTCTTAATTGGTGCATCCGTGCACGTGGGCGTACAACATAGGAGAGGTGGCGCTGTGATTGAGATCATGACCAAAAAAGGCGCGGCATTTCGTTTTTAAGGATACTGCGGACATCTGTCGTTTGGACACCCTAGTGTAGATCTGCCAAAGGAAGTAAATAACTTATAGTTTAAGACAATAATCAGGAAAGTCATCATGATGACATCTTGAAACGAAAGCAGCAAGCCTGTCATGACGAACCATGTTGAAACAGCTGATCCTGGTGCCCACATAGGCTTTGAATTCAAGTGTACATTGTGTACAAGAGAAGAAAACGTAAATAGACTACACCTACTCCAAAGGGGTATTTTGTTTAATTTAGAAACAATTAAATAGTGGGCTAAAATATAGGTAAAACAGATCAATATGCCATTGGATAATACTATAATAGATAGCAATCTACATTAATGAAACTGTATTGAGGGTATGCGTGTTCCTTATACAACAGCGAGAATCGTGGGCAAACCTTTAGTCCAGACACAGTTTGGATCACCCAGCTCTGCTCCGTTGGTTTTGCCATCGCCATCACTGTCCTTGTTGCACAAGTCTTTGGTCCATTTCTGGAACATAACAGTTGCGTTATTTAAGTAGGCAGTGCCCAAGTTACTTTTATGCATGTAAAACCAAGAAAGAGTTGCACATACGACGACGACAGCTACGACGACGCCTACGACGACGGCTACGACACATTTCATGTAAGAGCGGCCATAAAGCAGCTGTCCATCACAAAGACTAATTCATAATGATTCAGACCACTTGCCGTTATGAAACTGCTTCGAAAAAAACTGCCATCTCGATATTGGTCGAGGCGAGTTTCCACAAATTAAAGCGGCTATATATTAAGCACTGGCACACGTTCCGTCCAAGAAGCGAACTTTTTCCTTTGGCCACTTGGCGCTATGGAATTTGACCGGTCTTTTCTTCATTCAGCTGAGGAGTGATTTCTTGGTTTGCAAACGCGCACCCGGGGGGGGGGCTCGGGGGGCTCAAAGGAGCCTCCCATTTGGCGAAGTGGGCAAAAAGGTCCACCTCAGAGAAACAAAAAGGCCGAGAAAATGAGTAAAAAATCCACTAAAAAGGCGGGAATTCATAGCTCCAAACGGGTACCCTGTTTTTTCTTTAGTGCCCGTTGTTTGTTAGTAAAAGGTCCACATTGTCAAAAATTCGAGCCACCCTATATTTTAGGCTGGGCGGTGCGCGCATGGTTTACATTGTTCGTTTCCTGAGGTTATGCTCGGCACATAATAAGAAAACCCGTTACAAACCAACTTGAAAAATCTTGTCTCGAGCAACAACAGACTCTCAAGTCTTTTCAAGTCTTGAAGTCAACGGTGATCAACATCATGAAATGTGGGTTAATAACCACTTTTTAAAAAATGTAAAACCCTACACCATGGTCATAAATGCTTGAATTCGGTTACCGACAACCTTGGTATGATATTTTAAGTATTTCTTCTTCAATTTCTGTACTTATAACCTACACGCAAACACTTTTAAGTTTATGAGGGTTAAAAAAACTGAAATGTGTATGTGACGTCATAAGTGGAAACCAATCTCCATGGTGTTGTTCTACACCAGTTGTGAGCCGGGGTGCTCTCGAGAAGTGAGTTCTACCGAGTATTATGAAAACGTGCATATGCAGAGGATGCAGTAATAGTAATCGGACAGACAATATTTCAGTTTTTGCATTTCCAAAAAAGTACAGGTCCGTGCTCTGGACACGGGTATGGCAGTATGCGATGGAGAAAGCGATCAGTTCAGGGGCCACGCCGGCTGTACTTAGCCCATTTTGAAGAATCGTTCTTCGATACATGTACATCGCCTGGAACGGAGATTTGGTGAAGGTTTCTCCAAAGTGCAATTGCATTTGATGAACAGAAAGGGTATTGTGTTGTGCCATTTCTGGGAACATTACATGTAGCCTTGTTGCAAGGCACATACTGATCAGTACCAATCTTGCATGAAATTGGGACTGAGATAATGAATGTGAATGCAGTAAGTTCCCTGTCGTTGGTACTCGAAAACAAGTGGCGGCATTGTTATGCTCCGTACCCGACCAGGCAAATTCACCCCATCGGTGGAGAATTCCGTGACGCAAGGCAGCCCAAGTGGCCCCTGTAGCAATCATATTTCGAGGTGGCCCAGCATTTCCTGTAAATCAAAAATCAAGTGAGGCATTTTGATGCCGCGGCGGGGCAGCGGGACACAGTTCTTCAAAAAGCGAGACTGTCCAGTCAAAAGCGAGGCAGTTGGCAATATTGGTATATGCTCCATGCGAAACACGCAACACTTGTTTGGCATCGTCGGTACCGCTGAGTTACTAGTAATCGGTTGAGATATCCGACTGGTTTTTAAGCCGGAAGTCGTCGTCGGTCGGGGAACCAATCAGATGTCTCAGCCGATGGGCCCGAGGGGAATGACCGCTTAATTAGTGCAGCCATTGAGGTCACCCATTTTAGAACATGCGTAAAGAGCCTGGACCAAATGCAAATATAAAACGTGTTATAAAAGGATACGGTAAGTCTTACACGGTTAGTACAGAAATGATTTTAAACCTACGACTTGAGAACAACTTACATAACCTGCCGCTGCGAAGTCCAATCCGAACACGTTTCTGGAACCACCCCCCAGTTCATTCTTGTGGCCCAAGCCTGGCCACACGTAATTGCGTTTGCATGGGTGAGGTATGCGATCCCCGTTAGGCACTTCGTCTTGGTAGTAAGTAAATCCAGCAACGTGTGTCAAAGAGAGAAACGAGGCTAGTAGTCGCGTCAACATGTCTCAGTAAGTCCTAAGATCGTATGAGCCGTCATTAGGATAAGACAGTCATTATACGAAACAGGCAAAACATATATTCAACAAACAACAGAATGAGACAGACAAAGAAAAATTAGAAGGTCTTCTTACATATGAAGAAGTCACACAACGCTTGAAAAAAATGAAAAACAACAAAAGCCCAGGCTTTGATGGTTTTTCAGTGGAATATTTGAAATTTTTTTGGGCTGAAATTGGACATTTCTTTGTTCGCTCACTTAATGCAGGTTTTGCTGTTGGCCAGTTATCCTCAACACAGAAAGAGGGAGTGATCACCTGCATCCCTAAGGGAGCAGGTAAAAGTAAACATTATTTGAAAAACTGAAGACCCATATCCTTACTCAATATGACATATAAATTGGCTTCTTCGGCAGTGGCTGAACGGTTAAAATCCGTTTTGGGAAAAGTAATCAGTAAGGACCAGAGAAGTTTCGTTTCTGGAAGAAATAAGAACGAAAATATCCGAGTGGTATATGATTTAATGTTTTATGCCCAGGCAGCTAACAAACCTAGATTGCTTTTACTGATTGATTTTGAGAAAGCATTTCATTCATTGTCGTGGAATTTTATTCAAAAAACTTTATCTTTCCTTAATTTTGGTTGGTCGATCAGAAGGTGGGTGAAAGTCTTTTACAGTAATATTAAGTCATGTGTTCTCGTAAATGGTCACCCATCTTCTTGGTTCAATATTTCGCGTGGATGCAGACAAGGTGACCCTTTGTCTCCCTACATTTTTGTATTGTGCGCGGAGATTTTGGCGTATTTAATCAAGAATAATAAAAATATTGCTGGTGTAGTTGCTGGGAATAAGGAATATTTGATTTCGCAATATGCGGACGACACATCAATTACGTTCGATGGGACGAATTTGTCATTGGCTACCACAATGAATGTACTACATTTGTTTGCTAGTGTCTCCGGTCTCCAAGTGAATGAGGATAAAACAAAAGCCATATGGTTCGGAAGTAAAACTTGTAGTGATGACGTGATTCCTACAAAAGAAAGTCTCTCTTGGACAAAATTTTTTTTTAGATTATTGGGGGTGGATTTTGACACCCAATTGGATAGTATGACGCATAAGAACTTCACTGCAAGAATAACTGAGATCAAGTCTTTACTAAAAAGTTGGAGTCGACGAAATTTAATGCCGTTTGGTAGAGTAAATTATGGTAATTAAAACATTAGCTATTTCTAAACGTAATTTTTTGTTGTCAAGTTTACCAAATCCACCAGTAAAAGTCTTGGGTGAATTGAATAAGACATTTTTTAGATTTGTATGGCAGGCCCGTAATGATAAAATTAGACGAACTACGGCCTGCTCAGGACTTGATCAAGGGGGAATTCAAATGGTTAATATGCATACTTTCAGCATAGCTTTAAAACTCGCTATGGCCCGTAGATATTTTGAATGCCCTGCGGTGAATTACTGTACTGACTCTACCCGTTCTTAAATAATTTTGCTTCATTTGGAGATGACTTTATTAACTCGAAGTTAACTCTAATTGATAATTCCTACTGACGCGACGTATTTCGAAGTAAGTTATCTTTCTACAAGAAAATAATTGTTGCGAGTAAAGAGGACTTTTTGAATCAACCTTTGTGGATTAATAGTAACTTGGCGATCGGAGGCACAGTTGTTTTTTATAAGCCTTGGTTTGTAAAAGGCTTAAAATTTATTAGAGATATGTATACCTCTGATAGTGATTTTGTTAGTTTAAACAATATGAAAAACAGTTTCGATGTGAAAACCAACTTTGTAGAATATAATGGTGTTGTTTCTGTTCTAAGAAGGTTTCAAAAAGTCTATTTCAAAGTAAATTTAAAAGTGTTAATGTCTAATCTCCTTGCATGCCTTTAGCAATTACCCACATACGGAAAGATATGAAGGGTTGCAGACAGTCTTTAATGACGTTAAGAAACCTAAGTCAGAGTCTAAATGGGAAATAGAGCTAGGAGATAGTTTAGATTGGAAGAAAACATTATGCTTTACCTCACAAAATTACAAAGGATCCCCATATTAGATGGTTCCAATTTAGAATACTACACAGGATTATTGCAACAAATACCTTTTAAGTCAAAATGTGTGTTAGGGATTCTGATTTATGTTGCTTTTGTAATAAAGCTCCAGAGACGCTGTCACACCTTTTTTGGGAATGTAGCTTTGTACAAGATTTCTGGAAGGAATTCGGTAAGCTGTACTTCAAAAGTGTCGCATTCAGGTTCCCAACTGTCTGTCTTACGATAGTGTTATTCTTGGACTTTGCAAGACGCATGATTTTCTATTTAACATTTTGCTTCTACTAGCTAAACAGTTCATTTACAAGAAGAGATGTCACAAAAATATACCTAATTTTCACAAGTTCGTTACAAAAACTTATGAGTACTATATAGCAGAAAAATTAATTGCATATAAAAACTTTGTATATGACAGTTTCTCTTCGAAATGGGAAAATTTTATTGTTCATGTTAACTACATGTAGAAGATATTTACTTTAAACGAGATACGAGAATGGTCTTCCTGAGTGTGCATGCGGGAATGAGTGGTGTACTTACGTATATTTGTTTGTTTTTGTAATTGTTTTGTAAATGATAATAAATAAAAAAAAAAAAAACAACAACAACAGTGCATATCAAGGTTGACACGACGGCAATAGAATCGCTCACTAAGAACCCGTGGTGCAGTCCTAAAAAGTGTGGGGACCGTTAAACACTGATAAAACAGACCCCGAAGACGTTGGTACATGTATGTACTATTTAACAAAGTAACAGCATGCGCTCTTTGTAGACAAAAACAACGTGAAATATACTCAAATTGGAACTCCACAACATACTGCGGAAAATAAAATTCTATGGAAAATCTTCTCAAACGAGGGGACTACGGCCCTTCCTCAACGATATAAATCTGACAGAGGTCTACATTTCCAATCTCAGAAAAATATTCAGAACCTCCCGACAAACAGCTCAGTAGCCTACATGGAGAAAAACTAGAGGAAGAGTGATTACTTACTTCACGTAGAGTTACCTGCAGATTGACAGTCTCTGAACAGTTTGATCGAGAAGTGGCTGTAGGCAAATGCCAGCATGTCTATTGAAGAGTTACACGGGCGATGTTTGTGCGACAACCCATGTGGCAGGTTCTCTGGCGGTGATCTTCAACGTACAGTGTGTAGAAGAGTGCCGTAATGAAAATCAAAACACGCGACGACACTTTCGCCCTTCCCTATAGGACTAAAGTGTCGCAATGTCCCGAATTTTCAACAGTTTTTTTCTTCAAAAATTTGCCACAGTAATTTGTCATTGTATGTGGCAATGACGTAAAATACGTCACAGGAGTATTCTAGCTAAGAGCGGGGTTGGATGTTTCGCCAAAAAAGGGACTACTGTCCTTATAATTACGAGATGAATACATTATTTTGTTTAAATGGCATATACGTGCTGCAACGGGAGCCGTTTACGGCTGTACACGAATGATCGCCAGATTCAAGAGCTTAGGCCTATATAGATAGTTAAAGCCAGGTTGCTGAACATTTTCGTATAGGCCAGGAGGTGGACAGTGGACACACACCCATAATTAACAAGGGCGTGCACTGCACCACACAACTCAAAAACTCCTATCACACACACAATACTGTTTTTTCCTCTAAATATCAAGCATTTTCCTTGATTCCTGAAGTATTATCCAAGAAAAAGGTAAAAAAAAAACAAAAAAAAAAAACGGAGAACGTGTCACACAGGAAAACTGCAAGTTACCAGAGACTCGAACTCACAACCTGGCAAATGGAGCGCGCATGCTTAACCACTACAGTGTAGTGGCGCTACACCACCACAACTTTACTATTAATAGTAAACTAAGAGACCTACTTCTTTTTGTAATGCTTATTACACGTTTTATATTTTGTGCAATCGGTTCTTAACAAATTTGTTGTATTTAAAATAGTCTTCAAATGCCCAAAAGACCAAATCCGTTTTTCGTGTTGGCAATAATGACGGGATTGCTTTGAAAATCGTCTAAGTTAAGGTTCGACAAAGAGAGAGTTATGAGTTTCTGAGTGATTCACTAAGGCTTCGATTAAAATTCACATCTTACCAGCAGCTTCTGTTTTTCCATCGTCACTCAGGTTCCATGTTCTTTAAAAAATGAAATAAATTTTCTTCATTGCACAGTGGGGCAGACGACGGAAACGGAGTCGTAGTGCGCAGCGCCACTGCCGGTCCCCTGGGATATCGCGGGAGAGCCTATACATGTACTTAGCCATGGTTCCGTTACGAATAAGCCGTGTTCCGAATTTGACACTTGAAATTGGATCTGAGCCCCCCCCCCTTAACACTAAAACTGCACACATTTAAATGTTGTTTCATCCGTATAATTTTAATTACCGGGGTTAATTAATAAACTCATGATTTCCCTACGCTCTTGCTGTTTTATTTTATTTTGCGGCAGCCAAGGGGGGGGGGGGCGGGCCCCCTGGGCCCCCCTTAAATCCGCCTATGCCATAATTAACGGGTGCCCAACGTGTTGCCTCGGGGAATTAGGCAAAGCGCGATTATATGTGCACAAGTGCCCGAAAGTGGCGAAGGTCGGAATATGGACCATGCGTTCACGGCTGACATCTATCGGTGGCCAAAAATAAAAAAGAAACGGGAACACAATTTCTCTGGGATCTGAGCCCCCCACCAGTCATCCGCTACCTGTCCTAGTTACTGAACTTTATATTTCCTCACGCTTCACGCTGTTGCTGTTTCATTTTGCTTGCGGCAGCCAAGGGGGGGGGGGGCTGCCTCCCTGAATATGCCTATAAGTGTTAATACAGTTTTGGATTTTCGGTGGTGGTGACAGAGCCGTCTGGTGTAGCAAAAAGTACACACGGGCTTCAGGCAGTGCTTTGCGTCTCCTTGAAGATCTAATTATGGTTCATGCTCTATGTGAGGCATTTCACAAGAAACAAGACATTCAGTGAGCTTTCGCCTGATACTGCATTGCATCAATGAATTTACATGTAGCGGATAAAAGAAGGACCACTCATTTAAAATTGGAAACGGATCTGAAGTTCCTTAACGCATTTGAAAGTGGTCAGGGTCGTGAGTCTCAGAAAATGCTGCATGTACAAAGATGCTGCACAAGATGGAAAGGGAAGCACAGGCGGTTCTAGTTCAGCAACTAGAACTGGTAGCGGATGAGCGGGGGGGGGGACGGCTAAGACCCCAGGACCGCGGCAAAATCGTGTCCTGATTTTTTTTTTAGTCCACCGATAGGTTTTCCGAGCAGAAGGTCCACAGTCCACATCCCCGACCCCAGCAACTTCCAGGCCGCCTGTGCGTATGCATTCGCGCTTTGCTCAATACCACGAGGCAACATATTGGGCTCTCCCCTTATGGTATCCTAGATCCGCCATTGAGAAGAGAGAATCTTTCCAACAAAAATGATTTTCCACTGTAATGTAAATCAAGAATTAAGGATTAAAATCACATTAAAAAAAGTAAAAAATTAAAAAACGAGTACTAAGGTAAGTATTAGTGTTGCCCTGTACAGAACTAGCTGCTGCTGAACAGCAAAAGTGCGGCAAAAAACGAGGGATGATGGGAATGCTGAGGCGGTGTTAGAACTGGTGTGGTTGCGAGGTCCTATGTAAGTTAGCCAACTCACTGATTAGTCTTTTGCTGACCGCTATTTGAATGGCGATATACTGAGAAGAAAACCAACCAGTTTTCTGATGAAAGTTACATGGAGTCACAAAATGACCGAACTTAACAGAGCTTAAAGAAGCCTGGAACGCGATAAACAGACTAAAGTTGCAATATTGAACTTGGTTCTCTGCCACTGAAATATAATTCAACCTCATTACCAGCTATTTTTAGGGTTTGTTCATTCGTAAAGGTTATTAATTTCTGTTAATATCAAACTATTTTCTTTTCCCTTCAAATTTCAATAAAAAACGATCTGTCAACTGCTCGCCACGTCATCGAATTTTCTCCTACAAGACAAAGCGCTTCTCCTGTGACTTTTGACCTCAAGCAACTAAATGAGCATTTATCCTAGTGGGAGGGAGATTAAAAACTCTGTGGTAACTACATTTTTTCTTCGGGCGTATTTAAAGAAATGCGAATTTTGCAGTTGGAAAGTGAATTACTCTGTAGGCCTATTAGACGTTAGAAATTGTTTAAAATATATTTTGACGAACTTCCGTTTCCCATGCCTCTTTAAACCACCCTAATTGCTTAAGTACCTATCTTTACCAATGGTTGCTCGCAAGGCATTTCTGTAAACGCGCTTTCGACGCAAGGTGTTTGTCTTATCCAAGTGCCAAAGATAAATAAAGTTCGTAAAACCTGCTTTTACAGGTGCTTTTAGTGGAGGTCTGTCAAAGAAAAATCGGTAATGGTCTGATAATAAGTGCCCAAATTTTGAGTATCAGTTTTCCCCACTAACGCAGTGGCGGATCTACTTGGGGTTCAGGGGGTTTAAACCCCCCCTTGGGCCAGGACCCAAAGATAAATATTAAAAAAACGTCTCCAGCAAAACAAAAAGGGCACCGCTAGCGTGTGTAAACCCCAAGTGAACCAACTTGGAAAAAATTGAGGTGGGGTTCACTCTGAAAATATATATTTTTTTTGCGTTGTGAATTGCTGAGTCTTCGTGGCTCACCGGCAAAACGCGCGGAGATCAATTGTGTGCGCGCTTCCGTCGACACTTCTGAAGTAGCCAAGCATTTTAGATGGATTCTTCGCTGAAAGAGCAGTTCCATAGCTGATTTTTTTAGGTAACTAGCTTCTTTACTCTAAGACATGTTTTGATTTGATTAGGGGAAATACTGTGGTGCCGCAACCCTGATATTCAGGGCAATAGACGTGCAACGTTTGTACCTCATCTGTCATGCCGTGTCATTCTATCACACTACACACGTTTGTATCGGATGTATAGAAAAGTTCTCTTGCGCAATATCATACAGTGTACATGTACACGTAATATTTTTGAAAAAAAAAATCTTTTTCCGAAGAATTGTTATTGTGGCGGGCGCCGTGGTCTGGTCGCGAGTCCGTATGAAGATACACTCTAACAAGTTAAGTCTATACAAGGAATGACCAAGGGGGCACTAACATTGACAAAGTGACCGTATTCGCGAACTGTGTACGGTACCAGAAATTGCGGGGAGGCTGTTCTTTCACAACAAAGTTTTGCAGGACTCGTGCGGTGTTCAATAGGCCTCCTAAGGAGCCTTAGTTCCGACCTCAACACCTACCGTCTTTCTACCTGCAATAAGCACACTGCCGTCTTCTATACTGGGAATTTCCGTAGAAAGGCCCACCCGATGAAACGTTCATGCCCATAGGCATTTACTTGATATTATTACTTCCGGTTTTAAGCGTTCAGACATTGGGACGTTTATTTCGAAAATTGCAAGAGATGCAAATACATGTTGGTCTTAGGATGCAGTGTATATCGTCAAGGTTTGAAGTAGTCCATGATGAACGGATCAAATTTAGTTGCGCATGCAAGTCTTTTGAATGGACTCGAGGGTCTTAGTGCCAACTGAGCTGCGAAACGAGATGCTGACATTGTAGAGGCTTACAAGCTCATTGACACAGCAGTTGAAGTGCAAGCTTTGGGAACAAACGTCGAAGATATCTGGGTAGAATGCTTCCAAGACGAGCAAACCATTGGATCCGATATACAGATTCCTCGGTAGTTTAGACAACAGAAGGACAGGACTAACGTATGAGTAACCACTGGGGATTAAAAAGTGTCTAGAAAGAAGTTTTCAATTTATTTTTTTGCATAGTACACTTTAGGTCTCGCGACGGACCAGGCCAGCTTGACCTGTGTAGATGTTGAGTTTCAGTGTACTTCTGGTCCCTCGGCGAACTAGTCTTGTGATTTTTTTTACCAAAGTGTGTTTTGTAAAACTATTTATCTCAGCCAGTACTGTGTGGTCCCGCGACAGATCGGATAATAAGCACAGGTGTACTCTTGGTCTCGTAACGGAGCAGGTCAGCCTTTTTGTGTACTCTCAGTGTACATCTGGTCCCTCTGCAAACTAGTCCAGTATATCTTTTCACCACTGTGCACAGGATGTTTTGGTTTCGTGAAACTGTTTTCAGATGATTTGTTTCCTGAAACATTTGACGTTTTCCAATTGTTGTCAACGTGATTCAGCTTAATAAAGTGATACTTAATTATTTATTGTCGCTTTTAATGTTTATTTCCGGACTAATAGTACAGGTCTTCATTCTTAAACAACTTGAGGCTGCTGTTACGCGATCATCTGATATTCAAGTTTTTACGCCCCGTCGGTGCTCCTTATGTAGTGAAGTGAGATGTCTAGCTAAAGAGTGAAGTGAGATGTCTAGCTAAAGAGTGAAGTGAGATGTCTAGCTAAAGAGTGTAACGAGATGCGGGTTAATTTGTAATCGCACTTTACCTGAAAGTTGTTCACAATTCTGTTTCAGAGATTTCAGCCAATCGTTACATTCAAGTCTAGATACGGAATGTCTATGCAATTTGGAGTCACAGTCATTTCACAAGATGGCGTTGTGGCCGAGTCGAACGCTTCCGAATGGACAATATTAACCAGAAGTAAAAATTTCTTTCATTTCCTACACATACCTAAGTAGCACCAGCTGATGAATTGTCATTGTCTTGAAATAAATATTTTCTGTAACGACAGGTTTATTTGTGGTGAATGACAAAACCAAGTTAACTGAAGCCGTACTAACAATATGTTGAAATAGACATGGCATGACAGGAATAGAAAATAATGCTCAGTTGAATTAGGAAAGTTTCGCGTCTTATACAGTATACTAATTTATTTTCCTCTACACTGTATTTTGTTTCAGTTGACTCACTTCCGCCTCCAAGCAACGTACATGTGTTATCTCAACTGGTGACGTCACTCAAAGTAGAGACAGTGATTGGTTGGGAAGTTCCTCCGGGTAAAAGCGCATTCCAGTTATTTTATATTGTCCTGTATCGGCGGGCATGATGTCCTTGGT
>NMRA01000038.1:1171246-1348180 GCA_002633005.1 Phoronis australis | reverse complement strand
ACCACAACATACAAAGATTAACCAGACTCTGGCTGGCGACTGACTGCCGCGAAGTCGCCATCGGCGAGTGCCTCAGTTAACAGGCATTGGTAGAATAATCATGGAATAATCGTTAAAATAATCACAAACCTTACCTTTGTATGAGGTCGTGCTTACTTCCTCTCATAGAAGCACCCTTTTTACGCAATCTTAGATTCAGTTGGCACGGCTGCAAGCCATTTCACCATGTATTTGAAGGGCTCGCGAAATCGAGGCTGTTAATCTATCATCACTAGTACACGCACGCATAGTTATTGTAGATTTTCTGAATAGTCCCATTCACTTGAAAGAAAACTACACTTGATTTACTTCGCCGGTTCTGCAATTCAACGACTTCCAGCTTACAATTGTCTTAGCCAGTTTATCAGGCGGAGTTTATCACGTACAGTCACTGGCTGCACTTGGTTGACTTTGCCTATTTCACCGGGTCAACCGGTTAAGACATTTGATTGATGTTTAAGACAGAAGGCGTCATATGTAGCCGCTTGATATCTCGTCGGAACCGGCGAAGCCAATCAATTGCCGGGCCGAAAAAACATAGCTAAAACCACCGTGCTCCCATGTAAAATACTTGGCGATATCTCGCGGAGTCCTGCGAAATCTTCATTTTCTAGCCAGACACAAACGAGAACGCTCCCCACGTTCCGCCGGTTCAAGTGGCTGAAACATCTGATTAATAAGCCGGAAGCTGTCATCGAGAACCAATCAGATGTCTTAGCGAGTTTACCCTGTAAATCCGGCGAAGTTAATCAAGTGCACCTATTAATCAATCACGTATTTATTGGAGTATACGCTTTATAGTGAACATTAGTCCATTCCAAGCGACGCTGACAGACCATGGATATGATCCTCGAAGTTAATTGAATTTTTTTTTTCATTTCACGCAGTGAAGAGATGCCAGATTCGAGGTAAATCGGAAATTTATTACGGCACCGCCAGCCAAACCGTTTCGGGACATACATGCCAACGATGGGACACACAGACACCCCAAAGGTGAGTCTCATCTCGGATACTCAGATTCTTACGAACTCATAGTTGTTGTCATGACATTTCATAAAATATTTCCTAACCCGAAGAATGTGCAGTGTGGTGGTATAGAATAACGGTCGAGTTGTCATCTTGGAACAAATTCCACAATAATGCAGATGTGTACCTGGAAATATAGATTTCAATTCTGGAAATATTCAACCTTCCACGACTCTACGAATATGAAATTTGATATTCATGAAGGTATTATATTTCAATATAAATACCAACAACTTCTAAGATTAAGGTTAACATAAAATTAACAAGAAGTTGAAAACGACAGCTTTGACGATGAAGCCCACATCTACAAACATGTACACGCTTGACAGTTTCGTAATAATGCACCGAACAAAATCGGACAAAACAACTAAAAGATAGATGCAGCTAAACAGTAATCTAGCTTTTATTGAACATTTCGTTACGTATAAGTCTATGTCAAGCCATATTGCCTTTTGTAACTCTATCATTTGTTTTGTAATTCAGTCGGTGCTCCCTTGTTCAATACTAAGTCATTCCTTGGGGGAGAATTAGGCAGATAGGCGCTTTGTTGTAATGTTTGGAACACACTGAGGCCTATTCTCCCTGTTATTATGGCTCAACGAAATGCTTGAAGAGAGCCTGGGACTACTCAACAAAGGGGCAGCACTTGCAATGCATAAATTTCTCTTTTATTAGGTTGTAGCGTAAAACTGTAGGAATGTTCCAGAGTTCTGTGGGTGTAGTTAAACATACTCCTTCCGCTATTGTAGTGTACCACCATCTAAAATGGCCGCCATAGTGAGTGACAGCTTGCATTATGGGTACTCACTCAACTGCCGGCATATGCAATGAGGTTTCTTCTATTAATCTTTTGCAAAAAATGAGCAGGGCCTGCTCATTTTTTTGCAAAAGATTAATAGTAAAATAAGGTAAACAGAAACAGGGCTGAAAGTTGAGGAATTTTTATACGTTTTAGTGATACCTTTCGACTGACGAAACGCACCTTGTTTTCTAAATTGGTGTATGTAAAGGAAGGAGCATGTCTAAGCAATTTTTTGTCATACAAAGACTGACAATGATTAAAGAATTCAATTTTTATAGACCGCACTACCTAAAATGGCTTGGACAGCGTGTAAGTGTTTTGTTTGTTTAAACTGTATGGGCATCCATCTCTGAACCAATAATTCATATTGAACAAAGTAAGCTGGACGTAAATACGTCCAGGATCAGTGGTAAGTGCATGCTATTCAAATCCTACGGGTAAGAGTCATTCAATGTTGACGAGTGGGAATTAGATGGAGCTTCTCATCAATTCTCTGAACATTTAGCTGCATTTATATTCTTACGAAACTGCCAGGCAATCACATAAAGTCATGCCTATATGCCAATAAAGCTATCGCTGTTTATTACCCTAATGTGACCACGCGATTGACGACGACAGAAACGAAACAATGGTTCTTTCAGACACAAAATCTATGACGCCCATGGGTTTCCAGCGGGTAACATCAAAACCAACGAGAACTACTGTCGCAACCCCCTGCCAGGAGACCACCCAGATGGCGTGTGGTGTTATACAACCAACCCTCAAGTAGTATGGGAATATTGCGATGTGCCGTTTTGTGGTAGGTTTTTGATAATTTTGTTTTGACAAAAAATCTAAACCCTGTCCAATGACACTAGTTGGCGGAGGTGTGACAAATACAGTACACATAGCCTATTACATAGGAGACTGTGAGGACTACGCGTATTTTTTCTCCAGACTTACCTCGACTCGTAGGCTTGGTATGCTATCGGTAGTGTTGGTATCGGTAACGTTTAAAATTCTACACATACACTTGCTTAGCCTGCTCTAGCCATAGACTTATAACTCTATCCACAGATTTACTTACCGTATAGACTTACTAACTCTATCCATAGATTTACTAACTTTTAGACTTACTAACTCTATTCACAGATTTACTAACTATATAGACTTACTAACTCTATCCATAGATTTACTAACTATATAGACTTACTAACTCTGTCCACAGATTTATTAACTATATAGACTTACTAACTCTATCCATAGATTTATTAACTATATAGACTTACTAACTCTGTCCACAGATTTATTAACTATATAGACTTACTAACTCTATTCATAGATTTACTAACTATATAGACTTACTAACTCTGTCCACAGATTTATTAACTATATAGACTTACTAACTCTATTCACAGATTTACTAACTATATAGATTTACTAACTCTATCAGTAAACATTCATACTCTATCCATAGACTTACTAGCTAACTATTGGACCATGAAAATAATAAATTGTATGAATGCCAAGTACGGTTCGAAAAGAGATATAGCACTGTCGACCAAATTTTACGTTGTCAACTATGGTACATAAGCAACCAAAGACATCGTTTTTACTGCGCGCATTCATTGATTTTTCTAAAGCATTTGATAAGATCCCCTTCGGTTACTTTGGCTCATATTACAAAAAATTGGAGTTCATGGTGATTTTTAAAAACTTTACAATCAATGTATAACAAACGTCGGACGTGTATGAGAACGCAGGGTGGTATAACTGATGTTTTTAATTGCAGTATTGGCACTAGGCAAGGTTGTTTGCTAAGCCCTCTTTTATTTACATTGTATTTGAATGAATTTGTAGAATGTATCCACTCTAGTAATGACAATGGTATTTTTCTAAGTCAAAATGTATCTGATGTAAAAGTATTGTTATATGCCGATGATATGGCCTTGTGTGCTTACTCTCCAGTTAAACTGCAAAAACTACTTTGTGCTTTAAATGAGTTTTGCAAGGAATGGGGCATGTCTGTAAATTTAGTGAAAACCAAAGTTACGGTGTTTAGAAACGGAGGTGCCCTGAGAAATTGCGAGAGGTGGTATTTTTGAGGTGAAAATCTCGAAGTGGTTTCCAGTTACAAGTATCTTTGTGTTCTATGATGAACTCACTAACTCTATTCATAGACCTGCTTACTTACTCTATCCGTAGACTTATTAACTCGGTCCACAGACGTACTAACTTTATAGACTGACTTACTCTATGTGTAGACTTATTAACTCTTATAGTCGCCATAAGACTTACTAACACAAGTACTTCCTCTATCTGTAGACTATAAGTCTATCCAAAGACTTATACGCTTACTTGCTCTATCCAGTTACCTCTCATCATAACTAACTGCATGTGCCTCACATGACAATTCTTTAAAGAGGCATGAAACGCGAAAGCTCGTCAAAAATATATTTAAACAATTCGACGAAAGTACCATCTCGTAACGTCTACTACAGAGTTATTAAATTTCCCCTGTGAGTAAATTTCCAGACAAATTACTACTTAAATTCATGATTTGTGAAATAAGAGCGAAGGAAAAGCTCTGTAGTCACGAGAGAGTTTCCAATCCTCCTCCCGCCACTTATGATAAAAGCGCGCATGCGCTCAAAGTCATTCGACAAACAGCTGAATGACTAGATGGATATCAACCGCAGATTATCGTGTGATCGCGCTGCTAATCTGAGGTGGACAACACAGTATAAGGCATATCAGTGAAGCAAACGATTTTCATTTTAGACTATTTTTGAATTCGAATTATGTGCCCTCATATTTATATGTGGGTGAATATTGCCGTTAGCTCCGTCTGGTAGCCCGGCGTCCTGATGACGACGATTTTCCGACGACTTATGTTACTGTGGCACCTTCTAGTGACAGTTTTTTGCGCCCATGGCTGTATCTCCTAACACTATGCAGGATCGTTACTCAATTTAGCAAGTGAATTTATATGAATTTGACAATGGACGACGACGACTTCGTACGGATCTGACTACCGGTGTGCAATTTTAATTTTTTACGTCTACCACTATGTTTTCAGAGGTCCTCAACAGAATTTCATAAAATTTGGGATGTAAGGATCTATTGGTGAGATGACATTATTCTCACGTTTTCGGATGGAATCGATGTATTTTGTGCCACCTAATGGCCATTTTTGCTGTTTTCGACCGAGTCCGACCCTCTATCAACCAAACCATTCTAAGGATGATTGTGAAAATTGGCATAATTGTTCTTAGTGCGAAGAGGGTGGTTGACGATGATTTTCCGACGACTTTGACTGCTGTGGCACATTCTAGTGGCAGTTTTTTTTTTGCGCTCATAGCTGTATCTCCTAAGCCTGCTGCAGGATCTTTGTTAAATTTAGCAAGTGTATTTAAAAGAAGTTGGCAACGGACGAAGACGACTTTCAGACAAATCCGGCGAACGCTGTGCCCCTAGTGGCAATTTCGTTTTTTTTTTGTTTTGTTTTCCTTTGCTTCTCTGAAGTTCTTTGACAGATTTTCATGAAATTTAAATAACTTTCTATTAAATAAACGATGGCATGTTCCCGTTTTTGGATGGATTCGATGTATTTTGCGCCATCTAGTGGCCATTTTTATGATACAAATATTCACCCTCAGAAGCACAACGTTAGCGATGCATTCGTGGACGCATTTCAACGCTTCGCGTTGCCCTTGTTTTAAACAGTTAGGACTTGCACCGACTGATTATTAATCAGTCTGGCTGGTGCTTGAAGTCACCACTGCTTTATTATTTACATCAAAGGCCAAAGGTCATACTTTCCATATAAAGGAAATGTCCTATGTCTATTTCTTGCCATACCAAAGAGACATCGGAGAAAAATCGACGAACGATCGTTTTTTTTTTGAAATTTGAAACTAAAAGAAAAGGCTTTCATATCAACAGGAGTTCATAATCTCCACAAACAAACCGTACAAAATTCCTGGTGAACAGGCTGAATTTTGTTTCCGTGGCAGAGAACTACTTTGAATAATGCAGTTTAGTCCGTTTTTCGCCTTTCTGGGCTCTTTAATATGTTCGTTGGAAACATGTTCATGTGCATCTTGTCAAAGTTTGAAATTCACTGCATGCTGCCTTTCAGAAACACAGTGTCGCGATAGCGAGCAAGGTCTGTCTTATAGCGGAAAGCTGGCAGAAACAAAGTCTAAAAGAAAATGTCAGCGATGGGACAGTCAAGAACCTCATCGACACGGCCAGATATTCGACTCATCAATGCCAGAAGCCACAGCAACGGAAGCCAGCAACTACTGCCGCAATCCAGACAAAGATAGTGCGCCATGGTGTTACACAACTGATCCTTTGGTTCGTTGGGAGTACTGTGACATCCCTCTATGTTCCGAAATGTAACTGTTGGCATTGGATGCAAGCGCACAGAGGTACAAGTGCGACATTGTGATGATTTTATGACGCAGGACTTTCCCGCAGAACATCTGTACATGACCGTAACGTAAAAATTTGATGCAGTTAAATTGCTGTCAACGTATACCAGAAGTGTTCCTTAAATTAATTTACCTGTTCATGTCTTATGCATTTTCAAGGCCGTAGGAAGCGGGGACCCACGGGGGGACAGGTACCCCACAATTTAGGTCTTCGCTCACGGAAACTAGGTCGCAAGCTCGTCCCATAGATATCGGTAAATAGGCGTATCCATTGTTCACTTTGTTTATCTTTCTTATAATAAAGATAATGGTAAGCATTTATCGGTAACCGGCTGATGTGCGCCCAAGGTACGATATCCGAGCGACCTGAAATGTTAGACCCAACAAAGACGCAACAAAAGAATTTCAAAACAATGGTAGCATCCCATAGGCAAGTTAAACAATAGCTTGCGATCTCCATACGACTTCATTTGTTATGGAGGGCAGCCGCGAAAAGAAAAAACACGGTAAGAGTTACAGAGAGAAATTTTAACAGAACCTTTATTAACTTCCATTGCTTGGCCCTGGCTAAGACATTTCAGTTAGAGCCCCCATTTCAGATCGTCTGAACGTATATTGTACGTACTTCGAAAATGTCCGAAAAAATTATAATGCATGTGATTTTCCAGAGCAAATTTATTCACGTTTTTGAATTCAAAATGACAATTATTAGGGAACGCAAAATGTAGGCCTACTTATTCGGGACCCCCTCCTGAAATAGGTAATGAAGTCATATGTCCGGCGCTCTCTTTTCCATTTTTATTGAAATTGTTTTTTTTTATATAAATTAGAAATCTAGTTGACAGAGAGTGGCCCTGACAGTACTATCAGTTGCTGTTAATTTTATGTTTTTGAGTTTTATATCTTCATGTTTAAGGGCCTGTGCCCATAGGTGGGGGTCCTATGCCTGGTTGCATGAAATAATCTCAAATAGGGACTCAACTAAGTTTTCTAAATCTTTGAGGATTCGTATCGTTCTTTATTCACTTAATCTTTTTCTATCATTGTACGTCTTGATTACGAATATTCTTCTTTGGATACTGACATTTTTTAACAATACAATTAAAAACCGAGCCTTTATTTGAATGAAAATAAATAGGCACTTAGCCCTTTATTAAGGACGTTGTACGAAAAGATCCCAACTTATTTCCAATGATATTGAGAATTCAACATACAGCTCACTTTCGATTTTTATCAAAGGAATGGTAATGGGACTAAAACAGCTTAAGAAAGGACAATTAGTGTTTTCACAAGTCTGTAAACACGCAGTAGGTAGTTGATTCCCTATTAGGGACTGTTGCATGCAGCCGTGTACGGGTCCTAGGACTGGACGCGTTGACTCATATCCAACCTTTTCCAATCTTCTATTTAAAACCCTTTCCCTCTCAGGGAGGGAGACCCAAACAATGGCCTCAATGGGCTCTCTTTTCCTGTTTTCGTGAAAACGAACCTTTTATGTTGAGGAAGACTATGAGAGGGTCACCCGGTGATGGATTTGTCTGTCATTTTTGTCCATTTTTAGTGACTGCCTTTCATATTAAGCAGCCCCCTTTTACACAGGGTCCTTGGCGGGCGGCTCGGGCAATTACCCTTTTGTCCTCCTATAGTTCTGGCACTGTCGAGTGAACTACACAAGAAGTAAAGGAAACATTATGGGGATAAAATTTCAAAATGGTGGAGAATGCCACATAACATGTTGATGTAAAGAGCAGCAGACACAAACAACCAAAAGGCGTGATGGTATCGAAAACAATATCATTGAGGATTGGAATTTGAAGAATTTTAAAACAAATATTTTTGATTTATACAAAAACAATATTCTCGGTGTGTCTATAACAGAAAAATATCGAAATTTTCCCTAAAGGATTCCCAGAAAAGTATCTCTTGATTCCATTAGTTTCCGACCAAAGTATTCTCAAAAACCCTAGAAACAGTAAAGCTACATATTTCAAAAACACAACATTTCACTATTACATAAGAGCATCATCAGCCAAAAGAGAAAAAAAGTGCCAAAGAATTGAAAGCAAAAAATCGGGACAAAACGAAGGACATTAATGATCGACCACATAGAGAACAAGCCATCCGCACAACTGTAAGAACACTGAACTGGTGTTTTGGTTCAGTGACCCTCGGACTGTTTCGCTTTATAAGCATCGGACTCTTTGAGCCTTTCCTTGCTGTACTCAGTAGAAAGTATAACGATATCGATCTCGATTAACTCAACAAAGAAACCATTAAAGAGTTTCAATGGAACCTTGATCACGTGGTATAAATGGCACATAGTTGTAGAATCAGTGCAGACATTTACTGGTGAGTATGTTACCAAAAATGAGTCGAAAAGGCCTGAAAGCTTTTAACATTTGAGAAAAAAGATTTCCTCAGAGAACTGATTAAGGGAAAAGCCAATATTATAGAGAACAAGAAAACTGGCGCAAAATTTTGATTTGGCGTCAGTTTTCTTGTTCTTTTGAATGTTGGCATACGTTGACTTTTTAGTCAACGTATGCAGAAGACTTGGGGAGATGTCGGTACGGATCGCTGCACAGTTCCCGCAATCGGATAAATGCAACGACAAACAGTCTGTAAATCATATTTGGAAACGCTTAAGAATGAAGGCCAAAAAAGGAACTTTCGTCAGTGAAAAAATTTGCAAAGAAAAACGGTGATGGACCCATGAGGGGGACCAAAATTTTTCAATTTGTGACATATGTGCCCCATCACACGCGCACACATTAAAGTACACGCTCACGATTAGCTGCAACATAATAAATGCCCAAATTTGTCTCTGTGTCATTTTACTATTTATTTTTTGTCGGCGGCCAGGGGGGGGGGGTCGGACCGAAGCCCGCCCGTAACGTTTACGATGATGACGCTCTGTTCGATCAGTCGCATCCTGACTAGTCCGAAGGACATCCTGCAATACGCACGTAGCGCTCTACGTTTGAGTCCGCGTCGGCGTAAATTGAACCGAAAATTTGAAAATAGTCTATTCTCAACTTTCTAAAATTGAGTTGGTGATACACACCGCGTCGTCTTTCAGCTGCACGGTTGAGCACACGTATCGCTTTAACATCTTAATAAAGGTCTAAGGAAATATAGACCTCGTTGAGGAAAAGAAAACCGGCTTAGACCAAGTTTAAATTATAGTTTAACTAGGTTTTATTATATACCACTTGTCTAAAAGTTAAACCACGACCTTTAAACCTGATTTACGCACAATTTAAACCAAATTTCATTTTAAATCACCTTTATGAAATCGGCTGCAAATGTATAGGTGATTTCACAACAGTGAAGATAGTTTAACGACTGGTTTTAAAGACAAAAATGGGAAAAATATTGCGATTCGCATATTTGACTAACCACTCTGGCAGACCCTGCATAGGGTAATGGAAAAGTACCGTTTTTCACCAGCATCAGCCAAAGTTTGGTTACCGAGACTGTCAAGAAACTTACGCTTACAGCTCAGAATTCCTAAAAGAAATTTGCACGGTATCCAGTTCTGATGCCTTGTTCATTATGTAGTCGATCATTGTTCGCCGTGATGCCCGGACTTTTCTGTCTATTCTTTGACACTTTGTTCTCGTTTGCCAATTGATACTCTTATGTAAGAATGAAACGTTGCGTCTGTTTGTCTTGTTTTTGAAATATGAAGTTTTCAGTAAGATTGTAAGGTTTGTGACAGCAATTCATTTCATGATCGTTATTCTTAGAAAAAGTACTGTAGAATAAGCTACTCACACGTGTCGATCACTGCCGGTGATTTTTGATGACCGTGCACAATGCGCGTCTAACAATGCACATATACTATCTATCGTAAACAAAAATTTCTGTGACCTTTGGAGTGCAAGTTTAAACATAAACCGTAACAGAATACCACTGGAATGAACCAGAATTCACGTTGCCAAAAATAAATTCGTAAAATTTCTTGGTGGGGCTCCTTTCCTCCCCATGAGATGCCCCGTCTGCAAATCTTTGGGAATCACCTAAAAATCTCATGCAGTAATTTCTGGATTTGGTAAAAAAATCTCACGCCTAAATGCAGACAAAGATTCGCAGTTTGTGCTTTTCATTTTTATGTTGTTACCTTGTGACGGCCCAACATGCCAATGTTATTTTCTTCTGTGTGAGTAACTTACACGTCATAGACGACTTTTTGTCAATTAAAGTTAAGTTGTAAAAAATGATGAAGTTCCGTTTGTAAACATGGGTGCAGACTGAAATCCGGGAAAAGTTCTTTCATACAACCTCAAAAAGAGCAATTAAAGCGCACTAGATAATTTTTTTCAATCTGAAACAACCTACTAAGAAATTGGCGTTTCCGTGAAATTTGATGAATATTCGCTCAGTTGACCTCCGAGAGGGGCAGGCACCAACTCGGGTACCCGTGTTTCAACAAAGGGTTTTGAAGAAGCAGTTGACCTCCCGAGAGGGGTAGCAGCCACCAGAAAGTACGTGACATTTACATTCCCACGGGTCTGCGCCACGTGTTTTCAACTAATAAAGTGATAAAGAAGTGATCATCTTTCGCATGAGTTGTCAAACTAAAGTGCAACTACAATCTTTCCTGGTGCGTCTCCGTGAACTCGTACGTATGCACTAAGACCGTCTGCTCTAGCTCCGGAACAAGACATGATTTAGCACTTATACCTGCTTAAAATAACGAATAACGTTACACATGTTCGACCAATTTTGCTTGTGCGCT
Source organism: Phoronis australis (assembly GCA_002633005.1). Taxonomy (NCBI): domain Eukaryota; kingdom Metazoa; phylum Phoronida; family Phoronidae; genus Phoronis; species Phoronis australis. The sequence continues at coordinate 1,337,154 of NMRA01000038.1, read as the reverse complement.
TCTATAACCTCCTTTCAGTTGTATAAGACCATACACAGAAAAAACAAGAGCAACGCCGAACGCTGAAATGCGCGCACGCCTGCACTGAAAATGGTGTTGCTTCTAGGGCCGTTTGATGATTTGTATAATAAAAAATGGCCATTAAATGGCACAGAATACATTGAACTCACCCAAAAATGGGAAGGTGTCGTCTCTCAAAACTATTTGCCGAATTTCATGACAATCCGTCAAAGAAATCCAAAGATACAAAGGCAATGCTATTAGGAACCACAGCGATAGTCAAATCGGTCCATCTGGTGTCAAGTTTATTGGAATACAATTGCAAATTTTCAAAAACATCTTGCAAGGGGCTTAGGAGACACAGCCGTAGATGAGAAATAAGTGTCACTATGGTGCATCACAATAGTTGCACCCGTTTGAAAATCCACATCAGTCATGCTCTTTTCGAGTCAGTAGAAACACGTCTGGAAATTTTCATAACGACCCTCGGCGTAGTTCGGCAGATACAAAAAACAGACTAAAAATAATTAAAATGGTCACTAGTTGGTGCAGAATAGGTCAAATCCATCACAAAAAGGAAATTAAGGTGCTGTCGTCTTCATAACAGAAACTTGTTTGCCAAATTTTATGAAAAAGAATCAAAGAGTTATGAAGTTACAGAGGCAAACATAAAAAATAAAATTGCCACTAGGGAGCACAGCTGTACTTGGATTAGTCAGAAACTTGCCGTCATTTGTTGCCATCTCCATAGGAACACATCTGCCACGTCCGAAAATCAACGTCAGCCTCGGTCTTCTCATAAGGAACACATCTCCAAATTTTACTAATGATTCTTCAAGTGGTTTGGTGGATGGAGAGGGAGGTGTTAAAAACGTACTAAAAATTTTTAACAAGAGCAACGCCGCATGTTGAAATGCGCCCAGGAATGCAGTAGATGGTGCACAAACGTCCAATCCATTTGAAAACGGCAAGATGTCATCATCTGTTTAATAGAAAACATTTTACCAAATTTCATAAAAATCTGTCAAGGAACTTCAGAGAAACAAATGAAAACCGAAAAAATGAAATTGCCACTTAAGCGCAGAACGTTTTTTGGCTCCGCCTGTTGTTAGCTTCATACAAATACAATTACTAAATTTAATAAACATCCTGCAGTGGGTTTAGGAGAAGCAGCTACGGGCAAAAACAAAACAAAACTGCCACTAGGAGGCAACACAGTAGTCGAAGTCGTCATCGTCAACCGTCCTCTTCACACTGAGAACAAATACGTCAATTTTCAAAATCATCCTTAGAGTTCTTTGGTTGATAGATGAGCGGACTTAAAAACAGTAAAAATGGCCACAAAGTGGCGCAAAATACCTCGAATCCATCCGTCATCTCACAAATAGATGCCTATCAACCAAATTTTATGAAAAGCTGTTGAGGCCCTTTAAGATACAGAGGTAAATGTAAAAAACTAAAATTGTCACAAAAGGCACACTGGCAGTCAGATTCGTCCGAAAGTTCACTTGTGCCGTCCTATTACTGAAAGAAACACGTGCAAAATTTCATGAACATAGTCCTCAAAGGGTTTTGGAGATAGATCAGCGGACGCCGAACAGAGGGGGATGATGGCATAATGTGTCCACATATAAGTATGTGGGTGCATAATAATAGACTTGGATTTCACTGATATACCGATAACTGGATTTTTGAGGTCTCACCAAAATCCACGGGAAACAAATCCAAACAATTGCTTTAACAATTAGCTGTGCACTAGTGGAAAAGACCTCAACTTAAAACTTGGGGCCATTATCATACACTATAGGGCCAGCGGCCACACTTAAAATGGTGGTGTCAGAGTTTAAAAACATCATATGATGGAACATCCTCCACAAGTTGCTTCCATGTGATGCTGGTAAACACCAGAGCCACCAGTTATAGTGTAGCCACACATCTGTCGCAACGACTCCAATTTCTGCGGAACCGGCTCGAGGTTTCTGTCTCACTGCAATGTTATCCCAGAGACAGTTTTAGGAATTCTGGGCTGCAAATCGCCATATTACCTATGGAAATATTTACCTTCCTACAGTAAAAATTTGGCCTGATGCAATAACCAAAAGTGGGCCTGAAGACATCTTAAATGAACGCCTCACCAACTTTCAAATCGCGACAACTGAAGTGAGAACTCAGTGGACTTTATTAAAGATAATGTAATAAACAGACCACATCATCATACATTATACATTAGAAATGATTGTGAAATTAACAAATCTGTATACATGAACAGCATCTTATTGCTTAAATAGGTGAGCAAATTTTTACCCTCTCCCCACAGGTTTACTCATTCGCTGAATTAATCGGAAGTTGTTCATTTTATTTTAATCAGTTACCGTCACAGTAACAACAGGTTTCTGGAAACTGATGAAGTGCAGTGTTAGTTGAGCTCCATGAACAAGAACAACCATTAGAATCCTCATTGATATGGACATGTTGTTACACTGTAGCCAGTGTCATATTTCTACACAGTAAAACATGCGTTTGGTATTAACAAATACATATACCGGTACTTATATGATTAAGCTAGACTATCCACCCGTCATTTCGTCAATCTTAGTTGTAACAGAAAGTACCACCCTGACAATACGCCATAAAAACTATTATCAGCACAAAAATCCTTACCACAGAAATTGAACTTCAATCACACTCTGGCACTATTACCACAGAGTATGGGACCGAAAAACAACAAATAAAAACTGGGCCGCACTTGCACTAAAAACTGTCTTTGGTAAGTGTGCCCAAGTGTGGTTGGCGTACAGATTCCATGGTAAGGGTTTGTGTGCGAGGATAGTTTTTGAGGTGTGCGGTAAAAGTGCACAGTAAGGGTGTAAGCCTCTGAAAAGAGTTGTCTTCCACCACCCAACAAAACTTAATACATTACTCTAATCATGTCTGGTGACTGCAAGACTTAAATGTCGGGTGGCAGAGGTCAGGCGACAAACTCAGGCATCACTGACTTCTGATCAACTGTTCTACTGCCATTCCACTAGCTACCAACGCTTCTACTTTGTAATCAACTAGCCTGCAGGTAGAGTTTGATCAGGTGCTGGAGTTCACATGGGTAACCAGACAAGGGACATCGGTGGTTAGCCTTCACATAGTTGTAAATACACGGATAGCAGAACACATATCTGTAACAATAAAATACTCAACAGATCAAGAACTTCAAGCTATGTGACTGGCTAGTTCCCGGCCTAAATGCTAGGTGGCATGGCAGTGACCTGTTTAGACTGAAAATTTTGACTTCATGCTGTAACATTTTTGTAACAGGGGCGTGACTTAGTGACATGTATGAGCTTAAATCTCATGATTGTCCAGGCATTCATTTCGATGCACAACGACAAAGCAAAAGCCCTGAAATCACCTCTATTTTAACCAAGACTCACTTGGAGACCACTTTCAAAAGATGGCTTTTGTGACGGAAGGCAGGTTTATAGTCCTTTTAATATATTCATGCTGGGCTCAGATATTCACAGTCCATATGGGGGTAATAAAACCACCCTTTCTTAAGCTGTGTTTAGTGCACAGTCCGACTGGGACAGTTGTATAACTAGGAGCATGGCTCACAAAGAAGTGCTTTCACTGACCATGTATGTCAATACCAATAGAACTAATGTGTGTGAATGACACCCATGACTTACAAGGGTCTGCAAAATTCTAAGCCAATATGCAGACTAGTGACCTTTCCCCAAGTACAAAATGCTTTCCTGGTTTCTGCTGTCACCTCTCTCCCAAACAGCATGGAGACCCCGAAAAGTTCCATTCCATTTCTATTGTTATCCAGACTTTGTCGAGATTTTTAGATGGGTTGGTACAAAGTATTTTGCAAAATAATGCAACAGAGACCACACGAAGCTTATACTCTGATCTTGCAATCCACTCCACTAAGAACTGTTTCAACCCAGCCTGAAATTCATAAATAGCCATTCTAAATGGCGCAGCATGTAGTTTCAATATTTTCCAATATTTACATTTTCATTTTTCAATGTATTCTTTTCTACTTACCCTGAAACAGCTAATGCTGTGTCATTTGTGCGAATACGATTACATAACAAACACAGATTGGGAGCATATGCGCTGACATCACTCTGAAAATTGAAGAAATGAGAATATTGTGTCTCTGGCCATAAAGTAACAAACATTCACCACAGTAAGTTGTCTCTGGCACAGTAGGTTGTGAGAATATGGGTTGAAATCACCCTTAAAATTGAAAAAAATGAAATGTCACTGGCCACAATGTAGCACACATTTATTACAGTAACTTTCAAAGCTTTATAGCACTAAATAATACAGCAATTTATAAAAATGCGGTATTCCATCAGTAAGTTCTCCGTTCAAGTATTCGGCTGTTAATGACAGAAGGGACGTGGAACGATTTCTGGAATATTTTTCATAATTTCTCATGCAAAAAACATACTTGAGTGAACAACTTTCGTATTTGGGTGATAAGGAAAAAATCAAGAAAATTTTTGGATACAAAGAGGTCTATTGAGAGTATTCTATGTCCCATCAAATCAAAAATATTTTGTTATGCAGAACTCTGGCATTGATAGTACAGCATAGTTCAGATCAACATTTACTGATTACCAACTCATTAATTTACTAATCCAGGGTTTTCTGGNCCAATTTTCACAATCATCCTTTGAGCGGTTTGGTTGATAGAGGGGTGGAAGCACAAAAACAGACTCGAAAACACTAAAAATGGCCACTAGGTGGCGCAAACTATGTCGAATCCATCCGAAAACGGCAGGATAGCGTCATCTCACTACTAGGTGCCTACATACCAAATTTCATGAAAATCCGTTCAGGACTTTTGAAGATACAAAGGTAAGCATAAAAAACTAAAATTGCCACTAGGGGGGCACACCGGTAGTCGGATCCGTCCGAAAGTTCGCACATGCCGTCCCATTCATGAATGGAACATATGTGCCAAATTTCATGAACGTATGTCAAAGGGTTTTGGAGATAGAGCAGCGGACGCCGGACGCCAGACGCCGGACGGACGCCGCCCGGACGGACGGACGGACGGACGGAGATGACGGCATAATGCGTCCACATATAAATATGTGGGCGCATAAAAATGCGGTATTCCATCAGTCAGTTCTCCGTTCAAGTATTCGGCTGTTAATGACAGAAGGCACGTGGAACGTTTTCTGGAATATTTTTCATAATTTCTCATGCAAAAAACATACTTGAGTGAACAACTTTTGTATTTGGGTGATAAGGAAAAAATCAAGAAAATTTTTGGATATAAAGGGGTCTATTGAAAGTATTCTATGTCCCATCAAATCAAAAATATTTTGTTATGCAGAACTCTGGCATTGATAGTACAGCATTGTTCAGATCAACATTTACTGATTACCGACTCATTAATTTAATAATCCAGGGTTTTCTGGTGTTTTGAGAAGTAAATACCTTACCGAGTCTGAATAGGCATTTAGTTTTGTTATTCATCATAACTTAAATTACCACAATGCCAAACATGCTCATATACAGCTGAATCACATTTGTAGTGATGAGTTTCAATTCTCCCAATCAAACATGTGACGACATAAGCAGGTTATATCACTCTGCAATATGTCAACAATGGAGGACATGTCTGATTTTTACGAGGATTTCGAGCGCTCTCAAAATGAATAGAATGATTTGTCTGATGACACCTATGACAACAAACGTTGACGGCAATGCACAGGAGCGAACTCTGGTGGCGGAAGTGCGCAAAATAGTTCTGTGATCACGTGATCCTGCTGTACTGTTGCCAGCACAATCAGACGTGCGACGAGTTGAGTAAGAAAACTTGAGCAAAAAGATAAATACTCATCTTCCCGATCGGTTTCCATGTGCTGGGAAAAACGTTTGGAGAAATTTCTGACCACAACATACCGATGCCAATGTGAGCAGTGTAAAATTCAATGATCACTCATCGCAGACACTCTGCTTATGCCATATCCATCACCACCATCACACTGTGACCATACAATATCGTTTCTTCTTGCGCTTTTAAAATTGCTACAGCCAAAAATGGAGCCAACAACAGGTATTCTTACCTCAAAAGTGACACAACAGGGAACCAGGGTCTAGTCTACGAACTCTGACTCGACTCGGGGTTGATACTTAACCAATCACGCCGCATGATTCAAGTACAAAATTTGTAAGTTTATTTGAAGCATGCGATGTGATTAGTCAATTTTCAAGATGAGTTTCAAGTGCAGAGATTAGACCTCAGGCCCAGGAGAGCTCAGCCAATAGGAGTCCTCACCTCGGGCCCTGGGGAACCCTGCCAATGAGAGTCCTTACCTTGGGTGGATTTGGAATGGGTAAGCTGGCTGGTGAGACACGAGTTTGTTCGCTGTTGTACCACCAGTCAAGAAACTGAAGGAAGAACGCCGTCAGAGAGAGACCAGTGGATAACCATGATATAGTGAGAGAAACTGTCCGCATTAATAAATATTTCACTCTTTTAGGAAAACTGCAAACAGAAAACAAAGAACAATATTTACATGAGACTGGTCATTAGACATAATTAACTAGAGAAGTTGTAAAAATGAATTGAACACAAATAACACACTATGGCCAAAAGACCATCAAAATTTACTCCATGCCACTCAAAACTGATCAATCAAATGGCGTAAAATCTGATCTGAAAGCTTATGCAAAGCACGCTTCATCAAACTGATTATCAAACTTTGGCGGGATTATTTTTGTACAGCACCAATGAAAGAGGTTATGAAAGAACCATGATCAAAGAATATTAACTTTTGATTTGTACCACTTAGTGCTCTATAATTAGTCTTTACTTGTTCGTTATTCAGATGAGAATTATGGTCTTGAAAAGAGCTGACAGCTTGTTTGTGTTCAAGACTATCGACGAAAACAAAATGCCGTGACAAGTCAATTTGCGGAGTCCAGCCAATGTAATAACAAACTGCCAATTCTTTCCAACTCCAAAACCACATTTCAGTATTCTGACTGAGGAACAACTTGGACCAATTTCATACTGGTAGGTGGTTTACATCAAAAGTGTGTTTGGTGATGGAATGCAGGATTACAGCCACTTTAACAGGAACGTAAAGTTTGATTAAATCACAAAGATTAACAACAAAAGTTCTCACATATAAATTGAACACTAGATTCAGCTATTACTCCTAAAGGAGAACTATTACCTCATCGTAGACACATCTAATAAACTATCTTCTGATCTGAATTGATCCACGTCTTCCTCTGTAAGTGTGTCCAGTGTAGCACCCGATAGGTGAATGAATGGGGAATAATGACACGTCTTGTTGAATGTGTACAGAAACAAATACACAAACATGCTACTGCCCCAGGACAAATGGACATACGGGTAGATTGTGACGAACAATCGTCTGCACTTGTCAGCCAACGTCTGCAAGACCAATGATATCCAGTGTATGACAAGGGATGACAAATTTAACAGATTAATTAATTGTTGAAACGATATTTTCCCAAGCATGTTGCTCTGTTGTGAAGTTTATTTTTTTAGTAAGCATGTTACAGATGACATTTTTTCCAGTCGAGATGAAACTTAGGTAAAATTTGTATTTCATGATACCCTCAAAGCCTAATGTTTTTGGATGAAATTGGACCAAAGATGACACTGCAACAGTCATTTTTCACTATGTGGACTTCTAGCTCCATGGTCCTTTATTCTCAAATTTTATATGTAAGTAGATCTCACTGAGCGTTATTGGAAGCATGTGATTCGTTTCTCGCTACGAGTTAATATTCTTGAGTTATTCGAAGTTTTCTGATAACTGCCCTTTATTGATTGACAGCTCAGGTGTCCTTTGAATAATCTGTCTGAAATTTGTTATTTGAATAGATCTCATCAAGTGCTAAAAATTATAAAGAGAAACAAATTTTAAAGTAAATTTCTGGCTCCGGCTTAATGTTCTTGACTTATTCACAATTTTCCGATGTTTCTGGTCCCACACGGGTATATTTCTTAGGATACATCCCAGTCATACATCTAAGAGTTCAAGAACGACATGGGTTCTACACCCTTCCTGTGGTTCTCATGTTTGATCAACATGAAATTTATACACGGTAAGTGTCTCATTAATAGCGTCTGATGCTTTTGGTTCAAATCAGACACAAGATGGTGTTGAGGGAAACGTTTTTCGATGTTTCTCTTTGCGGTGCCATATTTCTGCAATCTGTCAACAGATATTTTTGAAATTTGTTACGTGGATAGCTCTCGTTAACCGCTATCTGGGGTATCCATCCATTTCTCGTTCTGTTCTACTATGTGCAAGGTATTCAAGAACTACTGGTCAGATGACTGTTCTTTTATTGACTATTTTAGTGTTGCACTTTTGTTAGTCTATCATATCGTTCTGCAAGTTGCACTTTTGGTTCAAACAACAAGAAATTCATACACAACATGTATCTTACTAAAACTTCAAACCTTATTGGGTGAAATCACACCAAAGGTGATGATGTGATGGCCATTTTTCATTTTTTTTTTTGTAGAGCTTTAACTCAGCGGTAATTTTTCATTACGAACATTCCACAATTATTCCAGATCTGATGACTTCTCTTTCATCGACTGATTTTTTGTACCATATCTCCAGCGTTCCTTGTCAGGGCTTTCTGAAATTTGGTATGCGAATGGTTCTCATCAAGCACTATCTGAATGCGTTATCTGAGATATTTGAAATTTACTGAGTTTTGGAATTTATTCACCAATTCCTCGCTGTTTTTTGTTGGTACACTCATCCAACCACATGTGTAATTCCTTTAAACCTGAAAATTCGTGCATTGTGCTAAAAAATGTATAACAATTCTACAAAAATTTTGTTTAGAGCATGACTTTAAGATCCTAGAACCATCAGCTGACACCCATTTTTCAGAGTGGGGAGACCTAGTAAGGGAGTTGTTTGCAATGGCGCCGCCTTTGTTATTGTTGTCACTGGCTTCGGCGTCATTTTTATAGTTGTCGCCGTTTTACTTGCCAGATGGTCAGCTGCAGTGACAATGGCTTTGCCGATGCATGCACTTGATGCATTCTCATCTCATCAGTGTCATCCTAGTCGTTTACATGGAGTGTCAGTGGCGTCGTCATCTTCATCATTGAAGTAGTGAGATTCGTTGTTAATACCATCAATGCCATGGTTGCGTTTGGCATTGTTATCGGCTCACCAATGTTGTCCGTTGGTTGCTGCCACCATCAGCAGTGGGTCATTCTAACTGTCTCCTTTGGTGTCATTGTCACTGGCTGCGACATCGTTGACTTGTCTCTGTAGTTGCTGATAGCATCTTTACTGTTGTTGTCAATGCCAGCATCATCGGCAGTCTTTTGGTTGTCGGTGTCATGAGCGTCGTCTTTGTATTCGTTGGTGTTCTCGCTTTAGTCATTGACCTCAGTTTAAAATTCTTCATTAGATTTCACTATGTGCCACTCCTCAGAGCATTTTCATATGTTTTTCTCAAAAAGATTTGCCAACTGAAATTTGTACTTTGCCATTTTCAATACTCGATTATACTGGTATAACTTATTAAGAGTTTTGCCCTGTGTTATTTATACAAACTGTCAGTACAAAGTATATTAAATATGATGCAGAAGTTTTTCAAGTTACTCTTTGTCGAAAAACTTCACAAAATGAAGGAAATTCACTTTTCCACCATATTTTGTGTAAAACAAGAGAAAAAGCCTTGTAATATGGAAGACAATTTCTTGTTACAATGTTTTTTTTTGCACTGGCAGACCTACTGATAGTCCATTTCATGTGTAGTGCGTTGTATAGATCAAATATGCAATAGTTCGCAATCGCAAATTTCACAGAATAGAGAACGTTCACACATACAGGCTTCAAAGATTCTGGTTACACGTACAGCAAAAATGTAATACCATATTTCTTTATAATTGACAATCTCCCATAAAAATTTTTGGAGTGAGTATTTTTCACTCAAACTATAACTGCTTGCTTGAGTGGGAATTCTTTCAAATGACACTTTTGAGATTACCGTTGCAAAAGGTTTCCTTTAATCTGATACTGGAATTTGAAATAAGACTTACTAGAATTAAATTCCATTATTAGATTCAAATTTTATTTGTTTTCTCAACTGGATGCCTCAAATTCTTATGTTTACTTTAAGGACAAATGTATCAAACCTGTGACATGTGCAGACCATCAGCTATTTCCAGTCTTAGCTTTTCAAACAAACTGTCCAACTTGAGCTTCAAATATGGTACAATCACCTGAAATAAAGAAACGTTAATTCTGAATTGAGCAGTGATAGTTCCGTCCAATGTCAAACAACAGGCAACACATTTACTCAATTAATCGCCATGGCAACAGCTCCAATACAGAGACAAAATATCAATTTATTGGAAATGGCAAGACGGTTGACTGAGTTACAATTTGTGATGTTTCCAAGGTCTCAGAACAAAAATTACGTTGATGGCATTGACTGCTGAAGACCCGAGTAGTATTTTGTAATATTCAAACAAGGAAAACTTACAAGAAACAACAGAGATCTCCTTAGCACGTGCGATGGAAGTTGTTTTTGTTCAAGATTATGGCACACTCGCTTCAGTCCATAGAAGTTTTCAGAGAAGGACCCTCCTGAAAAAATAATCACGCTCAAAAAATGGCAGCTTCAGAGGTTTGAGGCTTTAAATGAACTTGTGATGAGAACAGTGTTTGGCAACCAAAAATCCGAGCCACAAATATCTGGGCCCGAAAAATCAAATCTTACAAGTGACTCAAGCTCTACATAACCCACGTGACAATTAGTTCCACGTGACTGATAAGGGTGAAGCAGGCTTCTCCCACTGAAAATCCCCATGACTTATAAGTTGCCTTAACAAATGACATCTCACTCACCCCCATCATCTGCAGACACTGCATTACCATATCCTTTGAGTTTCCAATACAATAAGCTTAATCTGGTGGAAACAACTACAGGTTCACTACTTTCTAATGGAAGATTTACACACTCAGTTAACTCCAGCATATCTATGAATAGGCTTGACTTGCTGGGTGGCTGAAGTAAAGCACCTCGCCTAGCCTAGTCTTGGTGTGTCAAGGTCTGAAAACGCTATTCTCATGGCCTTTAGCACACTTCCCAGAAGTAAGATGGATAAAAGCATAGATCTGCAGATTAGGTAAAAATGTTGCAAAAATCTTTTTCAAAAAGGTTAATACAAAGTCCAATTTTATATTTTCAATTATTTCAATACTATTACTATATTTAGCATACACTGTTACCATCATCATCACAATTAATATCATTTCATTGTGCAGACCATTACAGTATTATTGGGCGATACTGATAAATTTCATTTCCTAACTACAGCAAAACAAACATAAATCGGACCCAACAAAATCAAGAAATTTTATCCAAATACAGTAGGTGAAATATATAACTTTCTTGAATTGCCAAGTGCACAAAACAAGAAAATCTTACTGAAGACATTGCGCAAGTTACACAAAAAAACGGTTTAAACGAGTGTTACTGGGGATTCATAGTTATTCAATAATCCTCTAAAATGTTATTTACAGAGAAATCCTCTTTTTTATTTAATAACATTTCAGTCTCTGAAAAAATCTTGAGCAGAGTACGTTTCTTTATAGTTATTCAATAATCCTCTAAAATGTTATTTACAGAGAAATCCTCTTTTTTTATTTAATAACATTTCAGTCTCTGAAAAAATCTTGAGCAGAGGACGTTTCTTTGTAAATGCACAAAACACTCACTGTATTTCTTCAGATAATGGTGTTCTAAAACGAGGTCAAAAGCAGTATACAGTTCATCGCTGAATCGGAAAATCCATCCAAAATAAGCAGGATTCGACTCGGCAAGAACCTAGAAAAACATAACAATAGTCACTGGAGCTGAACTGGTATATCTTTGGAGAACATACGTCAGAGTGTCAAACATTAGTGATGCTTGTTAAGAACACCATAGCCAGCTTTTACATAGCAAAGCATCGTTCACATACATGTTGTCAAACTGGCAGCGCCAGACCTTTGGATTACAGCTGAGAGACAGGTGCAGACAGCTGATGTATTGACGTTTGATTGCCACATTCACCGTTGCCCTGCATGCCACCGTCATTGTTGTTCAACACGTTTAGAACAGAATACAGTAGCATGAGCTTCATTACAGACTCTCTGTAAAATGTGCAGTTGTCCATAGCACATATAAAGAGAATACAACCCAACAACCCTGAAAACCAAAACATAAAGCAATAAAGCTCTAAAAACTAAACAACCTAGGAAAAAATAAAATAAGCTTACATGACCAAAGTGTTTCAATGAGGAATGCTTCAAAGTATAACATTCCAAGGGCATGCGTGCCATTACAATTTCAGCTGAAAGACTTCTGAAGAATCGTCCATAAACTGCTCACTCTCATTTGCTGGCACACCCATGTGACATCCAGGATGCTGCCCCCTTCTGCCATCCGAGGAGAGATCTGAGATGTATGAATGGTTTTAGTAACAGGATTCCCACAGCTGATGAGCAAAAAAATGGCAAAACTTACTTTGCAAGCATGGCCCAAGGCAGGTCTTAGCATGGACATTAGACTGTCTTGGGCAACGACGTCAAACACTGAGGGCCGTGATTGACCAATGGCCGAGGTCAAATGAGCACCAAATTCAGCCATCTTCACATTGGACCTTCGTTCAATGAGGTCTCAGTCCCATATGTCACTGGGTTGTAGTGCATACCATGTCATTCATGACCTATTCAGAAACAAAGAAAATTTGATTTCAACATCAAGAAGTACGCATGATGAGTTAAAGCAAGACTGCAGTTTTTGAGAATCACATTTCACATTGCTTGAAATCATATAAAGATGTCAAATAATCTTCAGGTTTTCCTGAATGACAAAAATTTTCCTCATTTTCTCGAAACATGGCCATTGTAGCCCAGAATAAGAAATGCCTGGTGGGCGACTATACAGGATAGCAGGTGTTAACCTATCTCTTTATTACAGTATATTGTCGAGGGGCTGATTAACCATGCCTGTGCTGTGGCTGTGCTATTTGCCTTGCAGCTAGACAATGATCACCGTCTATAGCTGGCCAGTAGAGATGGTGGAGCTCCTATTGAAGCTTCATAAGGCGGAAGCTTGTCGGCGAATTATGCCTCATACTGACTAAAACATCAAAGTCACATTGTTTTAAATACCTTTTGCACATAGAGACACCTTAGGAGGCTGTCGATGTCTTTAATTCCTTCCAACTCGGAGAAATACTCCCATTATCAAACTTTTTCTTCGAGCAGTCCCTCGTTCAGTTCCCAAAATCGGTCACTCGCCATTTTTACACTGCACACGTCATGCGCCAGGGGATATGACATCATGCCACCTGTCGCGCGCAGAGTTAAAAATGGTGAGTTACCGATTTTGGGAANTTTTGCCTCACGCATTCACCATTAAACTGCATTGAAATGTTGTCCAATTGGCTTTTATTGGAAACCACAGTGCAGAGCTCAACATCAAAGCTTCAAATCGAGTTTATGTCAATAAAAACAGGCTGTTGCAATTTTCATTACTTCGTTGGCCTTTTTCTGCATGTTTCTCAGTTTTTACAAAAGGGGGCACCATATGACGAACTTAGGTGTCACAATAAAATGGCTGCCGAAGGCAGTGCACATTTGAAATAACTCGAATCGATGAATGCGGTATATCTGTGAGAGTTAAATCGAATCCTATTCAGATCATAACTTTGAAGTGGAATAATTCGGTGAGTACAACAGCAAGTCGGTTTTATGCTTAGGCGGACGACCATTGGGTTCCCCAGTATAAGTGGTGGCATTTTGGAAACGAACATTTGACTGACAAGACCGCAATGGCTCACCTTTGGCCTATTTAAAAATTATTGAGGTTACGAAGTCACATCACCTAGCGAGCGCGGTAAAAATTTGGAGCGTGCGCAGTACAAAAATTTTGATTTCACGATTTTGGGAACTGAAATAGGGACTGATCGAAGAAAAAGTTTCATAACAGGAGTATTTGTTGGAGTTGGAAGGACTTAAACACATCGACAACCTCCTAAGGTGTTCCTCTATGCGCAAAAGGTATTTATAACAACGTGACTTTGATGGTTTAGTCGGTGCGAGGCAAAATTCGCCGAAAAGCTTCTGGCGTACAGAGCGCCTATAGCCTCTACATCGCCTCTGCTTCGGGCCAACAGAGGCGATGGTCATTGCCTACCTTGCGGCTTGCTGCGTTCCATGCAACCGGGCACGCAGAGGGCCTGAACTGGAGGCGATAACTTAGCAACTGTGTCACAAAACGACATCAGACTAATGTCGTCAGACTTTGTGTAATTGTTAGAAGAAGAATTAAAAGTTTCACAACAGAACAAAAGACAACATAAAGTTACCTCTCTTGTCACTGTTCATAAAGTTACCTCTCTTGTCACAGTTCACACACGGCCATGTTTATATCTAAATAGGTCAACTTTAAATAGGTCAAGGTTCCGGCTGTGTTAGGCTGGCGGTAAAGTCTGTTACAAAATCCGTCAACATCGTCAGATTTTGGTAAGCGTAAGGCATGTTTGTGCTCTGTGGAGTTCAAATGTAGGAGGGAGGCTCATTTTAATATAAAAAGTTCATACTGCTTTGTAGTGTTGTAAAGATATTAGCTATGAAGCCAACCGTACTCCGCTGTATTTTAATCCCAATTCAATATGGCGGAAATTGATTTCTGAAAGATTTGGAGACTGGAATTTGTACGGTTGGTATTTATGAAGCTGTACTGGTTCACATTTGAAATCAAGGTGTGTAACACGACATTTTTGACAACTGGTGTTCGAATCATTTCTGTGCAGTCTTACTAATTTTTGGTGCCGTGTTTGGTTAACGCCCCCTTCCAATCCTTTCCGACATTAGTTTACATTCAAGCAAGTTATCGGAAGGCGGAAGTTGGAGCTCTGATCCAGAAACCGTCCGCTATATTTGTTTTCCTATTATTTTTTCTTACATATTGAATTGCTTGTTCACTACTACCCTCCCAGCCTTTTGTATTAAGACTAATGTCTAACGTCAATTCACACCTGGGTCTGGTGTGTTTTTAACTTCACACTGCCCAGGCAGTTTTGCTTGTCATCTCATGAAAGTTATATCAACATGTGGACAGTGACCACCATCCTACAGCTACGTATGACAGTGGAGCTCCTATAGGTGCTTCATGCGCCGGAAGCTTTTATCCAAACTATGTCTTGCACTGACTAAAACATCAAAGTAATGTTGTTATAAATACCTTTTGCTCACAAAAGGACACCTTACAAGGCCATTGGTGTATATAATTCCTTCCAACTTGAACAAATACTCCTGTTATCTAAAATCGGTAACTCATCATTTTTAACACTGTGCATGCCAGGTGGTATGACGTCATAAAAATGGTGAGTTACCAATTTTGGGAACTGAACGAGGGACTGCTCGAAGAAAAAAGTTTGATAACAGGAATATTTCTTTGTGTTGCAAGGAATTAAAATATATCGACAATCTTCTAAGGAGTCCCTCTATGCGCAAAAGGTATTTATAACAACGTAGCATTGATGTTTTAGTCAGTGTGAGGCATAATTCACCGAAAATCATCTGGCATATGAGGCGCCTATAGGAGCTTCACAGTCACTACTGCGGAGCCAGTAGAAACTATGGTCACTGTCTAATCAAGAGTTAACGACAGGGACGTGCATGCAAAATCAGAGAGTCAGTCAACACTCGCCTTGCTCGTTATGGACGTTTAAAAGTGGAAAACAACTAATAACATATTTTCTTGCATAATGTTTTGCCTTTTCTAACAAAGAAAAGTGTGTCATCAACTTGAAGACTGTATGCTCATGAGACGCGTATCTGTCATTCGCTAATTTTTTTCAATATTGATGACCAGTTTGCATAAAAAATATTTTCTCAGAAATTCATTGGTATTATAATCTAAAAGCTATAATGAAGTGAAACCAATTAAAAGCATGAAAGTTTTTTGAGACATCCAGTTGAGGTAGAAATATACAGAAAAAAATTACTAAATTCTGGAATTTGCTTACTTGAGTTAGCTGCATTGCATCCGTCTCTCACGGACTTCAGCTTGGCTAGTGGTGTTACTATCATTCTGGCCAATAGGTGGCATTTTAATCAGACGACAGCATCAAGATCAGGACACTATCCCGTGTTAACAACAGTTTGAACTTCCATCCACCTTGTTTATTCAGAGAGGGGCGCTTGTGCAGAGCTTCTATGACACCCCTTTTGGACCTATCTTCCTCACAGTCTAGAATAGTGACGTCATCAGTATCAAAATAATGTCTGGTGGCACATAAGTGGTTAAAAATAGCCAATTTTTTCTGTATATTGAAACCAATTTTGATAATTCACTGTTATATGTATGTAACCACGTGGAACTTGTGGATGAAGAACAGTTGATTAAAAGGATACTAAACCCTGTTTTGATGATTTCAACCAATCGTCGTTCTTTCACATGCTAATGCATCAGTGGCGTCAATCTTGAAAGATAAAGGCAGGAATCAACTAAAAACTTATACTTCCTATCTCAGAAGTTGGACAGTATGGTCCTTGGTGGGTGGTCGTTTCCCAGAGTTGCCGTGTAATTCACTAAAAGCAGGAGTTTTCAGAGTTTTCCATGGTTACAGAGCATTATTTCGTTTCAGAGAACTTGACAGGAGAGTTGTTCTTAGTATCTGTGAATAGGCCAAAACTGGGTTTGGTATTCTTTTAAAGAGTTAGTGGAAAAAAGAAATTGGCCTGGTGGCAACGCCACTTATCACTTACAAGTTTTTTTACTTGAGAATAGTGTGCGAAGCTTTTTTTTCAGCACCAGCAACTAATTTAGTTTACTCAAGGAAGAGTCAGTGTAAATTTTAAACTGGACATTAATTTTGTGTCAGATTTTTTTGGCCATTGTTTGCTCACATCGGTGTAAAGCTGTACATTTATATGACTGTGCACCAAGGCTAGATCACTTAGCCTTTGTTGAAAGTTTCACAAAACATAGTGACAATTACTTGCACTACCTAGAGCTTTTGACTAAAATTTCTCAATTCTGTCATGTTTGCCTAAATATATTTTGCAGATGCTCTGGAGTGTGTGAAGAAAGATGACAGATTCAAAGTACTTTACCACCACCAAGAAAGGTAAGAGAAGGTTGGTGTAGGTGAATGTGTGATGAGTTTTATGATTACTAGTTGATATTTTGTCAATAGCATAACATGTATATAAATTCACCAAACCAGGCCAATTCTGGTATTCCATACTTCCACTCTTCTTGGTCGTGAGGTAAGATTATGTTGATTGTACAATGGTGAGCACACGACGGGCTTCGCCGTCTTTTGTTCTTCAGAACTGTTGGGAAGGGATGAAATGTGACATCCCTCATCTTTGGATATTTATCCAGCTAATGCCACTTCCTTGAATCAGCATTGCAGCCCATGGTACAACAGTAGTACTTTCCTGGCATGACTTAAATATGATGTAAACTATAAAGTATTTAGACGACAGATGCTAACACGTGAAACTCCTCAGCGAGGCTGTTGACCTGCCTGTTGTATCTGAAGGTGTGCTGCTATTTCGTACCTGACAGCTTGGGAGAGCGATCAGTGCAAAGGTGGCAATTTAGGTGGCCTTTCAGTCGTACTAATATCTCAAGGTGTTCAAATTAGACCAGTACCTTTTCTTTTACATTTGTGATAAGTGATGACATCAAAACTGACAAATTAGTGTGGTGTGTCCTAGATCTTCAGATCTCCTCAAACGAGTGAAATTTAATAGAATCTGCATGCCCATCATGTGGTTGTAGGTTCCGACCTGAAGCTCGTAGGTCATGAGAGGTCATCAACAGTTGATTAGTGTTAATGAGTTTACTGCATTTGATTGAAGTTGCACGATATATTGTTAATTAGTCCACTGCATGCGATTCAAAGTGCATGCAATTAAAAGAAGGTGCCATCATCACGTATTTTTTTGGTTGACAAGCCAGCGCAGTGTCCCGTGTAAGCTTTAGAGACCTGGTGTGACTCAAAAAATGAATTAATTTTTAGTGAATGTGGCCCTGGTTCGACACATGACAGCTTAGTTTGTAAAGTTGACGACACTTCCTTGTGTTTTAGGTGAGATATTTGATCTCAAGACTGAACTCAATAGTGACAAGAAGGAGAAGAAAAAGGAGGCTGTAAAGAAAGTGATAGCGTCTATGACAGTTGGCAAAGATGTCAGGTTTGTAGTGGAGTAAATCCTTTGTCAGTCATCAGACATGGTTGGACCGGTTGCAAACTCCTGTCTCTGTAGCACGTGCAGATGAAAAATGTTGTAACTGCCTATCGACGGTGTAAGGGTTCAAAACAGGTTACTTCCTAGCTATGGTTTTCATTACGTACTGCTGAGTCAGCTGCAGAAATGCAATTGAAGTGTTGCAGAAGTACCCAAGCTCTTAACTAGTAGTTAGGAATTGAACCTACGACCTTTTGTATGAGAGCCCACCTTGCGTTGTGATTGCATTGAAGTCCATGTGTTTAATTGACCTATCACCAGGATTTTGAGTGACAAACAACACATTGCCGGGTAAATCTTATTGTTTGTTTGTTGACATTTCGCAAGGGGGCGGAGCTTGCGATAGGTCAATTGTGGTCGTGTGACACGTGTAAATGTTGGCTATAACTTGGCGTAATGTTTCTGTAATTTTCCCTTGTGTCTTACCCAAGCCTGTTGTCTCTCAACATGTAGGGGGGTTCTTAAATTAATAACATTACATAGTATTGTGCAGTAAAAGACACTGTGCTCACTTCTATTTAAACAGTGCTGGTGATCGTGAGATTGTGTAAAGTCTTTGAAGTAAACCACACGTATCTATTGCAGTGCTCTGTTTCCTGACGTGGTCAACTGCATGCAGACGGACAACCTTGAACTGAAGAAGCTTGTCTACCTCTACCTCATGAACTATGCCAAGAGCCAGCCTGACATGGCCATTATGGCCGTCAACACTTTTGTCAAGGTAACTACACTGCTATGGATTGTGTTGGTGAATATTAGACACCCACTTGATAGATATCAGCAAAGAAGATTGTAACTAATACTGGACTTACATTTCAACTGAACGATGTTGCATCGTCATCGCGAAGACTTTCACAGTGGCAATAATCTGAAATAAAGTGTCCGCAGGCTGTGTTGTGCACAAAAAAGGCCTTGCATGCTGCCCTGTCTCAATGTTGGGCTTCTCTTAGCCAACTTACCTTTGGTTCAGCTAACCCGCACACTCATGCTGGCTGTTGCTCTATGTTTGTATCATCTTGACTGATGTTGTAAACTCGAGCTACTTAGCCCCAGTCACAATTATTAAAATACGCATCATTTCCATGTGAAGTTGGTGGAATCATCTTTCTGTAACACACTGTGTTTGGTTTATGCTTGCCTGTCAGATTAAGGGTCCAAAATTAATCATGGTAGAATGTAACCTCTCTTTTCCTGTATCGCCCTCATTGAGTCATTTCCCTCGTACTGCAAGAGCAAAAAGGATCCAGTCGTGACTACTCGGCCATTCTGATCCTAGTCCCCCACCCCATTTCCTATAACAGCCATATAACCTCCCTCTTATTCATGTGGCCCGTTGCCTTTAGGACTGTGAGGACGCCAACCCCATGATTCGCGCGCTAGCTGTGCGTACTATGGGCTGTATCCGTGTGGACAAGATCACTGAGTACCTGTGTGAACCACTTCGTAAGTGTCTGAAGGATGAGGACCCCTACGTGCGTAAGACAGCTGCTGTCTCTGTGGCCAAGCTGCATGACATCAATGCCCAGTTGGTGGAGGACCAGGGTTTCCTTGATCTGCTTAAGGATCTGTTGTCAGACTCCAATCCTATGGTAGGTGACCGTGTATATTTTGTATAGTGACTTGGTGTTTTGGTAGGTGACCGTGTATATTTTGTATAGTGACTTGGTGTTTTGGTAGGTGACCGTGTAAATTTTGTATAGTGACTTGGTGTTTTGGTAGGTGACCGTGTATATTTTGTATAGTGACTTGGTGTTTTGAATGGGTGTATGATTGATTTTACACAAGTTGGGATGTTTGTCAGAAGTCATTTCTGCAAATTGTTTCATCTGTCCTTGAGTGAAGGTATGTAAATACCCTTTTTCCTGTGCTTTTTTAAGAAGATTTATTAGAGGAATATATCAGCGTCATTAATGTCTCACTTCTTTATGTACAGTACTGTGACGTGTAGTTTTGTTAAGCAAATTTTAGAAAAGTTTAAACAAATTTAGCTCCTCTATACAGTTGTTTTCTTTTCTTTCGTCTAGGTGGTGGCCAACACTGTTGCGGCCATCTCTGAGATCCTAGAGGTGTCGCCTAACGCTAGCCAGGTGTTGGAGATGAACTCTCAGGCCATCAATAAGCTATTGACTGCTCTTAATGAGTGCACAGAGTAAGTGTCTTTAGCACTGCTAGGCTTAGGCTTGTACGGACAGTTGTCTAATGTATGACAGGATCTTGAACTGAATCAGTGACATTACTTAGTTTTAAGGTTTTTCAGTAATGTTTTTTATTTTGTAACTTTTGTGTATCAATTTCAAACAAGTTTAAGTTAATACATAAATACAATACCTTATTACAGCAGTTGTCATAGTTTATTGTTTTATCACAAGTAAACTTTACTAAGGAACACTGCAAACAAAATAATGAATGTGGCTTTACCGTTGTGAACAGATGCCGTAGATCTATATAAAAATAAAACTGGACGTCAGAACTCAATAAGATTTCGCGGCACTAAACTGCGTCTAAATATTCATTTAATCCATTTCAGCTCCCGCTAAATCTCTACAAAATGTTGTGACTGTTGCTTTATCCATGTTGAAATCTCGACAACTTACTGCATAAGTCCATTGTTTAAACTATTACTAGAACATCTGACAACTTACTACACAAGTCCATTGCATAAACTATTAAGCTCCTATAAAAGTTTCACAAAACACTATTTTATTGCTATAAAATTTCGACTCAGTAGCCAGCTAAGTAATTCTAGCAAGACGTTTATCCAGGTTTAGTAGAGTTCTGTTGAAGTCTTTCTAGTTTATTTGGAAAACTATTTAACCTGTTGTATCAGAAGGAATTGTTAGTCACAGATAGGCTTACTGTAAGTTTCTTGCTTCTGCTCACTTTGGTTCAGTTCTGAAACATGCACATGTCAAGTAGAAATTATTCTTGTTACCTACATTCAACTACAGGTGGGGCCAGGTGTTCATTCTGGATGCTATTGCCAACTACAATCCCAAAGAGGACCGAGAAGCACAGAGGTAAGGGACAATGAGAGACGGATTACACGGGACTGAATTTTAGTGACGCCTGGAGAATGAGGAGGCCATTTTACTTTTGTTTTAAATGCATCACCTAATCACGAACACTTAAAGGGTCTTCTCGCAAAGTCAAACGTGCCACCACTGCAAAAGATGTACCTCCCGATACAGTTAAGTGCTGGTGAGAGAGCCACCAGCCCCACGTGATCAGCCCCTTTGCTTTCTAAAAATCTCCCATTCTGTTTTATGGGTTGTGATTGAAAACTAAGACTCCCATCTTATCCCTTGTATTGGTGTAGTGGCAGTATGATATATTTGTGATAAAGTGCTTTGTCAAGTGACATCTGGTGGTGAAAAAGTTAAAGCTGTAGAAGCATCATGTGGTGACTGTGATATAGACCTGGCTTTGAACATCAACGGACAGCTGAGCACAGTCTTTGTTACAAATTCACTGTAGGAATAGTAGGTATTATAGTGACAAAGTGCAATCTTTATTAATGTACTTAGCATTATCTAAATTGCATTCATGTGTTCCATCCGCAACTGAGTGTTTTGTCACTTAGATTGAAAGATAAAAAATATTTTTTTCTGTACCAGCATAATTGAGCGGGTGACGCCTCGCCTTGCGCACGCCAATGCTGCTGTGGTTTTGTCAGCGGTCAAGGTCGTCATGAAGCTGATGGAGGTCCTCGACCAGACCAGCGACTTTGTAGCCAGCCTCATCAAGAAGCTAGCGCCCCCTCTGGTCACGCTGTTGTCCGCAGAGGCGGAGCTACAGTATGTGGCACTGAGGAACATCAACCTGATTGTACAGAAAAGGTACAGCTGTTGAACTCTCCTGTTTGTGGATTGTTAAATTTCTCAGTACAGCCACAGTTTGTGGTGATCAGAATGACAAGAATTTAGGCTATTTTCCTGTTAGCTCAGTGAGATGTAAATCTCCGGATATTGCCGTTCATTAAAAATGGAGCGTGCCATCACCATGACTTGCAAATAGCTAGCGTTAGTAAATGCGTTTCGGATCACGCAGAGAAGATGCTGTTGTTTACTTGACTTGACTTTGTTCGAGAGCATTGACTGTTTTGTTAAACTTCCTGCTCTGCTTCAGTATTTGATACCCAACTAATATCTTTGGACATTTGTTCATAGGCCGGACATTCTGAAGCACGAGATGAAGGTATTCTTTGTCAAGTACAATGACCCCATCTATGTGAAGCTGGAAAAACTCGACATCATGATCCGGCTGACGAATCAGGCCAACATTGCACAGGTCTTGGCTGAGTTGAAGGAGTAAGTGTCCCTGGCTGTGTTGGTAAATAGCATGAGGTCTTTGGTATGCTAGAATTTGCATTATGGGTTCACACGGTTCCTTATGGCTATTTTGAATAAATCACTAGGCCTGCGTACAGTCCAACAAGCATTTTAATGTCTGTCTTCTGTAATGTGCTCCGGACACTTCATCTCGGAGGTCATTTAGCAGCAAATTTATGTGGTTTCTATTATTTGTGAACACTAGCGCTGACCCCGCATACTCCCATTTCTAGATATGCTACAGAAGTGGACGTGGACTTTGTTCGCAAGTCGGTACGTGCCATCGGCCGGTGTGCCATCAAGGTGGAGGCGGCGGCCGAGAGGTGTGTCAGCACGCTACTTGACCTCATACAGACCAAGGTCAACTACGTGGTTCAGGAGGCCATCGTTGTCATTAAGGTATTGGGTGGAAAGGGTGTGGCCTGTGCATCAATTGAATAGCAGGATAATGTCCTTGTCAAATACAGGGCTTGTCTTGGAATTTTCTTCTTTTAAGAAGGTTTTCTCAATTTTTTTTTTGGTTTCGATTTCTTCTTATTTGATTTCCAGTTTATTTTTTCGTCTCTTTTTATCATTATTTTGACAAGCAAAAACGTTTTTTCAGTTAAATTTTACAGTTCAAGAAATATTTCAATCACTCAAGCCTGTTAGTGCAACGATACATCACCTGGAAATTTTTCCTCTTTTTGTCATTGGTCATTCCTGGCCCTGCGTGTAAATTTTATTAAGTAATGCAATGATAGGCAAATGTGTCATTCAATAGTTCATTGCTGGTGGTATCTTACAAGCGAGAGGACATCAAAAAACTTTCACGTTGTTACTAACGCTACTACTGGACTGAACTGTAGTTACTTAAAACGATTGGGTTTAACTTCATAATAATTTCTGGAATATATTTGGATTTTAGTTTACGCGTTGTCTTTTTCCGCATAACATCGCTCGTTACATTTTTCCTGTCCACCTTGTAACGTGCCAATACGTTGGGTAGGAGGTAATACCTTCTGTTGTCGTGTTAAAACAGGACATCTTCCGCAAATATCCCAACAAGTACGAGAGTATCATTGGAACGCTGTGTGAGAACCTGGACTCCCTAGATGAGCCCGAAGCTCGCGCCTCCATGATCTGGATCATCGGCGAGTACGCTGAGCGCATCGACAACGCTGATGAACTTTTAGAAAGGTACGGTCAAGCAAGACATTGTCGCTAGCAGCCATGTGGTCACTTGAAGCTGTAATATGCGTACAACATTCATCAAAAAACGGCTTTTAATTTAGGCCAGCAACGATTGTAAATCCAGCGTCGTGTTGTTTCTTACTCGGATTTGAAATTGGTCAGATAATAACGCACACTTCGTTATTGCACCGCGCTAAGCTCATAACATTTGCTTATGATAATGTGTTGGTTGGTTTCATCTGCCAGAGTAGTATGGCCGTTAAGGGAATTTCTTGCTTTCTATTCCTATAACGTTCAATTCAAACAAAGGATAAGAACGTGATGATGTTACATTGGAAGAGCAAAAACACCTGTTACGTAATTTTGTTTACACCAGAGGGCGTGACTTATAGCTGCTTTAAAGCTTGTGTTACTAATTAGTATCCATCAAAGCAATATTTGATTGTGAACAGGCAATATGACGTTACGGTTACGATAGTATGTGAACGGAGTCCATTTTTCCATCTTCCATAGTTTCATCGAAGGCTTCCAGGATGAGAACACTCAAGTCCAGCTTCAGATGTTGACTGCCATAGTTAAACTGTTTCTCAAACGACCCAACGACACACAGGAACTGGTGCAGCAGGTGCTCAGTCTTGCTACTCAGGTAGGACATGAAGGCTATATGAATGCTGTACTGGCTTGATCAATAGCATCGGTCTAATTATTCTTTGTGTACGA
This sequence comes from Phoronis australis, assembly GCA_002633005.1. Classification (NCBI taxonomy): domain Eukaryota; kingdom Metazoa; phylum Phoronida; family Phoronidae; genus Phoronis; species Phoronis australis. The sequence continues at coordinate 1,312,631 of NMRA01000038.1, read as the reverse complement.
CTGCATCACTACCAAGTTGATACGTTATTTGTCATCCAACATCCTCAGAAGTGTTTAGACCTGATGATGATAAAATGTAGCCACATCAATTTTGAATTCAGGGTGGTGATTATTGTATTATTACAGGTATTGAAACATGTTCTGATGGAGTCAGTGATAATAAAAGTCGCAGACTTATGTGATTCAAATAATGTTTGCCGTCTGTGTTCTTACCTTCCACACTCCTTGTGTCATTTTAATTAGTTAAATAAACTAAATTTTGCAATTAAAACTGGGTTGAGTGTCACGCATTGGTGAATTACTCATCACCATACGACGCCCTTCTTTTGTTCACAGGACAGTGACAACCCCGACCTGCGTGACCGTGGCTACATCTATTGGCGCCTGCTCTCTACTGACCCGGCAGCCGCCAAAGACGTGGTCCTGGCTGAGAAACCACTAATCTCAGAGGAGACAGACTTGATAGAACCCACGCTGTTGGATGAGCTCATCTGTCACATCTCCAGTCTCGCTTCAGTCTACCACAAGCCGCCATCAGCGTTCGTCGAAGGCCGTGCGGGTGTCTCGGCGTCCAGACGAGCACTGCCTGCCAGGGGGCCCGGCGGGTGAGTGTACTGTGTTTCAACTTAAAATCTTACTTCAGTTTGGAATGTTAGTGCAAGCAATATCAGCATGAAGTCATCGACAGTTTTTTGAAAATTGATTGTGTAATGATTCCTAGCTCTAGCTACAGTGGAAAAATAGTAGGAATCAGACCTACTGATAGCTTGCTTCTTTGTTAAATGGGACTTAAACACCCTGCATTTCACAATATCTTCAGTGTGTCTGTTAGTCCAGCGAATTGACCAATGAAAGGTTGAGGTATTTATTGATTATTGATTTTCACCGAGGTCACTACGTTAGTTTTCAGACTCTAAAATGTGATAGTGACTAAGGTTGAGTCTATATTGACCACTACAATAGTAGTTATATTCGGCTGACGTTAAGCTGCTGGCCCGCAAATGCAACCTCGATTAGACTGCATCCCAACTGGCTGAGTTCAATGATGGCAGCCGCCTGCTCGAAGCCGGTATTATTTATGGCCATGCTGCGAAGAGTCACAAGAAGAGCCGTGCCCGAGTGCTGTCGAATAAAATGCTTACAGGCAACGTCAGCCCTGGAGTTCTGCGCCTTCTGCTGTCACGGGGATGGTCTGGGGAGGGGATTAATGCACCAGCATATCCCCAATGATCCTGTCCGTGACAGGTATTACAGGTATTACAGGTATATTACAATAGTAGTGGTCAATATTGCGATTGATTGATTCCGAAGCACTGGTTTAGAACTCCTTAATTTTTCCAAATTGTATACCAATTGTGAACGGTGACTGCTTGAATGTGTTTTGAAACTTACACATTTGTTTTGCTGCCAACAGTCAGGTGAGCGATGCTGGAGCAGCCGTCCAAGAACCGACTGCAGCTGCACCGACCGTACAGCCCACGGTCATTCCAGGGCAGGACTCATTGATCGGCGATCTACTCAGTATGGACATTGGCGGGCCTCCCATGATGCAACAGGCACCACAGATGTCAGCAATGCCACCTTCAGGAGGCTTTGACTTACTAGGAGAAGGCTTGGACAATTTGGTTTGTGTTTTCTTGTTTGTTTTGCATTAAAAACGGCTTCCTCTCTGGTTTGAGTAGGAAGATTGAATCTTGTCTTCATAGTGTTTACAGAAATTGTTAGGTATGTCATGAATAAGAAAAAAAATTATGTTCCAAACTGCTTTTGATCACCGTTCGCCATATAGACTAAGATGTCTATGGTTGGCCATGTCAAATGTTTACCGCATTTTGCATTTAGTTTCATTGCATCATTTTGCTCTGAGTTGCAGTGCGTCATTTTGCATGTTCCTCTATATGTGCAGCTCCTGACCCGTATAAGTGCTTTTCAGCTGGACCAGGGTCAACCATCCGGGTCAGATGTGGCTGGTCTGGGCGCTATATTTGGCTTTGGTGCTCCGTCTGTGTACTGCCCCCCACAGGAGGTAGGATAAACCAGTGAACCATACAGGTCTTAGTAAGGTGTCACACTCATAGTTGTAAAAATAACTTTCTCTGCTGAGAAACTGAGTTCATATAAAATTCATTATATGAATGCATCTTTTGTGGCCTTATGTTGTCATAATGTTCTTCTTGGTTTAATATTTTGTCTCAAAATGCCGCTGGTGAAATGTATTGAAGTATCCAACATATAGTGGTATTAAGTGTATTTGTACTTTCTCGTGTACCTTTGTTGATAGACTAACACACTCTACAGTGACTTGGTTTGAACAGTGTCACTTGGTCACTTCAGGTGTGGTTACCAGCTTCCAAGGCGAAAGGCCTGGAGGTCTCTGGAGCATTCACACGGAAGGCCAACCAGCCGTGCATCGAGTTTACATTTACAAACAGAGCCATGGAACCCATGGGCAGCTTTGCAATACAGCTGAATAAAAATAGGTGGGTCTTCAATCCGCACTTTCTACATTTATTTAGCAGGCAATATGTCCTTCAAGTGAAATTCTGTTTTGTCAAATTTCTTCACAAAAATAAAGATTAAGAAAAATGGAAAAGTGTAATTATGTTTGTGCAAAATAAATAGAGATTACCAGAATTCCAGCTGAACAAAGCGTAATATGAACCTATGGGTGTCTGTAGTCAAGGTAACGGATAACAAGTGTGACAGCGTAATGAAATATTAGCCATATTTTGCATCCCAATTTATCTGGGTTAGTATAGCATTTGTGTGAATAGAGTGGTAAATTGATAAGTTTGAAGTTACCAAAGTGAGGTTTGAGATTTGGTCTTCCGACTCGCTAAGTATCATGTACGGCAAATATCGATGAGGATGACGATTAAGGTGGTCTGTGGAGACGAGTATTTGCTTATTGGAATAAACATTGACCACTGTAATTTCGGTATCTTTTTGGTTGCTTTTCTCGTGTACACACCACTCTGGTGTTCTCTTGTAGAAATATAAACTAAAAAAGGAGGTGTGAGGATGAGTTGAGTGTTTGTTTTTTCAGTTTTGGTCTGATACCATCAGCACCGCTAACAGTACAAAGTCCCTTGCCCCCTAACCAAAGTGCTCAGACTACCCTATTTTTAAATGTAAACGGGCCAGTCATGAAGATGGATCCATTAACAAACTTGCAGGTAATGTCTCTCGCTTTATTTAGTAATCTTTGATGAAACCTATTACTTGGCTTATGGTTTAGATATTTTAAGTTTTAACATTGTTTTGCCCACAAGTTGAATAATATCAATTCCAACTGTTGAGATGTCAAAGATCAGCACTGTCTTGCTATGCTTCATAGTTCAGAAAGTTGTGTGTGGACTGTATTTCCTTCAGTGTATATACCCAGCTAAACGTGGGTGCATACATTATTGTTCGACAACCATCACGGTAAATTGGAGTGAAGTGCAAGATTATATTGAGCACTAGATTTATGGGACTGGTATGTATTTAAAAAAAATATTCACTAATAGTAACTCAGCATTCAAGCTACACTTTGTAAATCAAGCCGTAATATTCAACTGACCTCAGAATATGTACAACGGTCATTTGAATATAAGTACATCATTCACTTGTTCCCATAGAATTTGTCCAGTGTTGAAAATCAAGTTATTGAAGTTGTGACGTGTCTGTCAACAGGTGGCGATAAAGAACAACATCGATGTGTTCTACTTTAGCTGCTTAGTGCCCATGCACAGCTTGTTTGTCGAGGGCGGAGAGATGGACAGGAAGGTATTCCTGGAGCAGTGGAAGGAGATCCCGGCCGCCAATGAGGTCCAGTGTCAGATAGTCAACAGTAAACAACACAGTGCAGGTGAGTTAAGTTGGCTGTGCTGTTCTCTGCAGGTGAAGATTTCTTTGTACACAGACTAGAGATTACATGCCTAAATGTTAAGTGTTTGGGAAAATATAAAATTTGGTCACAAAGTCAAGGCGTGCGATATTGGTCATTCTTGCTACTATGTCACCCGGAAAGCCAATAAGAAGCAAGCTGCTAATAACTTGCCTATGATTTATGCTTCCAGTATCTCAGTGGCGTGTAATTAATCATTGTTAAGTCTTACTTCACACTCCAAATGGGTGGTTTTGAACAATTTAAAAATCCAATTCTATTAATGCATTAATGTAAACTACTTATACTCATTGGGTCGACAATAGTGGTGGAGACTGAAATGTTTTTCTGGATCGATTAATCAGAAACCTTTCCAATTCGAGGCTCAATTCTGAATTGGTTTTGAATGACATCTATCAGTATGGGCAAACCCGTTCGCTATGTTAGGCAAGTTCGACTGGGGACTCCTCAGATGACATTCTAAGAAAGAGACTGAATCCAAACTTGGATGATCTGTTTCCCTTGAACGAACAGCAAATGTCACTGCCCTAGGCTATGAGATGAAGATTTGTTAGCAGCCGCGGAGACTTCGCCCCGTTAATGTGACTTTTCAGAAATGTTAGGAATTCCAGACAAAGATTTGCATGCAACTAAGGAGACTTCGCCTTATTTATGTGAAATTTTAATTATTTAGTAAGATCACAGAATCTATTTCACTGACTTGGAATCTATTTTGATTTGATGTTTTTCTTTAGTGATGATGATATCAGTGACAAGACGTCACATCGTTGCAACATTAACTTTGTAGCCAGTGTCAACTCCTCATTAATATTCATCAGCAAGTTACATGATATTGTTTCTCGCACAGATTCCGCTTCCATGAAGTTAAAGAATAACAACGTATTCACGATAGCCAAGCGTAACGTAGAGGGCCAAGATATGCTCTACCAGTCCATCGCACTGACCAACGGAATCGTAGTTTTGGCCGAAATCAAAATACAGCCAGGAAATCCCAACTTCACGGTAAGCAGATATTATTAATACTATCAATAGTAACAACTGTGGTAATTATAATACTACTACTACTCTTCATGTAGTGACAGTGTAACTTCTAGTATGCGCATTGCAATTCGTACTTTAAACGATGGACGTCACATGGGAGTCTTTGTTTCTATTTCTCATGAAGATCCGGAACAATCTTAACAAGTATGGAGTAGCCTACGCCCAGCAAGGAAGAAATATGTTGGATGAAAGTCGAGGGGAATATGTTTTAAGTAGCGTACACAGTGGAGTTGTATGCTTCCGTAATCTTTTCATATTTTCCTTTTCAGCTATCATTGAAGAGCATGTCTGTGGACGTCATTCCAGGGATACAGGCTGCGTATGATGCTATTCTGCACAGCTAAAGCTCATTGTTATCGGAACTTAACAAACTGACTATCATTATCCTCATCATTGTTATTACTGTTGTTGTACGTGGACAGTAGACTAGATCGAAAATGTAGGATTGACTGGAGCACGCTATCGTCGTCGCATTGCAATTCTTGGAATTGTTCAACACAGTTACACCTTGATGGCTAACTGCTGGACCATGAAGATTTAACAGACCTTCCAGAATGTCAGCAGAGACATGTGGACTGTGACCCAGTTGCTAACTGGAGAACTTACGAGTGTCGTATCCAGGTGTAGTGTAGGCATAATCCAGATTGTCTCTTTCTGAAAGGTCAAGTGGACGCTGTTGAATGACCTTAGGGCAGAACTTGAGTTTTAGTCGCTGTGTTTTCTACGGGGGTCCATGTTGGACTCCTGGTGTGGGAGCTAGCGGTGTTGACAAATTAAAACTGGCGTCATTTCTGAACATTTTCCTGTTAACTGTGGTACTGTAACTTACAGAAGTCCGTCTTATTGAATGAGTTGGTAACTAAGAGTGGTTAATGGATGGTGTAACTGTGCGATTTAACATCACTTCCTATGTATTCACATAATTTATGTGTAATAAAACAAAACTAAAACTTTTCAGAAATATATTTCATGCAAAACGTACAACAAAAATAGAAGCAGAATTTGTAACATTTAGGTAACATTAAAAATACAACAAAAACAGTTCCCAATGACAGGTGATAGTGCAAGTGTCTAAAGCCATACACAATGTCAAACATCTTGTGGATTTTTAGTACAGTTTCCATGACTACACATTGCTAACACTGCGAAACGAGTGGAGTTTGTCTATTACACATGCTAGCTACACCTTCACAGACTCGACTTGTATCAAGTCTGGTTTCATTGTATGCGGCATTAAACTCTTGCCTCCTGTCATTAACAAACTTGTGGCACATAGAACATTAGTCAACCAAGCAATACTAATACAATTTTCTCATTAAACCTGCAGTAACAACTCGCACTGCATGCATTTAAATTTATAATAAACACGAATATTCATATAAAAGGTCACGGCCACCACCTGGCTGAATCCTCGGAAATTCTAACTAACCTTGCAGGTTGTAGAAGTGAACATGTCGAATACATCCTCGCACAAGATAAGAAGTGTAGTTGACATGAACACCACGGTTCACAACGACAGATCTGCCTGTACTTTCCCGCGAATCACAGTAACAACGTAGTTTTTGTCTTCAGTCAAATCACAATCCTAACTTTTACAAATCTAGTCTAATTAGTGCTAAAAGTAGCTTGAGATGATTGGTTGACAGGTTCTTGACAAGCCCAGAACGAATGGCTTTCAAAGTTCCATCAAACAAAGCACACAGTTTTACCATGCATTTCTTAGTTTCGTGAATTTTATTGACAACATACACAGTAAACATCCTCAATTAAAGCACCTTAACTTTAAGTCGTCGCAGGTAAATCTAAAACATCTGCTGCATACTTTTAATAGATACCAACGCTGTCATTCATAAACTGGCATGCAGCACGTTTTAGGCTGACTATCCATCAGTTTTTGTGCTCCACCAGATTTTGCTGGATAAAACCAGCAGTTTTCTGCCTTGCTATGGTTGATGAACACAGAAACCATTCAGTTATATACCGAGTGCTGTATAAGCAATATGACTGATACCTTAGAGCATGCTGTTTCACATAAGGACAAGTGTCAACTGTGATTTTTATTATATAATGCATCAATAAACTGAGTCGTGAAACGAGGCAAGTTAACACCTCTTGTATTCTATGATTATGCCGAGGTCTCCTTTTTTTAAACACCCACATTCTTATTAAATTTTAATTTGAAGCTGACCATTTTTGACCTGACAAAACCTGTGTTCAGTTCACCTGAAGCAGTTATATTGGGCAGACTTATTATAATGGCGTGAACATATTATATGTACACCAATAAGGAGCTGTAATGGGATATGAAGATAGCCACAACCAGCAAAATATGAATGTATAGTGTAGGCAAATCATACAGCAAAAATGACACTTGAGAAATATCAAGCCATGAAAATCAATTGACTAATTACTACACATGAGAGCAAAATGATTCGAATGACACGCGCATCTTGAAAATACTTCAACAATTAACAGAGATACGGTAACTCACATCAACTCGAATACCTAGTTACATACTATATAGTGTAAATTCCACAAACAAAAAACCGAGCACTGTAAAACCTGACTAATAAAACATCAGTCATAATGCACGAAACAAGCAATCCCTTAAAAGCATCAAAGTCAGAAATGCTTCTTGTTGCTATGGAGATGAGCAAATATTAAACACACTCTACAGTCTAGTGGACTCATTATGATTTAGCCTTAACAAGTAAATGTAGATCTGCCCTGCTGGTAACAGCTTTACAAAAATGCTCTGCATGCCAAGAACTATAACGTTTTCAAATGAACATCTTAAAGACTGCTATACAGTGGTTTAGGTGCTCACTTCCACTTGAGTCCTTTGTTTCCACAATAACACTATTCATTTTTGATATTTATGTATGAATAGAAAACACAGAAAAATAAATTTCACCTATCTCTGGACTTGTGAGGTGTTCAACACCACGTTAACCGCATAAGCAATTCTCGAGCTAAATGTCATACAATAATCCCCTGAATTTCATAAAATTCTTGTCTCAAATATCAATGACAAATTTCTACAATCTGCTGGTGATGATCCCCATTCATTGATGTAACTTAAGTTTATGTCTCTTTCTCTCGAGGCATGAAACACAAGACAGAGTAAAAATACAAAAGACTATCAGAGACGTCCATTCATTGTTATTTCACTGCAGGTTCCAGTCAATTTAGAAACCTGAAAATGTGTTTTTGACCATCGTGATTTTCAGAGTTTCATTCACTTGAAACCTGGAGTCTGTAGCTTCGAACTTCAAACACGGTTCTAGTGATCTCATTCTCTCACTGTCCAACATGGATACTTGCTCCATGTATTTCCAGGTTCATTTTTGACTCGGTTGGTAGCACTGTCATAAATTATTGGTCAGCTGTGCTGTGACATTCCCCCCGCCCCTTCATGATTGTCCATCCGCTATAACCACCAGTTTGTGAAAGAACAAAATCATTTGGTTCTTTTACATTGCCAGGTCTAGTCCATCAAAATATCATCAATAACCTAACATTGATTTTTATTGTTATTTGAAAATCAAGAACTAATGATCCCAGGCTCTAACACCAGTGTGACCTCAAATATACACTTCAGGTTGAAGGTTTCATGTAGCAGTGTCGCAAATCAAGAGTTGGCATGCACTGAAACTTGGAACCTGGTACAATGTTCGAGGTTCTAGGTTTGAAGAAAATGAGACATGAGAAATTACATTAAAAATATGTTTCCAGGCAAGCCAATGGAACCTGGAATGAAATAAAAATACTCGGACTAGAGAGATGATAAATTGGATACATCATGAATACTGCATCTACCTCATCACCAGTAGAGATTTGTCAAGTTGGTGTCAGGGGAACCATAGACTGTCATCTGAGTTTAACGATGTGCCATGCGTGGGCTTGGAGCATTTTGCTGTAGGAAGGCCTACAGACATCGCCATTTAAAAGGACAACATTCTGTTTTCTTTATTGTCAAGTTACATTGCCATCACCATCCAGCTCTTTCATTGTCAGTTTTATTTTAAATGATCACCAAGCTAGAAACATCTTGCAAAAACATGTTACCACAAAAAAGAGCCCAGAAATTTTGACCCAACAGTGAAAACAAGATAGATTTCAAAAAGGCAATGATGCAGTTGATCACATTATAACTGGTGAGTGGCCAGCCCAAACAACCTCAGATACCACCTACGTCCAAAGTCTTCTAGGCTAGAGCTTCTGTAGACCCAGACGCTGCACTGTGCATCTGATAACGGCTGTATGGCATTTGTCTCTCCTGCTTCCAACGGCAGCACGCAACAGCAGCAGTGCCTGCGTACAAGCACATGGCACCAAAGCCGAGGACCTAGAAGGACGGTAATATCTTAACTGTAAGTTCAACAAACCATCTAGGCCACTGTCAGACAGTGAGCAATATGAGACCTTACCTAAGACGAGGCAGTAAATTTTCTTCCACTTTGATACAGAAATGTGAGCCAACTGTTAAGAAACTTTTCCGTGAGCTTGAAAAGCCAGTACAGTACATTCTATAGGTAACCCAACAGTGACAAAAAATTCCAGACAACTTTGACAGCTAAAGTTGAACTAGTATCGAAGGCCATAAAACCATGCCACAAAGAAGAGTTGACAAAGTGACATCAAAATCTGCTAGTGACAAGTGGCGTCTCAACATTCCCTATGTTTCAGTAGTGCACTGATTGTATTTTCTGCGCAGCAAAACACACTGGTACAAAAAAGCCATCATGTATATGGACAACCTCCCGAGTGGATGTACCACACTCACATTGTCACATACTATTTTTAAAACAGCTCATTATCAACCTACAAAATACACTGTTTCATGTATACTCAATGACCAACGAACATGGATGGCTTGGAGCACTTTAGCAAGCAATTGAAGTCATATGGCACGATTTTGTAGATTATGAGTTTTGAGCTAAGTTATATTTTCAACACGTGGGGATATTTACATGGAAATTTGAGTCACTTCAATTAGCTCTTAGGCGAGGAAACAAGTTCTCGGATATCTTTAAACAACCGGGATTATTAGCAGCTAAAATTTATATTTTTCCAAACTTTGGGATACGCCAACTCTAGAGCAACATGAGCAACTCTCTAACCTGATCCAAATATTTTAGGCAGTATGAGCAAATTAACGTGAAATCAGTTCCTAAAATGAACTCTGTGTCAAGAAGAGCACAGGTCACATTATAAAGTATGGTAACTGGTAGCCAGCCAGCTAGCTGTATGAACACCAACGTCAAAATACAGCTAGGTGCCACTGTGTGTTCAGTGCCGACAGACCTCGAAATAGCACACAGCTCGGGTAGTTCTGCTCGTCACCTCGCCGTGAAACATGTAGAGCTAAAGATCGGCGACGGTGCTCACCGTTACAGCTGTTTAAGTGAAAAGCAATCTAATAAACATCATTTCCTAGCGCAATTCTCCACCTTTTGTAACAAAGGAAATTATGTCGTCATTTTGAAAACAGTACGCTCGTGTCACGCGCACGTGCCACGGCCTAATTTTTACGACATCTCTCGGGAGATAATGACAGCTTCGCAGCAACAAAATTTGTTCTGAAATTCGGTTTGCTGGTATCAAAATTTTAAAAACTAATAACGAAGTGAAACCAGTTCCGATAAATTCTTGTGATGTGTATGCAACCCTTAATAACTGACGCACACAAAGGAATTCCCAGAATCAACCAAATATGCTGATGCTTGAAGTTCAGCATGTCGTCAGACTGATAAAGCGGTCTACGGGGTTAAATACAGCTAAGTTTCAGAAACCGCTTAAGGTCTGCAGTGTTGAAAGGGTTAATTGGGTCACGAGGCTCTCAAGGAAAAATAGTTGGTACATTAGCATTAGTGTACTTAGAGTTACTCAAAAGAATCAATTGAAGACTATGCAATTGCAGTTATGCTGAACCAAAAATCATTGTACGAAGTCTCTGAGACATCAATCACATGCTCTTCTAGTTGACAATCGGAAATTACAACAAGGGATATTTATTTAGCGTGGTTGTAAATCCTCAGACAATGCAAGATTAATTTGAGAAATGACTGCAACGTTCAGGGCCCATTGTCTTTATATCACACACCAATCATCTAATCACTTAAGTTGACAGTCAAAACTGTACTCAAGACTAACTGCCTTACAAAATGTCATCAGCCCCTGGCTAATAATTTGGATGAATCAAGATCATCATTGTTTGATGTTTACTGAATGCAATTTTTCTTAGCACAAAGAATGTGGCCATAAAATTGACTTTTGTAACAGTCACTGAAACTTGATTACAACATGAAAACATTTAAGGACCTTGTAAACATATGGTGTAACTCATAACTATTGTTGTCTCATTATTTAACAGTTGTCTAAAAACGATGAGACTTCAATGAATGCTTACATATCAGACAGAAAGGAAAAGATATTAAGGTACGCTCACAGCCTATAACACCTGTCCACTAATGTTTAGTCAGAACTACCTTCCTTGTACTACTTGCACATTACCGGTAAGTGATCAGAAATGTTGAAGGGGAGCAGCTATTAAGCAAAATATCATAGAATGGACCAAAGTGCATACTGGCTGCACACTTACAGAAAGGTGCCAATTAAAGTAAAACAGATGAACAATTGAAGCTGCTAAAACTAGCATTCCATCATAGACTATAATACATGCACCGCCAATTCCATATACTTTCAATGGATGAAATCTGTGCTCTTCCGCATAACGTTACGTCATTATTCACTAGCGACACCTGGCCCAATTATCTGGTGTTATTTCTGGCAAATACGTCATCTGCTAATCTTGGTCGGCTGNAAGTGAAAAGCAATCTAATAAACATCATTTCCTAGCGCAATTCTCCACCTTTTGTAACAAAGGAAATTATGTTGTCATTTTGAAAACAGTACGCTCGTGTCACGCGCACGTGCCACGGCCTAATTTTTACGACATCTCTCGGGAGATAATGACAGCTTCGCAGCAACAAAATTTGTTCTGAAATTCGGTTTGCTGGTATCAAAATTTTAAAAACTAATAATGAAGTGAAACCAGTTCCGATAAATTCTTGTGATGTGTATGCAACCCTTAATAACTGACGCACACAAAGGAATTCCCAGAATCAACCAAATATGCTGATGCTTGAAGTTCAGCATGTCGTCAGACTGATAAAGCGGTCTACGGGGTTAAATACAGCTAAGTTTCAGAGACCGCTTAAGGTCTGCAGTGTTGAAAGGGTTAATTGGGTCACGAGGCTCTCAAGGAAAAATAGTAGGTACATTAGCATTAGTGTACTTAGAGTTACTCAAAAGAATCAATTGAAGACTATGCAATTGCAGTTATGCTGAACCAAAAATCATTGTACGAAGTCTCTGAGACATCAATCACATGCTCTTCTAGTTGACAATCGGAAATTACAACAAGGGATATTTATTTAGCGTGGTTGTAAATCCTCAGACAATGCAAGATTAATTTGAGAAATGACTGCAACGTTCAGGGCCCGTTGTCTTTATATCACACACCAATCTTCTAATCACTTAAGTTGACAGTCAAAACTGTACTCAAGACTAACTGCATTACAAAATGCCATAAGCCCCTGGCTAATAATTTGGATGAATCAAGATCATCATTGTTTGATGTTTACTGAACGCAATTTTTCTTAGCACAAAGAATGTGACCATAAAATTGACTTTTGTAACAGTCACTGAAACTTGATTACAACATGAAAAAATTTAAGGACCTTGTAAACATATGGTGTAACTCAAAAAACATGTTACATAACTATTGCTGTCTCATTATTTAACAGTTGTCTAAAAACAATGAGGCTTCAATGAATGTTTACATATTAGACAGTTCAAAGGAAAAGATATGTACTAACTTAAGGTATGCTCACAGCCTATAACACCTGTCCACTAATGTTTAGTCAGAACTACCTTCCTTGTACTACTTGCAGATTACCGGTAGGTGATCAGAAATCGTTGAAGGGGAGCAGCTACTACAGCAAAATATCATAGAATGGACCAAAGTGCACACTGGCTGCACACTTACAGAATGGTGCCAATTAAAGTCAAAGAGATGAACAATTAAAGCCGCTTAAACCAGCATTCCATCATAGACTATAATACAAGCACCGCCAATTCCATATACTTTCAATGGACGAAATCTGTGCTCTTCCGCATAACGTTACGTCATTATTCACTAGCGACACCTGGCCCAATTATCTGGTATTATTTCCGGCAAATGCGTCATCTGCTAATCTTGGTCGGCTGTTGTGTGGTGGGGTGGTAGTAGCATTGCTAAAAGTACTCATGATACCAATAGTTCTACTATTCTAAGATTTTGAACAGCATTTCAATGACAAAATTATCATTTTGCTTTCGTTGTACTGGACATTAAAATAGATGCAAAAAAATTCCAATCACAATACACTAACCGAAAAATAAACCAGATAACTGAGGAGAGTGACACTGCCTCTAGGGTAGCACGGAAGAAAATGTCGGAGTTGCGAATCTGTTGTCTATAATCTATGGTTCCCTAAAAAATGACTAATGTGATTTAGACCATACACTAACCCATCTCACTTGTTCCTCACTTAATTTAGAATTGGTTTCTGGGAAGAATTGTTTATACTTAAGACAAAGGCTAAATAAACTGTCTTGTGATGACAGGCCATTCTATTACACAGCATACAGTCTCAAGCAGACAATAAACTGTCTTGCGATGACAGGCCATTCTATTACATAGCATACAGTTGCAAGTAGAACACATGGACAACGCTGAGACCAGTTTTATCTAGCGGTAGGTGGTTTACATCAAAAGTTTCTGTGACTTCTAAAAGTGTGAGGACAATGAACTGTTTCTCAAAACAGTTTACCCTGTGGTTCAAGTGGATGTTCACAGCATGACTGTTGTTGCATTGTTTTGTTGAAAATATGACAAAAATCAAAGACAAACATGTTTGCTTCAAAAGTTTGTCAAGTTCCCACAGAGATCACTAAAATATACTGCTGTATGATCAAGACTAAACCTCAACTGACAGTTTGACAATTAATTATCGTCATTCCATGAATGTGCGTCTCCTCAAGGCTAAATACTCATTGATGAAACAAGTATTCCACAGAAAACTGTGCTTTTCTCATGAAAACAATTCTCATAAGCTGTATTTCCTTTCTCATGTAATGCAAAAAGCAGCTATTTGAGATGCTACTTAACAATGCTCCAAGCATGCGTTTTGGTTTCAAGTACATTCAACACATGCCTCCTGCTAGAGGGTGGAATGAACTAGGATTCAGGAGAAATGAAATTTAAACTGTTTGTCAGAAGAGAAGAGTGATATAAAAGCAAATGGTCTTCAGTTTATAACATGAGATGGTCTTTGAAAAAATGGAAATATGCCATGTTTGGCAATTATTTTGAAGTAAAAATTGAAGAGAGATTCCCAAAAGAAACAACAGAGTTCATCACAAAAGAATGCTGCTTATGACATGCCTTGAACCTGGAAGTAGCTTGAACATGCACCTTTAATCAAGATTCCATCATCACAACCAGGGAGGAGGGGAGGGGTTATTCACATTCTTTCAGGCCCTGTTTCTACTGTGAGTCATAGATGCAGTAGATTAGACATGAAACAATGCTGGGAACTATTTTCCAATCTAAGGCCAATTTCAATTTCAAGCCGTAGGTTTTTGTTGACAAAATTGTTGTTATTTGACCTATTTTGAAAATTCAAAAATACTTCAATTTTTACACCTTTACTCAGATTTTACGGTTTTCATCAATTTTCATGTCCCAAAAAGAAAATGGAAAAGTACAGCCTTCAAGCCTTCTATTTAGATATGATCTGATAAGAAACAGTAATTATCCTCACTATTGACCAAGTGAATAGATTCACTCCTTTGATGACCAGCCCACTAGTGAGAATGTAATGTGGATAAAAGTGGGTTGGGCTCACCAGATGACATTGGAGAAATTCAAAATAGTTCTCCCAATCGACCCTTATTTCGATTAAAGTAGATATTTCCAACATGGAGAAGCCTTCCCAGTTCGTGAGGGTTGAACATTGTTTACTCTGTAATTTATGCTAAAGAAGATAAACTTGTACTCACAACAGCTGACAGCAGCTGATTCTCGGTCCAATGACTGACATTCAGCTCCCAATGATCTTGGTAATAGCTGACATTACTGGCCACCAGTGATGAGCCAACCAGCAACAGAAGGGTGAGAAGGCTATAGTAAACAAGTTCCTGAAAGCACAGAGAAGGCACACAATACTTATACTACAATGGTCTTGCAGTAAATTATCATACAATCAGTATGTACAATGAAAAATGAACATTTCATGAATTCTAATTCGGGTACGGTAAAAAATCTTCAGTTTGGGACACAATATTGCGGACAGGTGAAATTTCATTTTGACAAATCTCTCAACAAAAATGCCTCTTCAGGAAATTTTACTTTGCTTTTACCATGGTGTGTATGGCGTAACTATTACCAAACAGCATTTGGTAAAATTTTGAGCACTTGCAACAACATGGTAAACCTCTGAAAATTAGAAATGTGGCAATTTTAGCAATTATTTTTGTCCCAAATTGAATTTTTACTGCAATTACTTTTGTAATACCATGAGGGCAAAATCTGGCCAAGTGGGTTACGTGTTATCCTCTTGTTCTCAAGGTCATACCGTAATCGTTCGAGTTAACGCCCATGCTCAGTTAACCGCCCATCCCCGACTTTAGGTGGATTTTCGATTTAACCGCCCACTGCTCGGTTAACCGCCCTCCCCGATTTTTTGGATTCGCCAATTTAACCGCCCAGGGCGTTAACCCGAACGATTACGGTAAGTTCAAATCCCAGTGAACAAATTGCTAGACTACAGAATCAGCTCTCTAGTTCTCCTCAGCTTGATTTTAACATGTGTTTATCTATTATAGATGTACATTAATAAAAATAAAAAGAATGGTTTCAGGTGTTTGGTGCAATAGGCCCGGCTGAGTGACCTGTGCATGTCTGATGCAACGTGTATCAGTCCACCTGAACTACTTTTCTTTAACAACAAGAAAAGAAAAGCATACAACAGGTTTAACTGAATTATATTATACTCGCTAAAGATCCATTTACTGGAAATGAGAAAATGTCACCACTTTAATACTTTTAGGGTATGTGGTCTGTATATTTAGCCCAATACCAAGCAAATTGTAATTTTAACTCTGTGTTTCTAAAAGAAAACAAGTAGCATTTGATTTTAGACTTTATACCAATTCACAATTAATTTGGTCACATGACCATGTCTTTTCAGTAAAATTTAGCGAAAAATAAAGGTACATTGATAATAAAACGATGTTACCAATAATATGACCAATTTTTTATATAAATGTTCAACATCAAATCTTGTTTGCTAAAATATCATTTTGTTTTTTATGCAACTTTGACTTTATCCAAGAAATCATATGATAGCAAAAGTGCAACATCAATTGCTTAAACTTGAGACAACACTTACCACGAGTGGCCACTTCAGAGCAGCAAGGAGATGTATGAGACTAGAGACATGAAGGAACACAATGACGACACTGGAGAGAAGGCTTGTGACCAAGGAGAAAAGAAACACACGAAGATTGAGGCTGAGTGGGAGACTGAGATAACCACCTTCAGCACTCTCAGAAGACACAACACATATCAGACTGGTCAGCGTCATGATCTGAAAAACAGTAAATATATTTGAGTAAGGCATGTCGTGATCTGAGCTTGTACTCATTTCGCTCAGGCACTGAATTCGCTTCATAAGGGTATGTCAATTCATTTATTGGTGCCCAGTTTTTTAATTACATGACAATATTACAGAAGTTGAAATAACCACATCCTCAGGCAATCAACGCGTATCGCAGCTCAAAATCAAAAGGGAAAGTTAAAACATAAATATATTAGCTGAGTTCTTGTAATGTAGCAATCCGTAGTAATGCTAACTATCTAGATGGTGACAATACGTTACACATTTACTTGGTTAACATGCTCCCATAAGCCCAAGAAGTCAGTCACCAGCAGTCAAAGCTCAAAAATGGTTATAGCATGTAGCTTGAAATAAAAAAGGAAATATGTAACTTGGTATAAATTATTTCTTTGATCTACATTAATTTTTTTTAAATAATTGAATGAGTTAGCAGTAAAATCGTTTGCAGAAAAAATGCTANGACATGAAGGAACACAATGACGACACTGGAGAGAAGGCTTGTGACCAAGGAGAAAAGAAACACACGAAGATTGAGGCTGAGTGGGAGACTGAGATAACCACCTTCAGCACTCTCAGAAGACACAACACATATCAGACTGGTCAGCGTCATGATCTGAAAAACAGTAAATATATTTGAGTAAGGCATGTCGTGATCTGAGCTTGTACTCATTTCGCTCAGGCACTGAATTCGCTTCATAAGGGTATGTCAATTCATTTATTGGTGCCCAGTTTTTTAATTACATGACAATATTACAGAAGTTGAAATAACCACATCCTCAGGCAATCAACGCGTATCGCAGCTCAAAATCAAAAGGGGAAGTTAAAACATAAATATATTAGCTGAGTTCTTGTAATGTAGCAATCCGTAGTAATGCTAACTATCTAGATGGTGACAATACATTACACATTTACTTGGGTAACATGCTCCCGTAAGCCCAAGAAGTCAGTCACTAGCAGTCAAAGCTCAAAAATGGTTATTGCATGTAGCTTGAAATAAAAAAGGAAATATGTAACTTGGTATAAATTATTTCTTTGATCTACGTTAATTTTTTTTAAATAATTGAATGACTTAGCAGAAAAATCGTTTGCAGAATAAATGCTAGCCGAGGTTCTACGACCAGTACTTTGGAGTGTCGTAGAAAAGTAGTTATACCAGCTGGGAAAGGTATTTCTTGTCAATACTGTGGTCATAATGCAGATTGTTACAAGGTGGTTCTTGTCATACTGTGGACCTTACACACAGATTATTACAAGTTGGTGCGTGTCATACTGTGGCCATTATACATAAATTATTACAATGTGATTCTTGTCATAGTGTGGTCATTATACACAAATTATTACAAGATGAATTTCACGCAGAAATGTTTTGTTTCTTACAAGTAGCCTATGAAGAGGTTATTTTCAATCAATGACACAAAATTGTTTTTGTTTTCATGTTAAAGTTCCTTAAAATGACATTTTGTTTGGATGTCAACTATCAACACAGACTTTTTATACAAGATATTAAAGGGTGTGAGAAAAATAAAATTCACTGCTAGCTAGGATTCAGTATGGAAGTTGCTGTTCAAATTAGATATTAAATAATAATTGACAGATAAACCCTACTCATCAGATGAAAACAGCTTGTTCCAAAGGTTACTCAATAAATGAATGCTTAAAGACAACCTTAAATGCAGTTACCTTAAGTCATTGTGTGAGATACCAATGACAGGAGTGAAATGTAAAAAAAATGCATTCAAATACAGTGGCAGATGTACAATTTCGCTGCAAACGGTTGGTTTACTTCTGCTGGTGGGCATAGGCTATATGGTTCATGGTTGTGTTCTTGGACAATTTATGAACACACAGTTGGGAAAAGACACTTACAATCTGTATCAGTTTTAGTGCACCATCCACAGATTTCAGGTAAGTATCATCAAAGCGAAGATGTGCTCTGTTTTTACTTTGGGCCGACAAGTCGCTGAGGCTCGAGTTTACTCTCGTCTCCACATCAGGTACTCTTTCAATAAAGTCACCAGACCCTTGTTCACTCTGTCGCAAAATCAGAGAGTCATCACCCTCATTAGCAACAGGAGGTCGAGGATTAGAAGACAAGGCTTCCGATCGCTCCAGCCATTCATTGGCATTGGTACTGCCACTGCCACTGCCACTGGAATTTGACAGTGGGTGACTAGAACTTCGCACCGCTTCATTCAAATTATACGCGTTATCAGCCCTTTGCTGTTCATAGTGAGACTCTAAAAGTGATTCTTGGCTTTCTTGGTCATCCATTTTGTTAAATGAAAAATCCCAGAATCTCAAATAATGCAGAATTCCTGAAATATTTCTTTAGACAAACATTTCTTCAAGATGGGTGAGTCGCCATGTTTTGATCTTTAGAGACATCTGGCGGGAATTTGACATTCCTGGCGTCTGCATGAAATCAGCTGACGCGTTTCTGTGTACGTGCACGCGCAAGCACTAAATACGGAATGCAAATAAACGCCAAGTTACTGTTCTTATGCAGACACCTGCCAGTTCAAGCACTTGTTACAAATACGTACAAATTCAGCAAAACAAGCAAAAGAATACGGCTTGGTCCACCATTGTTAAGAACAATGCCGCGATGTTACATGAGAGCTCTCTATAGGACACGCAAGAATGGCTATTTCTCGCGAAACCCAGGTAATTTGGGCACATATAACCATCTCTTATTTTTCTCTTGTTTAAAAATCAGATGATGTGACCAGGTGCGTCATCGTGCAATTGAGTTTGTTGTCATGTTCCCATTCCAACAGCCCGCAGGCTGTCACAGACTCAGGGTATGGGAAGGCGTGGCACAATTCCTATATGGAAAAGCCATTCAAAATAAATTTTGACTGGTTTACAAACTACCACCATTAATTTAAATTTTCTTTCTATACATATATATATACTTATTCTGGAGTTCACACTTAATTTACTATTTTTAAATTGTTTTCTAACTTTCCGTGTCACGTTAGCTCGCGGCTTATTTTTTCCGAAATGTTTGCTATTGATTGTGGTTTTATTTCAGATGATGATGTGCACGTAATGACAACTCGATCTGGATTATCAATCAGGCGATCAGGGAAAGGTTCAAATGGGTCTCAAGAGCTAAAATCATCTCAAAGCTCTTCTCAAACAAGCAGTAGTTTTAAAGAACATGGACAATCCAGCAAGTTGAGATGGACAAAAAACTATACCTCACTGAATTATTTGTCATTAGTGACACGTTATTACCTTGCCTTGAACGGAAGTGAACTTGACTTACAAGTTAACCAGAATCTTGAATATGTTCCATCAAAACCACATACAGCAACTAATCCGTCAAGGCTTACGGAGAGTGAATTCACCATTAACTACTGCTTCGATGATCTCAATCGCCAACCATTCGTCTCAAACAGTAGCATTGCCCCGGGAGACGGTTTGATATTTTCACTACAAGATGTGAACAAGCTTGCAAAATCTATAACATACAGCGAAGTAGTGTCGTTGATGAACAGAATAACCAATGATTCCAATGCTCATTTTGACTGGGAAAATCAAAACGCAAACAAATCTATTTATGTCTATAAACAGCCGTCAAACTGTCGAGCACCTTTAGCCAGTTGTAGCAACACCGCGATACACGTCAGAGAAAACCAGAAACCAGCAACAGTTACTGGGAATGAAGAGCTAAATGACGCAAAGGTTGCAGTTGGTAGTGACAGCGACAGAGTACTGCTCCCATCACCATCCGCTCCTAGCAGTAGACCTGACCACGCCCTCTACATGCCAATCATGTCTCAACATAAGCTCAGGGATTCTCAGTTCAATGGTTTTGCTAGAGACACAGTTCTACCCATTTATCAGGGACACACTCGTCACTCACTGGGCCAGATGAGTAACCAAAACAGGTGCCCAATTTGCGGCAAATTTTTCACTCGCAACTGGCTACTAAAAGGTCACATGAGGATTCACACTGGGGAGAAGCCCTACTTGTGCAAGTACCCGGACTGTGGCAAAGCGTTTGCAGACAAATCTAACCTGAGGTCCCACATGCTTATTCATACTGTTACGAGTAAGAATTATGTGTGTAACCGCTGCCACAAAGCTTTTGCACAAAAAAGATATCTCCATAAACACAAGCTCGAAGTTTGTAAGTACTAAAGGCTTCAAGACTTACGCGGCTCATACTAACTTATGATGGACGACTTGACACAAGTGGAGGACAGTCCTGACTGATTACGTTCATAGTTGAAAACATGTCACGAATGATTACATGCTAAGTTGAAAACATATCCCGATTGATTACAAGCAAAACGGAAAACTTGTTTGAAGTAAAAACTGTCTTCAAGATTGTACATGACAAAGCCATATCACAAGTAATATTTATTCCACAAATGACGAGACTGATGACCTAATTGTAGATTTTTCATGTCCAGTCGCAATGTCATCATTGAAATGAGAAATTATTTTGTTTTAGAGGAACCCAGCTAATTATAAGATACATACACAAGCAATCCTTAAAGCACTTTCTATATTTACAGTTAGTGGGCTATTAGCGTACTCTTTTGTACTTTTTCGTAAGCAAAGATTCTAAATCTAATTTTATTTATTAATAATCCATTTATAATGCTGCATGTGCTTGAATGTATACAAACATTCTTTGTTGACAAAATTATCACTCTGGTGTGGAAATTTTTTACTTTACCAACAATATTTACCCTTGTTCTTGTATCTAGCATTGCATTCTGTAAAATAAATGTTTTGTCATTATACAGTGTTCAGATGTGGGATTTCTATGAGTAGGAAGATGGGATGTCTGATCATAAGGCAGGTCAGTCAGTACTTAAAAAGGAACACTCAAGGCCGTTTTATGAGCTGTCAAAATTTACACTAAATGTGCAAAAGGCTAATATATGTGTGTATGCGTGTGCGTGTGTCAGTGTGTGTAGTCTGGCCAATCACATGAAAATGCGATGGGGGAAGAGTATGAGCACAAACTATGTCAACTGAATTTAGACTTCCATTAGGCAACTCTTACGCCGACAGGATTTGTACACAAGTGGACAGGAATGCGTGCACTGTTCACCCCAAATTATCCAGCGATTTTCTTGGCACATCAAAGCTTGTCACAGATTGAAGTGAGCTAGTTGCTATTCATGGGCTTGGCTAAATGTGTATAGGATGATACAATTGCTGCTGTAAAACAAAGCGCTTGTTTAGTGTATGAGTTTCAAAGTAAAAAAACTCCAAAAAAATAAAGCAACGAGCAACATGACTGCTTTTAAAATTAAAAAGTAAATATAAGCCAACTTCGAATTTTTAAAATCCATGCATTATTAGAGAAATTAGCGAATAGGTTTTCTTCAGCAGTGCAACTGAGCCACTCATTTTAATATACCTAAACAGCATTCAAGTATGAATGGACTCACCCGAGGCAGCCCAAGAGTTATTATCCCTGCGGGGAAGGATGTTACAGGTGTCTCTCGGATGAGTTGCCAGCAGTCACTGGTACGGTGCGCGGCTTCAGACACTCTGCGGCTGGGTTTAAGATCTTTTATAGGCCTAACTATCTCAAATTCCCGTACCAAGATGAATTTCACAGTCTGACTAAGGCTACCTTTGGAGTAACAAAACCCAAAATGTTAGCCTAGGAGTTGCCTCATGCTAATGGTAAGAAGTTGGATATGCCTTCTAATTCTGAGACCGTCACTAAATAGACAGTTAGGACACCTAATGAAAACTCAAATGTGAAATTTCATACATGTGACAGGTCAGATGCCCAATCAGCCCTCTCACTAGACAGCAATGTGAATGCTGTATTGGCCTGTGAGTGTGCTGTTTTGTAATAACAAAAGATGTAAGAATTTTCATATATTAAGAACTTCAAAATTTCGAGTACTTTCAATTTACAATAAAATATCACAAAACAGCAAAAAAGGTTATCATCCAAAACTGTAACCACACGCTCAGTAAATGATTGCACATGACACTGCAATTTTTGCATCCAAGACCATTCAGTTAAAGATTAAAAATAACCCTCGTATAAATCCAAAAACAAAAACCCTTTGCCCATTAATAAAACTGCAAACCTTTGTAAAGCACATGCTCACTAAATCTCAGTCATCACAAAGGGTTCAAAGATACCCAAATTGTCAGTTACTTGAATCAGTAAAAACGTCCAAGCACACTTGACATGACAGATTTTACCACCTGGTTGGTAGAGTTTACATATTTTTAGCTACTGAAGATGAAAATTGTAAAGACTGTTGCTTCAACCGAAGTTAAACTACCATTTCACTATTGTACAGCTGCTGGTAACAAACTGACACACATCTAGCACACACTTTTTCAGAATAAGGTGCGTCTTTCGTTTGTCCATTGCTAACATCCCAAATCATATTTTTTACTATTTAAACTTTGGAACATACCTAAAGTATCACAACCATTAGAAGAAATGGTATCTCCAAAAATATTACACCGGAAAATGATTGCACATGGCATAGCATTCAACACTCATTAAATTACCTTTGCATAAATAAACAAACATAAACCTGCTCAACACAAAAGAAATTATAAGTCACAACTTGTGTAATTTATTATAAAATAAATTTCCCAACATTGGGGAGCCACCTGGTTCCTTCTACTGGCGATGGATGACTGACTGGTTCCCACGAAAATTTTGTCACCCTCTCGTGTATGTTCATAGACAAGAAATGTAAGACCCTGGACCATGAGTCAGACAACTCTGTGCCTATTCAAAGATGGGTTATTGGCTTGAACCCAGACGACATCGTTGACACCTTGCTCAAACCAAGGTGTCAGAAAGACTGTATGGGTAAAAGCGATATTTAAGTTATCTGACTCATGATCCAGGGCCTTGTAGATGTTGTCTACGAACGTCAGCAGGGGGGCGACACAAATTTTCGTGGGAACCACTCATCCCCAGTAGAAGGAACCAGGTGGCTCCCCAATGTTGGAAAATTTATTTAAAAGTAATTTCCAAAGTTGTGATCTATAATTTTTACGCATCCAGTTATTCACCTGGATAAATAATAATAATAATGTCCATTGTCTTCTGCTCAATGACAAATTCTTAAATATCCTCTTTAGCAGGCACTCCGTAGACCTCAAGTATACTACTAATTGTGGAATGATGTCTGTTCCGGCTGTTCTGCCATAGGATCACCCTCCCTCAGTCCTTCGCTAAGAGGTCCTTTGTTAATGATCTGCAACATTGCCTTTGCTTCGGGATCTTTATCCAAGATGCTTCTCTTTTCATTCTGAAACATGACCAAAAATTATAGTGTATGCTGGTAGCCAGGACAGATCATGGTACGCAGGAATGGAAGGTGATTTGTCAACTTTGAATGCAAGGTAACTTATTTAATCATGGCGTTTTGCCACGATATGACCAGCTGGGTGAAGACA
The DNA here is from genome assembly GCA_002633005.1 of Phoronis australis. Lineage (NCBI taxonomy): Eukaryota > Metazoa > Phoronida > Phoronidae > Phoronis > Phoronis australis. The sequence continues at coordinate 1,288,556 of NMRA01000038.1, read as the reverse complement.
GGGGCATTTCATAGAGTAAGCTTCTTACAAGAAAACTGAGACGAGGCAAGACCAAGCAAGTGAAAAGCGAGTGATTCACGAGTAAGGTTAGCTTACTTGTGTACACCTTTCTAGTAAAAGTATTGATTGGCCAGGATGAATGTGAATTACAGGAGTAAGGTGTAAACCAAAATGCCCTTCTTTTTCATAAGCCAAGATTTCTTGTAGTGATTTTCTGGCAAGTGTCTTGTGTTTGTGAAACTGAACAAGAGCAACGCAGAGCGTTGAAATGCACCCACAACTGCACCGTATACGGTATCCTTCTAGGGTTGTTTATTGGTACCATTAAGTGGCCAGTAGAGGGCATATATGTAGTATGTTGTACTTTGCAAAATGGAAAGGCATGGTCATTGTCTCCTCAATAGGCTAGGGGCAAAATGTGAGTGATCTTCATAATACAAGCACATCCTACACATCAGTTGCTTAAAGCACCACAGAAACATAGAATTAAAAACAAATTTACCAACATACGAGATTAGCACAGCATTAGAATGCCAGAAACAAATTTCTACTTGGAACTTTTCCTTCATAGTCACGAAGTAACACAAAGTATACACCTGAAGACATATGAAAATACAGAGGTCAATGTAAAATACTAAAATTGCCACTAGAGGCATATACTAAAATTGCCACTAGAGGCATACCGGTAGTCAGAATCATCCTAAAGTCGTCATCGTCCGTTGTCAACATCACATAAATACACTTGCTAAATTTAGTAAAGATCCTGCAAACGGTTTGGGAGATACAGCCATGGGCGCAAAAAAACAAAACTGCCACTAGGAGGCGCCACAGTAGTCGAAATCGTCGGAAAATCATCGTCAACCGTCCTCTACATAGTAAGCATATACATGCCAATTTTCACAATCATGCTTTGAGCGGTTTGGTTGATAGAGGGGTGGACGCACAAAAACAGACTCGAAAACACTAAAAATGGCCACTAGGTGGCGCAAACTATGTCGAATCCATCTGAAAACGGGAGGACAGCGTCATCTCACTAATAGGTGCCTACATAACAAATTTCATGAAAATCTGTTCAGGACTTTTGAAGATACAAAAGCATAAAAAACTAAAATTGCCACTAGGGGGCACACCGGTAGTCGGATCCGTCCGAAAGTTCGCACATGCCCTCCCATTCATGAATGGAACATATGTGCCAAATTTCATGAACGTAGGTCAAAGGGTTTTGGAGATAGAGCAGCAGACGCCGGACGGACGCCGCCCAGACGGAGATGACGGCATAATGTGTCCACATATAAATATGTGGGCGCATAAAAATGGTCTCTCCTAATGACAATGTCAGGAAATTAGTTTCAATTTGAGTAAAGACGAAGTTGGAAACAATTTTGCAGCAGTAAGTGGTCAAGATCACAATAATTGACAAAAAGAAAGCAAGTACATATCTGCTGTGAAGGCTTCCCCGCTGGCGTAAGCACAACACTTGCCAGATATTACCATCAGTGCCTGTCTTTAATTTATATTTAGGTTTACGCTGGGAACATTAAAATGCAGAAAAAAGAAGTACAAGTGAGAATCAGGTAAAACGAGAAACACCTTTTGTGAATAAAACTGTGACAGTGAATACTATTTATTTTCATATTTTTATAGATATTACTGATAAACAAGTGCATAATGCACATTTTCAAAGTAATGAAACCCATAATTCAGGTCTTAAAAAGTCATAAAAGATTTGTGTCAGATGTACAAATCGACTTGTTACTTCTGCCCAGTGTTTGGAGGCTGTCCTACACAACGCCATCTGTTCAGTCAGTACTGCTATGCACTTGAAGTTAGCTGCTCTATCCAACAATTAAAGCTACATTTCCTTCCCACTTTCTGTCTAAATATAGAATGAAAATTGAAAAATAGGCTATGCCACAGTAACAGGTGGTTTTTCTCTAACTCATGAACAGAGAGCATGTGTAGATGAATTACAGCGGCTGTAATTTGGTAGGGATGAATAAATACTTTACTTGATTATGCCTTGATGATCTGACTGGTGGCGACATCTATCATCTATCTTGAGACATACTTTGTATGAGGAATAACACGAACGCAAATATGTTCATAGTTATGATATATTACAAAGTCCAACTTTCTGGCTATTCCACATTAAACTATGGCCAAAATAGAACATTACTTGTATGGCTACGTAATACTGTTTCTAATTTGCAGTTTAGTGATTAATTATAAGAGAACGCCCCATTAGAGGTAATCGAGAAAGTCTGTCATGTCCCAGCACATATTGCACCATTTGGACAAAGCAGAGGTCAGGAATTAGGTATGCCAATGACACCGCCCAAATAATCGTTAAAAACTTACAAAAGTAGCGAATCCATGTACAATACTTCAAGCATTAAGATCAAACATCTAAATTGTTTTAAATAACCTGCATGATATTAATAAACATTCTTGGCCTCACATCTTCATTTTCATCCAGATTTGGCTCAGGTCCCACAGCCCACACTTCCAGAGTATCGATCTCGAACTGGCGTTTCCTGGAGAGTTGGGGACTGTCGTACGTACTACAGTATGGCTCGGCACAACTGCATCCCTTTCCAAACTCATCGTCAATATAAAAACCATAGTAGTCGAACTGACCACCCATACCCTGAAACAGGCAAGATACAAGAGTCAGAAATTCATGAAAAACAACTTTGAACTTAAGCCAGAAATTTGGTCTTAATGCTCTGTACAACTATTTCTGAAAAAAAACAATTAAATCTCAACTGAGCAAAAGTGCAAAGTCTCTGAGAATGTATAGGGCATAATGTAACATTTCTAAAGTAAACACAACATTGCCTTTAAAATTGGAGACTATAAGGGACTCATTCCTTGTACAAGTATTTGATGCGCGACTAAAGCCTCGAGTATTAACTTTCGAATGAGCTACGAAACTGTACATTCTAGAATGTTTATTAGTGCGTGAAAACGCTTCTTGTAGACTAGACATCCACTCACCAAACCATTTGGCAATGTCTCTTGCATGGAGTTGAGATACATGTAATTTTCATTCAGACCCGAGGCTAAGTATACTTCCGTGTAAGGCAGCAGTGAGAACAGAAAGCAACGAGAACTGCCTAGAACATAAGAATTACATTTACATGTTTTACAGAGATCCTCAAGGTAACAACAACTTTAGAGTTTAAGAAACTAAGAATGTTGGAACAATCAGATGCGAAAAATTATAAATCACAACTTCTGTAACTTACTGAGAATGTTTGTTGGTTTAAGTAAGGTGTCTGGCTCATAGTCCAGGGCCCTGCAGCTGTTTTCTAGAAACACTGGCAGGGGGTGATGCAATATCTGTGGGAACCAGTCAGTCATTAATCCGAGCAAAAGGAACCAGGTGTGTCAGCAAGGTCAGCCAGAAAACTACATTTTAGTAAGATGCAATTTATAATGTTTTGCATCTAATAATTCCCCTGGATGAATGATGTCTGTCATCCAGTAGGAAAAGTTTCTTTTGTGACAAGAACACTTAACTAGTGGGTACGAATATGTAACCAAAAGATGAATAAAAAAAATGACTCAACAGTTGGAAAAACTCCAATATAAAAGCGAATACCATTTACAAACTGAAAATCCAACAAAACGATTTTAACACAATGATTTTCATGTATTTAGTAACCTAATCCAAAAGTTCAATTGATACACATGACAACAACAAGGCATTTAACAGGAATGACGGGAAGCCCCTAAGAAAGTATCTGCAATTGTTGCAAAGTTTGGAGCAGTCATATGCGCATATAGTAAGCAACTGATCTTTGAAATCCATGACCGTTGTATATATGTTGCCCGAGGCAAAGATCCTATCAACAACTTCCTACCAATGACATTAAAAGCAGTTCCTTATAAGCCTGTCTGTAGGGGTAAATGTCGCCATTAGTCGTGTATAGCAAGGCCTCACTGACTGAAGTGCAGGACTATATCATCATCAGTTATATCATTTCAGCTGATAAGGATAGGAGTATACCTTAATGTGTGTGCCAAAACTGCAAGATTCAGTTTAGCAACAACCATTGGAACCTGTGTTTGTTTACAAGCTTAAGTTGTAACGAAACAGCTTTTGATTTAGAACACTATAAAATTGGTCTCAAATCCGGTTTTAAAAGTAATTTCTGGGCTTAGGAAGAAGTCACAGTTAAAAAGTCACACTTTGTTATTGCTCAAGACCCGGAACAATATAATAAGTTAGCTTGACACAGCACATCATTTTACATTCTAAGCGTGGTCTCATGCAGAACAGTACGTTCTTACCTAGATCAAAAATCAATTCTATTCAGAGTCGGGGACAAATCGACAAGTTTTATAACGACAAGCAGTTCAAAGCAAAATATTTTTGATGGAAAACAGGTTCATATTCGCTTTAATTATATATCACCCTTGTGTTGCAAATTGAATATGACACTCCACTTAATACTTGTTTGTACACGGGGTTACCAGAACACTGACAAAGGATTTTGAGGTGATGAAAAATGCAACAGTGCACTCATCATTTGATGGAATCGATATTAAGTAGGTCAAGCCAAAGCTGCAAACTTTAAACTTGAATAAATTTCCTTTTAAACTATCACAGGACTCTATTTTTTAACGTTACTGAACCAAAATACATGTGGTGCTGCATGTGTTTTAATTTTTAAGACAGAAGATTTAAAATCAGTATTGTATTTCTGAACAACCTGTATGGTCTAAAACCACAGGAATTCCACAGTAGCAGCTCGGGCACATACCTACAAAGTTGGGATTTGGCTCCCAACTCTGAGATGCGAATCCTCCAAACACATGGCCGTCTTTGTCTTTGACCATGACTATTGTCGGACCTTTGTGGCAAATGTTTTTGAAGAAAGTAGCAAAGCTTTCACCGTGTGCTCCAGTATGGAAAATGAGTCTCCACTCTTTATTTAGTTGAATGGGCAAGTTAAAGTTGAGTAAGAGAACATCAAACTGAGAGAGCAAGCTTTGTGTAGAGTTCCAATCGATCAGTGAACAACTCGGCAAGAGGTGAGAGGTGGAATCTGGAGTAGCGCCCTCTACCTGAAGATGCAGAAAACTCCTGCTTTACTTTGTAGGCTTGACCTTTTAAACATGTCCTGGACATTTCATAGACGGTGTGTGAAACGAGACAATTCAAGAAATAATTTACAAAATTAATAAATTGGGTTGTGTTACACATAGAAGTGATGCAATCAAATTTTTGCAAAACACCACACTACATGCCTACTAACGCCATATTTCAATTGAAAACTATCTTGAGAAATGATTGATTGTGTTGGCGACAATCACTGTCAGACAACACGTATGCCAATTAGGCACTTTTGAGTAGCAAGAGATGTAAGTCACTGAATAACAGAATGACACTTTATGAGATCTGTAGTTCACAAGAAAAACAACTGTGTTAATGAGAAGGGAACCCTGCCAGTGAGAACATACATTCAGAACACAAGAGAGAAAGATTTTCTCTCTGTAAATACATTACATTGTTTACAGGGAATATGGCACTGAGCACAACATCCAAGATGTGTAACACAACGGCGGATTTAGACATCCAGTCTTCCAACATTCCAGCATCGAAGTTGGTATTGGTAGGAATCTCATCCTGGTGACGGCTTTTGTCTTTCGCTGTAAAGATCAATGACCATTGAACCTTTAGATAAAAAATCAAACATATCTCACAATTAACTGAAAGTTCAACATTGCTATTTTGCTACATCTAAAAGAAATATTGTTTCGCGGCATTTTCAGGCAGTAAGAACATGATAAAAAGAAATGACCAAAGATTGTCAGCAGGTTGGAAGAAAGGAAAGAATCTGTAAACACAACAATACTGATTATGATAGTAATACCAATACCTTAATTAAATATAAAACTAATCAAAACATTTTCCATTATACAGGCATCTTTCAAAGGTGAAGTTCAAGAATTAAAACTAAAAGTCTTTGAACTTGAAGTACAAAATTCAAAGTTTGAAATGAAAGAGCTGTACCGTAACAGGATACAATGTACTAGACAAGTGAAATTTTATTGTTTCATTTTTTCATTTTTGTTCTCACAAAACGAGCAGAATCAACTAAATGCTTTGTCGTTTTAAGTTCTATATCATAGCTACCAATAAACAATGTTTTCAGTAATTGTGGGCATTTACAAAAAAAAATTAAAAGCCTCTGAAAAGGAGAAAAGGCAAAGTAATTTTTGTCCGAAATTGACAAAATTTTTCCGTAGTATGTGACCCAAAAGAATAGCCTTTTGTCTGTAAAACAACAATTCTCTTCTCAAGAGTCTTACAGATTTCACTTCACAGCTTATCAGCTGATCATATTTAGAAAACAGATTGTAACAGTCCCACACTGGTTGCAAATTTACCTTTATAGAATAAGTCTCTTACGATAGCAAAAGCAACAGTTGCTAATCCTGTATCATCAGATGCATCAAACTTCCAGCTTGAATATTGTGGCGTGTTACTGGCTTGGGATACATATGCTTGTAACATTACTTTGGTCCACTGGAATAGGAAACAAGTTGGGTACAATAGGACACCTAGCAACGATACGTTTTGAAAAACATTCTGGATGTATCAGCACAGGAACTGCGAGTTTGGCGGAACATACCTGTTCTTTGATAGTGGCCAGCATGAATATTAGTAATTGAAGAATAATTAGACACAATATGCTTAGAAATAAAGAGGTCAATATTAGTTGAGTTAATGTACAAAACATTCAAAATTTTCGTAATAAGAAAACAATCCACAAAGTTCTTCAAAAGTTTTCTCAAACAGGGTTAACAAGTACTTCCAAGGAATATAGAAATCCGCAGTAATATAAACCTGTAGAATGTCTTGAGGTGTTACAGCTGGGTTCTCTGAAGCCATGCACACGACAACCTCAGCTTTCTCCGCCAATGTCCCTCGTGAGATGGAAGCCATGGCAACCATAAATCGGTGCAGGTTAATGCCATCTGTCTTGGTGGACTTCCCGCGACGTTGTTCACTAGAGACTTTCACGATGGCACGAAATAAACTCCCCACTAACGACTCGGGAAATCCACTCTTCATGTATCTCTAAATAATTTCAATAAAAGAAAATGGATTTTAAGCAAAGCTAAGGCAACCCAGCATTAAAAAGGTTCTAGTCACGAAACATTTAAAGTTGAGGTCCGAACTCTTAGCTCCTGTAAATTTATGACAACGTCACAGTGAAAATGTTTTGGGGAAATTGACAGTGAAGTTATTTGCAAAACTGCACTATTAGACCTAATGAGTAATTTGTATTACAAAAAAAACTGGAGTAATAGATAGTTCTGACAAAGCCAGTAAGGCCAAGTCCACTATACTTACTGTTATCACAGTTCTACAAGTGAAAATCACATGGTATAATATTCCTGACGTCATCATACTGAAACTGTAACCAACCATTACACACAGTGCTTCCAAGTCTTTCCATTCAACAATTACTAACCATTCACATCGACAGAATTTCGTTCGGATGAAAAATCGATTCAAACAGCCAGGTACTGTGGTTTCCACTCAGTGTCCCATTGCCCTTTCAGGTTATACAGGACTTTATCGATAGGTGTCCGTATTTAACCAAATATCTACAAACTGTAGGTTGCCAATCTTATTTAGGAAAGCTGTATTTGGCAGACCCGTTCGGTGTAACGCTATGGCAGAAAATTCAGGTATCAATGGTACATTGCAACTCAGTCCTAGGTATTTACTTAGTCTGCGAGGTTGGACCGTGTAAGCAGACTAGGTTATCTTGGTCTGAAGGCCTACTTGGTCTACAACAACTCCATAAGAGTACAGTATGTATACACTTTTTGAAAGTGGAATGCCTTTAGAATTTGATTTTTAACTTTTTGCCAATCTATAATTAATTGGGCCACGTGAACATGCCTTTTTATTAAAAATTTAGCAAAAGAAAGAAAGGTTCATGTTCAGCAAAACAGTGTATCAATAACATGATTATATTTCATTTGACATCAGTGTTCAAGGGAAAGAGGTCAAAAATGCCGTTACAGTGAGTTCAAATGGGGCAGGCGCATGTCACAACCATACAGTTGCAAAAACTTACACACTGCCAAGGATATTATAGTTAGGTGTGTTTTGGCTTTTATACATAGTCATCACACTTCACAGGGACACATAAGTCAATGGGCAGTGACCACCATCTCTAGTTGAACAACAGACAGTGCAGCTCTTATAGGAGCTTCATATGTTGGAAGCTTTTCAGCGATGCCTCACGCTGATTAAAAATCCTTTCTAACACTGCGTGCAGCAGGTTATGACATCATAATTCGCCGAAAAGCTTCCAGCGGATGAAGCGCCTATATGCCGGTTGACAGCTCTACATGTTGACATAACTTTGGTGACGAGCAGAACTATTCCGGCTATGTCATGTGAAATTTCGGAGTCTAACGGAGCTCNCCACCATCTCTGCTGGCGGTGCCAGTAGAGATGGTGGTCATTGTCTATCGTTGAAAATATCAAACCTTGGCAGCCATCATATAAGACAAACGTCCAAACCAATATGCCAAGAGGCAATTGCCTGTTGTCAAGCGATTTAGAGTGCCTTTAATAATTTAAGTGTTCGTCAAACTGAAAGTCACGTGACACAACACCAAGGCTACCTAGAGTCTAGGACCTAGAGCAGTTAGATACTAGGTGGTTGAGGACTTAGTTACATTACATGTAAGAACAACCTTCAGATTTTCCTCATTAAAAGTGGTATTCCCCACAGCAATCTTCTTGAACAATTCTTTGACATTTTCTTTTTCTTTGCTTGAGAATGGAGAGACCGACAAGCTATCGCTGCTTTCTCCCTGTCCCATGTTCAGTGCAAGCTTACTTTTAATCGAACCCGGAAGTGGCCTCTAAATCGAGAAACCAAACACAAGATAATGTTGGGGTAAAGGATTCATAAATTGCAAAATTATTATTTAAGGTAAAAATAGGCCAATATTTAAACTTTAAATTGTTTTTTAAAACTTTTGAATCAAAGTAAAAGTGATAATAAGTAAAAAACAATAATTTAGTTGTCTCGTTAACATTTTTTACACCCGTGTTGCCGCCATTTTTTAAACATTCCGTGTGGGGTGTGTAAACAGGTAAGCAGGTAAACCATACTTGTTATACTTGTTTTCAGACGGGTTACGTGTTTAAGATAACCAGGTGACTTGTTAAGCCAGCCAGCTGGGTTTGGTGCAAAGCTGTGTACTGAATGTACAGCTTTGCGCCTACTTGGTAGAAAAACTGGCCAAAGGCAAAGACGTGACAAAAAATTGATTAAAAACTACACTTTTTCTTGAGTAAACTTAATTGTTTACCGGTGTTGGAAAGGTTGGCATTCTACCATTGTTCTGCAGATAAAGTCCAGTTTCTTTTTCCCTGATTCTTCAACAACTGTTCTTCACGATATTATAGGAACTGGTTTCATTCCAATAGAAGTTTTTAGTATTTTAATACCAACAAACCGAATTTCAGAACAAATTTTGGTGCTGTGAAGCTGTCATCTCCTGAGAGATGTCACAAAATTTTAGGAAATGGGGCGTTTGCGTGTCGCAAGCGTACTACTTTCAAAACAATGTACCAGCTAGCTAGGTGTATGTACCGTCAAAATACAGCTACTAGTAGGTACCACTGTGTGTTGAGCTCCGTTAGACCCCGAAATATCACATAGCCCGGGTAGCTATGCTCGTCACCTTGTCATAAATCTCCATGTAGAGCTAACAACCGGCGGGTGTGCATGCATAATCTGGGAGTCAAGAAACACTCGACTTGCCATTTGAAGCTGTTTATAAGTAAAAAAACAATCAAAGAAACAACATTTTTGCTTAGTTCTCTGCCTGTTGTAACAAAGAAAAGTTGTACGATACTTCTTGTACAAACACATTTCTCACTACTAAACATCTATTGTTGTATTAATTTATGTTAATACATGTCCCTACACCTGTTGTTTCCAAACTTCTGACTGTAGACACCCTTATTAAATTTTTTGTCTGAGGTCTGCCATCATGCAGCTTACGTCCTAGCACTAATCTGGCAATGACACCCAATGTATCATTTGGACGCCCTGTCAATCAGAATTTCTCCTTTGGACACCCACATTGTAAGATCACTAGGACTCCAGTTAATGAAAGAGAAGTTGGGCCTTCCCACTTGGAAATAAATATACAATGTATATAAAATGTATGTAAAATGTTACAATGTTCAAACTATTTTCAAAGTATTTAGTAGACCTGTCAATCATAAACACCTGTTTGGTTGCCTTGTGTCTCTGCCATAAACATCTTAGCATCATCTGTGCATTTTTTTGCCTTGGTAACTGCAGCTTTGATGACATAAAGCTAGTTAAGATGATATGACAAACTTTATAACGGCAATTTGCACTCATTGTTCAACCAAAATCAGTAATATCTGTAATACCTGTTTGGTTAGCTATTTTCGTAAATTTAGACCTAAAAGTCTTGATCCACACAGTTTTTTTAGTAAAAAGATCACTACAAGAGAGCTGTTTTTGTAAACTTACATATAAAAGCCTTGTTCAACGCACTTTTTGTAAAATCTCTCTGTGTGTGGGGGGAGGGGGTTACTGGTGAATGGTGGTGGGGAGTGGGGGTAATGCCTCGTTGGAATCATGGACGCCCTGTAATATTGGAAACCCCATTTTGGACATCCTATTTTCGAAATCCTGGATAAAGCCCTGGCCCCAGTTACAACTTAAATTAGTGTAAGGACACTATTTTTTACTTAGCAGATACAGGTTTTATTTGACCAGAGGTTAATAAAAAGAAAGAAGGTCCTAATGGCCACTACAGAGCACATTGATATGACAAATGCATGGTTACTTTAAAAGGTTCCTGAAGTACAATAACATGCATTTTTAATGTAATTTAATTGATGAATAAAGTCTATATGAGAAATCACGTGTTTGTTACTCTTTCACATTTTTGTAAAAAAGCGTTGTTTTTCCAATGTTAATTCCTATTGGCTAACGCGCATCTGACGTCACTGAGGCTGTAACGTGGGTGAAGGCAATAAGGTAAATCAAGCTTATTTTGTAATATATAGCTCATTGGGTTAATGCCTCTCGGCTACAGAACTGTGCTTAATGTGTATAATTCGTCTGCGATCTCAGCTCTCAAAAGTTCATAATACAAGTTTACTGCAGTGTAGTGCTGACTATTAGTGGAACGATGCCGTTCTCGGCACCGTCACCTGTTGCCTTATTGGCCAGTTTCGTTACCCGAGTTGTTCTTATTCCAAGCGATCGAACTGTTTTTCGAAGTTGTGTACATGTCACAACAAATTAGTAGAGGTGATTTCATTTCCTTACAAATTTTTAGTATTTTAATACCAGGAAACCGAATTTCATAAACAATTTTGCTCTTGCGAAGCTATCATCATTTCCCGACAGATGTCGCAAAATTTTAGGAAATAGCGTGTGTTGACCGTATTGCTTTCTTTGTTACAAAAGACTGAGAATTATGAAATAAAATAAGGTTTAATAGATGGTGTTTCACTTAAATGGCTCCAGCAGGCAAGGTGAGTGTCAGTTGACACCCAGATATTTGCACGCTCCCCGTGCCGGTTTAGAGATCTACATGTTGATGTAAGTTTGGCGACGAGGTGACGAGCAGAACTATTCCGGCTCTGTCATGTGAAATTTCTCAGTCTAACGGAGCTCAACACACAGTGCTACTGGTACCTAGTTGTATTTTGAAGATAGTCTACATACAGCTAGCCCCTGGGATGAATCATAGTCACAGGAAAGAAAAACGAAAAAGGTTGTGAGTATGCACATGTTGATCTGTTGACTGGACTACGTACTCGCACGCCTAATGACCTAGATCTCTGTGCTGTATAGCCTCGGTGACATCACGAAAAACAGCACTTGCAGCGGGGCTTTACGGAACTAATAAATTTTTACTTTTCAAAGTAAAAAAAAAAAATACTGTGCACTATTTAAGAATATGTGGATGCTAGTAGCCAACCTTTATACTTTCAAAATTCATATTAAAATGCTGAAACATGTAGTTCATTCATATTTGTCCAGTAGTAGGAACACTTTTAAAAATCCAATATTGGTCCAACTTTAAAATTGCAGTAAATGTGTCAATTTTATAGCGAAACGTCTGTGTCATCGAAGTTATCAACACTTGACCTCACCAGGTCATGGCGTTACCAAACTTCTCTTTCATTGTCAGTGGTAGTTGCTCTTCAGCTTTCAAATTTGATGCAGGGATGAACCAAAAAACAACAAATCATGACTATGAGACAGACAATGTAATTCTATTTCGTCTTTTTATCTTTTTATTCACTATGAGACGAGTTTCTTTATTTCTTCCAGCATGCAATAAAATTATGTGTGAAGTGATGTGGAATTGACTCAATTCTGAGTTACGATTATACATGAGGCAGAGCATCTTGTTTCAGCCACAGATAGATCTGAGGAGAGCTCTGCGTCTCTGTAGGAATCAACATTAGAAGACGAGGCTAGATGGCGCTGTCCCCTGAGAAGATATCTGAATTGAAACAGATAATACACAATCACTTGTCACAGGTACTGTTTACATTTAGGATTTAACCTAGAAAAATTACCAAGTTTGCTTAAGTTCTCAGAAATGGCTGCTGGTCAGATTCAAATGAAGAGACGGTCTGTCTCAGGGTTTAAGCTCCGAACTCCTGTTTGGGAGATCCGGGTTCGAATACTGGCCTTACTGGCTGACAATCGAGCATTGCACAAAGGTGTTTCCTACTCCTCTAAGCTCAATTTTGGAAGTTACTGTATGCAAGGGTGTTACTGAGTACCTGGATTTAACGCGAAAGCGATTTCTGGCGGTGTGGTAATATTATGTAAGAAAAAAAAGATTTAAATGAGACATTCAAGTTCTGTGATTTATGCACTGTTCATCATTATATAACTTTGTTTTGGAATTGTTTATAGAGATGTTTGAGTTTGGCGTGAGAGGTTTTCAGAAATCCAGAATTACATTTCATAATTTTTATGAAAAAACTCAAAAGTTGTAAACAATAAATGGATATTTTGGGAAAGTGTAGCAGTTTTGTGGAGATTTCATCCATCCGAAATATTTCTGTCAAATGAAATTTGGTCATGCCATTGATACCATTGCTTTACCTGTCTTTTTTGTTTAATTAAAAAACACGGTCACCTGCCCCAGTTAATTGCAGATTGGTATATAAGCTCAAAAATCATATTCTACAGATTTCCTTCTTCCTTGAAATGAATATTATAATCAGTACTATGGAACAGTACACTCCGAAAAGTATTTAGAGAAAATGACTCGGAATTCCTGGTCACAGCGGCTTGGTGGAAGCAGGGATGTTCCTGACCAGGTTTGCTTTTGGGCACACCTTATGATAAAAAGTGTGTCTTCTTTTCAAAAAGATGTGCCCTGGGTTGTCTTAGCATAACTGAAGTGGTAACATATATGAAACAGAAACCTTAAGGACAATCGAAATAACAGCAGAGTCATGTTTTACCCTACTGGCTGTAAGTTGACTAGAATCTTGCATTTTTGCCAAAGTGCTGCAATGTACTTGCGACTTTATTTTTTTATGCCCTAGTGGCTCAATGGTGCAGTCCAGGAATATCCCTGTCAGACCACTTACTGTTATGAAGTTTCAAACTGCTCATTAGTTAAGTGTGATTTATGGGCTTGGATAGACTTGACAAGTTATTGCTTGAGAGCAGATGCACGTTACAAGAAACTGAATTATGGGTAAGTTCATTTTTGACTTAAGTCTAAGATTTGTTTCAACTTCCAAATTTGAAACTTCCACATCCACAAGTCAGTCAAAATTAAGACAAAATTTAAGTAAAAAAAGTTAAGTCAAAGTTAAGATTTTCTTGAATCGGAGTTGAGACGAATTTAAGTTTTAATCTTTAAATTGACTGAAATTTAAGATTTGTCTTAGTTAAGTCAGTTTTCTTGGAACAGGCTCCAGGTTCTACAGATTAGCTTGTCATGACATGTCAGTTTATAGTATGTATGTGGTCTCTAGCAATAACAAACTTTATGTTCATTGCATGACCAAAATCACATGAAGTAAGCTGAGGCCAATTATGTAGCTCGGTAACTGGTCTAAGTCAAAATTTAGTTTCTTTGATGAAACTTGGGTTCATTGCCATTTTAATTTTTGAAATCTTTATTTAACTCGTGTTTTATTTGAAAGTTTGATGTTCAGTCGCGTATCCGCGAAGCTCTGTCGCAGTCCATGCAAGATGACGGCACTCAAGCACAGGCCATGAGCGAAACAGATCTGTTTGAAAATCTTCGTCGACGCGGAGTGGTGGATGAGATAATGCAGGATTTGAAGTTTGACAAGGTGGAGACTGGAGACAGAGCCACTCGAAAACCTGCTACACACTTTGTGGACACAGAACAGAAATTGAAACAGAATCTCACAGGTAGAATTAGAAATATAGTAATATATTTTTGTACTTTTGAAATAATTGGCAGGTTCCGTAGTTGTGATGGTAATCTGTACCTGATGGAAATGTCTTGGGTAAATCTCATCTGCCACAACTGTTGTAAATAAGATTGTGAAACTTCTGGCAAATATTGTTTTCAGTCATATTTCCGCGTTTTGATTGATTTGTTTAATTTCTCTTCATAGTTTTGCATTTGTTTTCTGATGTAGATGATTAAATGTAGTTATAATAAAAAAATTCAAATGTCAAATAGCAGCTTTTGGTGTTTATATATTTGCACTCGTGCCGTGTACATCTAATTGAATACTTACTACCCGCTTACAATATTTTATAAATTGGCAATTTTGTAGTAATCATAGTTACAGAAGGTGATCTAGTAGTTATAAAATCTTTACTTTCAGCCAATATTGATCCGGGCAAGCGACATCTGTATATTCAGATTCTTGGTGGCAAAGCATTTTTGGAACATCTTCAAGAACCAGAGCCTCTTCCCGGACAGATCACGTCAACCTTCACAGTCCACATCAACTTTCGTGGCCAGAGGTTCAAGTCGAAGCCAGCACCTTGTGCCTGTGAACCTGCCATTGTGGAGGGATTCCTACTGGAAGTGCACAAAGAGAATGCTGGTATTGGTTGATTTTGCCTATTGGTTGTTTCTTATTCTGTAGTGTTGTGTGTTACAGCAATAGCTATTTTATGTGATGTGCTAAGGTAATGGCATGACATATTATAGTTCCTGTAACAATAAATGGGGCCATGTAATTGTAGATTTTGAAATTTATACAAATGATATGTTAAGAATTTGTGCATGTTGCTGTCTTGATTCCACACAACTCGAATCCCAAAATGTACATAATCTACTTGTTTAAAGGTGCATTTCGTCCTCTTTTGCTGGCTAAAAATTAAAATCGAAATGTACCTTTCATAATATTCCTTACTATGATAGAATTCTACCTCCGTTACCAACAAGAACATCAAAACCATTGGGGGTGGCCAACCCTAAAATTGTGCATTCGAAAATGGCGCATGCATACATTACCTGTGACTTGAGTTGCCTACTCATTTGGCAATGATTCATGATTAGATGAACATGGTAATGTTTTTAAACCCTAAAGGGCCTCATTCACAAGACAAAATTTATCTACATCAGTGTATAGAAAACCCACTTTCTCAGGTCTGTATGTCATGTGGGATAGTTTTGTTCCAAAAAAGCACAAAGCTGGTACGCATTAATTTTAAAGTTCCCGCTTCCGTTTTGGCCACAAACAAATGTGATCAATTCAACATTGACGCCTAAACTGGGGTGAAATGCAGCTTTATTTATTTCACGCTTCTTGCCTGGAGATGTTATTCATTGAGGATGGTTTATGCCTGAGTTGGTGCTAAAAAGCTATCGCTGATTTATTAACAATGAATGTGTCAGTTCTAATACACACTACTTAATGACAGCTAAATGAACTATTTATTCCAACATCTTATAATACAGGCTCGCTCATAGTGTCAAAACAATCTCCTTTTTTCAGGGTTGCAGCTATGTAGCTAAACACCGAGAGACATAACGTACAAACAAAATAAAACGCTATTATTATTTTGAGACTGCATATCTCATCATCAGGCAAACTTGTGGTCATTGATCTGCCTTTTTTATTTTGGTTTTGATATCGATAGAATTTAGAGGATAAAATATTGTCATCATTATTACTATTTCTAAGTATTAACACCATAATTAAGTACTGCATAATTATTACGGGTAATTATTACTGTCATTGTCTCTCTATCCTGACTGCAGGTGACGCCGGTCGTATGGCTGACACAACTACCATGCTGTCCATCTGCGACCCAGTCCACATTGTTCTCATCAAGACTGACCCCAGTGGTGACCGTTCACTGCTTGCCTCGCATTATCTCGAGTGGCGAAGTGTCCTGGCTGCGCCTGACTCTCGCACCACGATTGCTGTAGAACTTCATGGCGTGGGTGGGTGAAAACTGGATTTAAATATTAGCCACATCCCAAAATCGTTGCTCTAAATAAAAACCTCAGTAGAATCAGCAGTGTTCTCTCACTTATTTTTGGTAATAAAATCAGTTGCCATCGTAATAAGCAAAATTTTACGCCAGAAGCTATATACACTCTTCCTCAAAAGGCCGTTTGGAATTACTTTAAGATACTTCATTTTTGCATAAGGCAGTATCGAAAATTGGGACTAAGGGCTGTTCCAGTAAAATCCGTGTGGGAGGGGGGGGACGGCAGTAGAAATAAAAATTCATGGGTGGTGGTCTTCAGAAAAAAACTCAAATTATGGGTGGTCGTTCCTGTAAGAAGTGATGCATTAAAAATGGGTGGTATTTTTTTACCTGTTAATGTTGACAGGTTGGTTACTTCAGCCCAACACATCTCCAAAGAAATCAAAACTCAATAAAATGCAATTGGCTAATATCCTAACTTATCCCAATACAAAAAAGCCCATGTTGCCAGTGAACACAGTGCAATATGTTCACTAAGCCATTAGTCAAGTCATGGGCAACTTGATTTGAGCCAACTGTTGGTCTGCAGTCCTAATGTATTGAAAAGTTATGCAACACTATACTGGTGCTAACACATATAAGAAAATTGATGATTTTTAAATAAAAAGTATGAGGAGTAAGATAAACAAGTTCCAATATTCACTTGACATAGAAGTACAAAAGAGTTTGTGGAGACAGTTTGAGATTCATAGATGCTTATAATTGAAAAAATGTTCATTGAAATTATAGACACATGGTGAACAGAGACACCTGGTGGCTGCCAAAAGTATTGCTCACAGGCTACTTTAGTTTTTGACAATATTGGACAAGACAACTAGTTCTTGTCTGTCAATCATCTAAGTTCTTAACAGGTCCTCCTGGAGGCAATTTGTTTGCAAGTATTGGATTTTATATTTCAACCTATAAAAATAATTAAAAAATTATGAGTCATGGGTCGGAGAAATAAATGAAAAATATGGGCGGTGGGTACGAAATAAAAGTGCCTTCCCCCCTCCCATACAGATTTTGCTGGAACAGCCCTAATGCGGTTTTTATGAAAAAAAAGGAATATGCATATTACAAAAACAATAAGATGGTGTTTGACATTTTTGTCTTTTTTATTGTGTATCAAAAGAAAATTGGTTAAATATGTTTATTGAAAACCAATTTTTTCGATGAATGTACCTTATTTTTTTCTTTGCAAATATTTACTACAACTTATAAATGACTTATTCATGTAAAATCCAAAATTGAATTCTACAGGTTTCCTTCTTTGAGGAAAATACAATACTTTTATTGAGTTGAGTTAACTTCTCTGGTCTAGATATTTTGCTGAATGTACTACCCTTCTAATAAGTCTATGTTTAATCTAATTAGGCCTCAGTGTTACGTTATTAGGTATCCAAGTGTTTTTTCTAGGTACAGAAAACAAAGTTCCCGTGGGCATTCTGGAAATTCAGCTGGAGCTCTTGCCTAAGACGAAACAGACAATCCCTGAAGAGGTGATATCAAGCCAGAGGGCGCTGGAGAAGAGTAAGCAGGCGGAGCGTGAGCGTCTCTTCCTGGTCTACGCCAAGCAGTGGTGGAGAGAATATCTACAGATTCGGCCCACGCACAGTCAGCGACTGGTCAAGATATTTGCGCAGGTTTGTGAATAAGTAGTGCTGGTTACAGTCTTCATTATCCGTTAAGTAATTTGTCTTCCTGACATTTGACTGGAAATAAGATTTATTATAACGACCAAAAATATTATTTTTTAAACAAAAACTTTGTGGAATACACAGAAAAGCTCTCTTATGATGGAAAATACAAATAACTCTAAAAGGTGGTCAAATTGTCATCAACAACTAGTTCGCAAATTTTGTAGCCTTGGGCAGTAGTGAATGTAATAAAAATGTAGACACGTCTTCAAAGATTTACTCATATTCAGCTAAAAATGGTAAAAAACAGTCATTGATGCAAAGGAAACTACTGCAGATGCTGTAAGCTTTTTTTATCCTAGGATGAGAATGGGGTTAATCGTCCTGTGTGTTCATACGTCAAGCCGCTGCGTACTGGCCGTCTACTGGATACCCCACGAGAGGCGGCCAGATTTGTGAATTTGATTGGCTACGAGCGTGTGCCGACAGTGGGAAACGGAGAGAGGGCGGAGCAGTGGGCCACAATGCATGGTTTCCTGTGTCGCAACAAAGGCGTGAGTAGCTTGAGCAAGTGGTGCGACTGGAATTAATGGGATTTTATTTTCTGTTAATTGTCTCACTATTAAATTTGTGACACGTTAACAACATGAATGAAACCAACATAGATCATTTGAGGGGACAAGAATTGAAGGTATGCGTCCACTGCAACATGCGTTTTGGTGCATTTATGGCTAAGCAATCATTTTACAAAAAAAAATGAAGTGAAAGTCAGCCTCAAAATGTATGGAATTGATATGTAGATTAGTAAATTTTTTTGCACAAAAGATTCTCTAGTCGCCGGCATCATTACTCTGAAATTAAAACTTGAAAACTACTTAAAATGCACCTAGTTATCTGTCATGTCACTGCATGTTTACAATGCTTTAGAAAAGCAGTGTCATTGAGGAAGATCTGCAGTAGATGTCATGAGTTACATGACAAAAAAGTGTCAAAATTGACAAAAACTTATTTCTAAAATGTACTAAACATTCTTAGTTTATCCTGGCAACTGAACGGTGATCATTTATCAAAAGCATGAAAGAAACAGATTATTAAATTAAAAAAAGTATAAATTTGTCATATGTCAACTATACAAATATCTCATGAAGTGCAGTTTGATAACGGATTTCTGACGGGTTCGTAAAGAAATTTTGAGAGTGAGTGTCATGGAGTACTTCACTGTATACAATAGAAATCGCCATCACCAACTATACTTCTTTTGTGTTTCGTCTTTTACAGCAAATTGATGCCCAAATGCAAAGCAAACTATTCAACAAAACAAAAATCAGAAAAATTTGTACTTGGAATTCATATTCACACACACTATCAGTGAACTCTGTGAATGTAATTAATAGTCGATTGCTATAATATCAGCCTCTGATAAAAATTCTTTGGAGACGTTCAAATTTAATTACTTTATTCAAGGTCAGAATAAATTTTGGAAATAGCCAGTATTGGTTGTCCCAAATTCAAGAGTTACAATCAATGACGAAAAATCATTCACCTCTGTGTTACACACTTTGACACGTGCAAAGGTTGTGTTGATGGTTTTTATGAACTTGTTACTACTGTATCAGTAAACTTTGGTGATACAAAAATCCATTGTATGAAATTTGAGAAATGTGATGAACGCCAAAATTCAATTTCTGCTTGAATTTCAATGTCCCAAATTTTAAGATAAAGTCCCAATATGGAGAATATTTACCGTAATTTATGTTATATTCTTTGAGTGCATGCCAACATCTTATGTCATAAATAAGATAGGCTGGTGGCTTGACGGTTGTGACTGTGCACAAGGCGTGCTTAGGCCTCTTGGCTAGGCTGTCTGATTTTTGTCTCTAGTATGTGCATCAAGGTAAAATCATGCTTTCTTTTGGAGTTTTTGTAGGTTTTACTCCTGATGAGTTTCTATCATCCATGATAGATGTGCAGTGGAGGTTCCCATAACATGTGTATATACTGTAAATCAGTGTATCATCGTGAATCCAATAACTACCCATGCAACCGCGTTACTACACTTGTGCTGACAGGAGTCTGTAAAATGCTGTGAAGTTTGCAATGAAAGACAGCCATTGTACTGAAGCATTGTTATTTGTTGAGATTGTAATGCCCTGTCCTTAATTCATTTTTGAGAAACGTCCCTGTTTTCCTGTTTCCAAGGAGTGCCACGTCACTGGCTTTTTTGAGGCTCTTTCATAAACCCCTCGCAATCCCAAGATGACTCAGATATTGAAATTAGCGTAATAGGGTACCTTAAGATTTCTTGAAACCCTTTTCCCGCAGTATATTGCATTTGGCAATTCTCCTCCAGCCAGTAGACTGGACACAATGCCTTATGACATAAGTCATCGGTGTTTTCTCCACCTCAGGACTGTGAAGACCACGCGGTGCTTCTGTGTAGTCTACTACTGGGTTTCGGTCTGGATTCATACGTCTGTGTGGGAACAAAATCTAAAGGTGCGGTACATACATGGGTGATGACACTTGCGCCGGACGGCCTAGTCACATTCTGGGAGAGCTTGACTGGCAACAGGTACTTGTAATGAACATTGACAAATACGTTGCTTTTAGATATTTTTGCAATGTTTAAGTTTTGTGAATGTGAAGAGACAAAGGTTTAGGACTATACCTTTTAATGTATATTCCACATTCAAGAGTCTTGATAGTAAATTTTGGATGTTCATCAGTCTGTCAGTGCCAACTACTCAAATAATTTTTCTTAAATTTTAATAGTGTAGTGTTTCCCTACAGAATATTATACCTCATGCTCTATTTGCACAGGTATATACACAATCCTATCAACCCAGATGATCCTCCGTCTGTACCCCAGCCTAAACCCGTCTACCCCTACAGAACCGTCGGATGTGTCTTCAACCACACCAGTTTTTATGCCAACAGTCAGGTAATGAGGACTAGTGTTAGTTCTACTGATTTCTAATAGATGGCACTGTGTGTCGGCTGCAGTTATGCTGCCACCACCACAGCAATTACCAGGGGATATAATTGATATGCCTGATTCCACAGAATTTGTCGTGTCAGTTATGCAGGAAAATGGAGTGGAATTTCAATGCCATGGTATTTTTGCTGTTATGTTTTTGGGAAAATTGTGGAATCGACTATTAGATGCAACTTATTCAGCATTTTTGTTGTATTTTTACTTGTATTCGATGGGACAATATCGTAGAATCACTCAGACAAGAATCTGCTTAGTAATTTAACTTCTGCAATGCAATGGTATCTGACGGCACCTTTGGTGAACAATCACAATAGCGCTGTAAGGAACAGGGCTTGGAATTTGCCTTTCTTTTAAGAGGATTTCCTCTTTCTTGGTTTCGTTTTCCTCTTATTTGATTTCCAGTTTCCTCTTTTTTCATCTCTTTTATCATTATTTTTACTTTATTCATGCAAAAACATCTATTTCAATTAAATTTTACAACACAAAAAATATTTCTTTCACACAAGAATGATACATCACTCAAGAAATTTTCCGCTTTTTTGTCATTGGTCATTGCAAGCTCTGAAGGAATTAGGAACCAACTTGTGTGCAACCAGGAGTCTGTTTCATGGAGTTAAGTCACTGGCAATACAATGAATACCGTACTCGTCCGCCATACCGCCCAGGGCGCTTAAATTGGGAATCTAAAAAACAGGGTGGTAAGCCGAGCATGGGCGGTTAAAATCAAAATTTTTGAAAAGTCTTGAGTTGTTGCTTACTGCACGGAGGACCGATTTTACCCTCACGGAGCTACACTGACGTCGGACTTCAAGCATATCAGTTAAAATATAGGTCTGGGGATTGAAGTAACGGACTTCCGAAGGCCTGTAGTGTACGATACAGTGGCGTCGTGATCCTGATCGTGATTGGGTTTTTACGTACCTCGGTGGCTCTTTGTCATTTCTTAGTACTAAAGTATTCCTATAGGTAGGCCTGCATTCAGTAGGGCAAGTTTTGTGACAGAAAAGACTGATCAAGCAAGATTCCGCTAGTTCACGGTGTATTTCTAAGAGAAGCACTTGATTTTGTAAAGATTTGCTTCCCGCTGGACACCTAGGCAACCAAATACGTGCTAATGATTGACAGGTCTTCTTACTGAATACTTCAGTTGAACTTAAGTTAGGCAACCAAACACGTACTAATGATTGACAGGTCTTCAAACTGAATTCTTTGAACTTAATTTGAGCAATGTAACATTTCATATACATTGTATATTTCTTTTTTTAGTTCAAAGCCAACACGACGCTTATTCAACGCACGTGCTCAACAATCGGACAATATTACTATTATGCATAGGAGTGCACCTCAGCTGCCAAAACAATGTAGCAAACACAAATGTAAAAAGTCACCAGACAAATCAAAAGTTCAAAGAATAAGTTTTTGACCACATTGACGTATGTGGACAGAATGTTTGACTTGCACTTAATGACAAGTTGATTTCTTGCCCTGTTGCTTTTGGTTGGGCTCTTCCATTGTGGTGTCAGGAGTGAGGAAGAGTTCAGAGTTCAGTTTTTAATAAAACTACTTTTGTGTCAGATTTTATCTGATCAGTCTTTTACCTACATCAGCGCCGTAGCTGTAGCCTATATTACTACATTGCATGTAGCTTTGCGCCAATTAGGAAACGTCTTGCATTGCTTGGAATTCATCGACGTCAAAAGTTTCTTGGTAGAAATTCATTTTCTAAAAACGATACAAGTCCTAGTAGATGATGACATGAACGCATGAAACGATGGTTTTTATTGAGATTGACAGCAAGTGGTGCAAACGGCCGGGCGACTGAACTTCGGGTTGGGCGAGTAGATTTTCTGGCTCACTCGCCCAGCTGGCGAGCGGGGTTTTCAAACCTAGGTATATTCCTGGCCTTTGAACTTTGAATAAAGTTAACCACTGCAAAGTAGAAGTTCTTTCATTCACAGCCAGAGGGGCATTAGGAGCCACCAATCCAACCTATCTAGTCACAATTGGTTTGGAAAGTTACCCTGAAGGCAACTCTTTGGGATTGGCAATTCAAAACGGAGTATAGGCCGGGGTAATAAAACATTTATCTTCTCAGCCACGACCATAAACCCTTTGTTTACTTACACGGGCCATGTAAAAAATTGCTACCCATTCCAGGCTAGGCTGTGCAGAATCCATCGGGGTAATAAAACAATATCTTCTCAGCCACGACCATAAACCCTTTGTTAAGCTCTGTTTACTTACACGGGCCATGTAGTTTTATGACTAAAAGCAGGATTCAGTACTGCTTTTGTTGACTTTGCATGTCAATTATAAAATGCTTATTGTGTGTGAATGTCACCCACGTTTTACAACGGTCCCTAAAATTTTAAGCCACTATTCGTACTGGTTCCCCCATCCAAACCTAAAATAAATACTTTGATTTAAAATAGATTTGGCAGCGTTTCCCCTTGCATTAAATTGGTGTTTATATACTGTATGCTTTCCACTTATTGGCAGGTTTCCGATGACGTGCCAATATGCGTGTTCAACTTTGATGACCAATCGCGATGGAAGTCAATGTCTGAGGATGCCATACAATCCGTCTGTGGTGCTGGGGCCATGCCTTCATGGCCAGCTTTACCACAGCTGTGTGCCTCGCCGTCAGATCCCCTAGTGGCCAGTAATGAACTGGAACTGCAGCTCCGTGCACTCATAGTTCAGCATAGGGAGGTGAGAGTTCAATTCATTATTGTTACAATAGATGGCGCTACTGATTAGTTACTTTAGAAATAATGACCTGTGTGGTTATGAAAGCTGTGCAAACAAGTTTCGAGTAGATGTCTGGGAAAAATACAAGTCACACACATAACATACTCTGCAGGTCCTGTCATAGGGAAAGTAGTTTCAACAAGAAAATACTTTAGAATGTGAGTAGCATAAGCGTGTCCATCTTCGACATCTTTTCACATCATTTTGTATTTTTATATACTAAATTCTGTGATATTTCTGGAAAAGCTTATTCAATGTAATGAAACCTATTTTCCTGGGCTTTCAAATGGTGTCACCTAAGAGAATGTTGGTCAACAGACAAAAATTTTACAAGCTATAGAAGACAACTCACTTGAGCCACAAACAGAGTGTACCCACGATCAACCTCGCACAACTCAGCATTTCCGAGAAGACGTCTGTAGAAGTCATAGTGATTTTGTGACCAGGAGTAATTCAATGAAATTAAATTTAGGAATTTTAAGTACTGTTTCATGTATATTTCTGCTTCAAATTTATAATTTTTTTGCATATGGATACTTCCCAGTTATCTGCTTTTTGTGCTACTTCAACGTGTTATTACCTGCATGTAAAAATGCAAGAATTTGCAAACGCATGATTCCGTTAGAAACTTGAACGGAATTCAGTGTAACATGTGAAACCGTTACTTGTTTATTCAACGAAAATCTGAGGGTGTTGATCATGGGTACACTGTCTATTGTGGGTACGCTGTTTATTGTGGGTATGCTGATACTATTTCTGAAGGAATCCTTACTATTACTATGTAATAGGGAGACATCTGTTGGCTCACATGTCGTAAATAGCGTCACTGTCAGTCTCATTGGTCTGAAAATTTGCTTGGTGCATCGCTACAATAGAATATCATTTCCATTGCATCTGTATTGCTGTTAACGATCAGAAGTTCCACACTTGCTACTACTAAGGTGAGATACATTTTACGGACATTCTGTACTCTGCACTAATGTTCTCTTTCAGGACATTGGTTTGACCACGTGCTGGGATGATCAACTCAGCTACCTTCTCACTCCAGCCTTGGCTGCTTATGAAACTGAAAGAATCACTGGTGTGTATCTCAGTCAAGACTCTTCTGTAGCTCTTACGCAAAGTTGATCATTCTCGTTGCCCTCTGGCTGACGAGGCGACTGTTTTAAAATCAAGGGAACGGAAATGGCGTGTTTTTGCCCATTGACTACACATTTAGCCAAAACCTAGTAAATCCTCTGAATTTTGAAAGTGTTGTAAAAGGATATTTTGTAGCGGAGCAGTGATCTTCAAGGGCTCTGAAGGCTTCTCAAGGAGCTTGCCTGCTGGAGTTATCAGTTGAAATGTCCACACATAGCTCTTTACATCTATGACTGTTTGATTAACTTTGGCTATTAAGCAATCCATGCAGTATCTAATGTATTGTGTAGCCTGCCAATTCTAACGAGGTTAATAAGTGCAATGTTGTTTTTACAGCTGATTAGTAATGAATTAAAACTTTATTGCATCCATGTTTGAGAAATTTGACAAAATGAATTTTTACTTGTCCGCCATATGTGCTAAATTAATGAAGATGCTGTGTGATTCCTATTTTTGTGTCTGTAGGGTTGTGTCTTTGGAATCATCTCCTTGGGATTATGTCTGTGGGATTGTGTCTGTAGGATTTTGTCTGTAGGATTGTGCCTGTGGAATTTTCTCCTTGGGATTATGTCTGTGGGATTGTGTCTGTAGGATTGTGTCTGTGAAATCATCTCCTTAGTATTATGTGTGTGGGATTGTGTCTGTAGGATTATGCCTAATGGATTATATCTCTAGGATTATGTCTGTGGTATTTTGTCTGTGGGATTGTGTCTGTAGGATTGTGCGTGTAGAATTATGTATGCGAGATTATTCTTTATACCACAATATCAGCCTCGAATGGCCAATACAATCGTTAAATAACCCATTTAGTTATTTAACGGCATTAATAACATTTTGGCAGGAAACCAAGGCCAGTTTTGAACCCGCTTTGGAAGAGTTTCGAGTCGTCGACTTTACCACTGCACCACGCAGCAGCTGACGTCATTGACTATGAGCATGCGCAACAATCGCGTGTTCACCAAACGGCATTGTACCTACATTTATACGCTATAAAAAACAAGACTCACAATTTCTGTAGAAACGACATCTTTAATTCAGTAAAATTTATCTGTCATTTTCTCTCACTTGTAAATCATCCATCTCCAGTTTGAATGCGAGCAATNTGCATCCATGTTTGAGAAATTTGACAAAATGAATTTTCACTTGTCCGCCATATGTGCTAAATTAATGAAGATGCTGTGTGATTCCTATTTTGGTGTCTTTTTGTGTCTGTGGGATTGTGTCTGTAGGATTGTGTCGGTAGGATTGTGTCTGTAGGATTGTGTCTGTAGGATTGTGTCTGTAGGATTGTGTCGGTAGGATTGTGTCTGTAGGATTGTGCCTGTGGAATCATCTTGAGATTATGTCTGTGGGAATGTGTTTGTAGGATTTTGTCGGTAGGATTGTGCCTGTGGAATCATCTCCTCGGGATTATGTCTGTGGGATTGTGTCTGTAGGATTGTGTCTGAAATCATCTCCTTAGTATTATGTCTGTGGGATTGTGTCTGTAGGATTGTGTCTGTGGGAGTGTGTCTGTAGGATTGTGTCTAGGATTATGCCTAATGGATTATGTCTGCAGGATTATATCTGTGGTATTTTGTCTATGGCATTGTGTCTGTAGGATTATGCCTAATGGATTATGTCTCTAGGATTATGTCTGTGGTATTTTGTCTGTGGGATTGTGTCTGTAGGATTGTGCGTGTAGAATTATGTATGTGAGATTATTCTTTATACCACAATATCAGCCTCGAATGGCCAATGCAATCGTTAAATAACCCATTTAGTTATTTAACGGCATTTACATTTTGGCAGGAAACCAAGGCCAGTTTTGAACCCGCTTTGCAAGAGTTTCGAGTCTTCGACTTTACCACTGCACCACGCAGCAGCTGACGTCATTGACTGTGACAATAGAATACTTAATTGAGCACGCGCAACAATCGCGTGTTCACCAAATGGCATTGTACCTACATTTATACGCAATGAAAAATAAGACACAATTTCATTAAAAACGACATCTTTAATTCAGTAAAATTTATTTGCCATTTTCTCTCACTTGTAAATCATCGATCTCCAGTTTGAATGCGAGCAATGTGTCGCCAGGATCCTTTGAATTAGACATTATACTTAGTAACCATTGGTTACCAACTGTAGCAGACGACATTTTCACGGTGGAAGCTTAGCATGAAAAGATGCGAAGTAAGCTAGACTAGTCGCTTAAAAGTTATTTTACAGGATTCACTTTATTTCTATTTTGTTTCAATTTTTATTTGATTTTAAGTAAAAACATCAATATCAAGAAAAACTCAGCGTTTCTTAAAAGGTCACGACCTCCGACACCAGGCCTCTGCAGCCCCTTTGGCGATAATTCTCCAAAATCCACTCAGGCTCTATATTACGGGGGATAACGACTTCGCCATGTAATAAATCTATATGTACAATTTATGTCTTTAAGATTATGTCTTGTATGATTGTGTCGCTAGGATTATGTCCGTACAATTATGTCTTGTATGATTATGTCTGTAGGATTATCAGCTGGCAATGAAGAGTTTCAGCATGCCATCCGACGTTGTGTTCCCGATGGCCATACATTCAAAGGCTACCCAATACAGTTTGTTCACCGGAATGCCAGAAAAGCATTTACATCGAGCTTAAGGTAAGGTCTTAGTTTGTGTTGCGTTAAGTAGATCACTCTTGAGAGGACTCGATTCATACCATTATAGACATAAAAAACTTGGCCCGTACCATGGCCGTGAGCACTTTATTAGTAGATTTGTACAGAGGCCGCGGTAAACAGAATCCTTCGATATCAGAAACATTGATATAGCTGCTTTTGTGTGGAGCAGGGCAATTCCCACATTAGCAATGACTTCAGGGCAGTAAAGTACTGGCTGAAATAAATTGTCTGTTCACGACACCTTATCTAGAAAACAACCGTGAACTTTTGCGACTGTTTGAACTAATTTATCCTTCACATATTTTGTGAGTATAACAGCTGTTATTTTTACAGGTCCCAGGTGTGTGACGAGATAGTCAGTTGCCGTGGTGATCACGTACGCCATGGATTACGCGTACGTGTGTTCATGTACCCCGAGTCGGCATGCGCCGTTTGGATTATGTATGCGTGCAAATACAAGTCAATATTGTGAAGCTTTCTGAGGTGTTAGAAATTTTACTGTAAATCTAACTATTATGGATGGTGCTATTAGAAGCTGCATTTTGCCTTGTTTAGTTGGCTAAAGCGAACATTCAACTCTCATAATATTCCTTACTATGTTAGGATTCCATTTCCGTTTCCAACAAGAACATCGAAACCATCAGCAACTCATGCTTGCATTGCCTGCGACTTGTTCTGCCAACGTAGATAGAATCCTATATTAAATGGTAAAGCTACTACGAGGCGGATTTTCATTTTTTAAACATCTAAACAAGATGAAATATAGCTTGAATAAAAATGGAGGCAGAAATTTGTGAAACCTGGAAACTAAAAAAGAATGTGCCTGCCTGTATCACCTTGCTGGTTTTGACTATGGTAGAAATGCTTAGTCATATATGTGTAAATATTGTATATATTGATAGTTTATTTTTATGAAATAAATCGAGTAAACACCACAAATGAACATTAATCATTACCACGGATACGTTACTGAAGTTCATTTAATCAAATTTAAACCAATTACGCATAACATTTGTTCCAGCGTGAAATACTGAGAAGTACCTTGTATGAAATGTTCTTGAAGCTCCCTCCAATTCTGAACGTTTCAAAAAAGAAAGCAATAATTGAAAGATATTTATTGACAAACTCGGAACTCTGCACTGTCATATTGCACATAAAATCCTGTAGTACGATTTTCGCTGCACCAACAACCCTCCAAACCAAGACTAAATGTGGAATACCCCTCAAAACTGCACAAGCCCGCAAATATGACTAAGAACGGAAACCCAGGTTCAGAGGTTTGTTTTATCAAAGGTCACATGGCCACCTACAGCCATGACCTTCATGTATTCTGGCACAGTTCAATACAGTGGTTACACAGCTGACTAGTAAGTGTGAATGCAACTATGGAGCAACCTATGGTGTAGATGCAATATTTTGTTATCAGAATAATGGATGTTACAATCACAATCTTGTTTACGGTCATCTTAATTACTACTGATAAAACGGGCACAACACGGAGAGTTACAAGTTCAGCAACCTGCCTCTGGTGAAAGCTTAAGCCACCTACCAGACCTGTAAAATATGTTCATAGTAAATGTAGTATACACGAACGAAAGAGATTTGTTGTCAGTTGGTACAATAATTAAATTTTCGTCGGCTACCAGAAGTAGTTGGCATCATACCTTGGTGCTATGAGGATTTGTGCCACCAAGGCAACAGAAACCAAGCAACTGAGACATTTGCTTCACCACCTCGCGAGGCAAATTTCTTACCATTCATTTTGGTACAGATATGAGCAATAAGCCGAGCACACTTGCATCCAAAGCCTGTAACTCTCCACCCGCACTAGTCCTAAGACTACACCTCTCCAAACCCAGTTGTTGCATCAGATCGGTTATAAACTGAAGCTGATTTCATGCTGTTCCATTAAGGCAGGTTTTGAGCCGAACATAATTCAACTCCCTCATTAACTAGTGTCAATGACTACATGAAAGTATATGAAATCCGAGTTTGGAGAAAAAAAAAAAACAACACGGGAGAATGTGAGGTCAACTCTCATTTCAGCACCAACAGTCAGTACCTGAAGCTCATTGCGCATTTAGTCCAGTTTACCTTTACAAAATTCACACAACAATGCATTAATTTTTCAAATATACCAAATCAATTCCCTGCATGTCCACAATAGAATTCAGACCCAGTCAATGTTGCATGTTTTGTGTAACTGGGTATGTACAAGGTTGTGCAACAGACACTGAAAAGAATTTTTATCAAATACACAAGAGTAATCGGAGTCAAAACTCCAAATGCACATAATCCGTCAAGAGTCAGAACTTGTTAATCTGGACTTCAACGACACTATCTTGTACAACAATGATCAGAAACATGTAGCAGCAATAGACAAAAAAAGTTGGCCAAAGGCCAACATATAAAAATGCTACTTGACCTTAACAGTCAATCACCAACTTGCAGGTTATGAACTGGATTCAAAAGTCCTGCATAATTTCAAAAATGTTGGCTACAAAGTCAGCTTGTACAACGAATGATAAAAATAGAAAACTTTAATTGGAGAGGCTTGTCAAATTTATAACCTAGTACTGTGCAGAGATTTACTACACATCCAGCTAACATTTCACCACATACACCCATTTTATGAATACAGTTACGCTACTGACTGAAAAGAATTCGAGACTAATAACAACAAAACACAACATAAATACCACAAAAATGACAAGCGAGATGATTTTCTTGTTGAAGGAATTAAGCTCTGTGCTGTTACATAACTCACAACGAGATGCTGTCTAAATAAATAAACCTGTATCCAGCAAAACGGGTGAATACTGATCATAACTGGGATTATCCTAATATGAACAAAGTTATGATAGGTTGGACACTGCACTGGTGGACTGTACCACTAATATAGTCAGCCAGAAATACTGCCAGGAAAACACAAACACATCACAACAGTATTAGCTGAAGAAGACACATTGAAAAATTCAAAATATTTACGAAAATACATTTTTGATTTATCTGAAGGTGGCTTGATAATTGAGTAATATTAACGAAGCGTCGACTACAACTTGCAATTTTCTCTAATCACCCACTCAATATCTCTGATGGCACCACGGCTAAAACTCGAGTCACTGTTCCTGAAACGAGCACTGAACATAAAACAAGTCCGTTTTATGTACACATTCATATAGGAAATCTCAGTTATCCATTAGCACGTCCTTGATATTCGGTGTAAGTGAAACATTCTTTGACATTTGCATCAACAAATGTAACTTGATGTTAAGTCACTTGTCACCAGATCTGTGCAGTGTAACTCTTTTCATTTTCATTTCCTAGACACTGTGCTATGGTTACATGGCAGGAACATGTAAAACACAACTAACAATGCACTTGTTATCACCAGGCATCTGTATAACGAATGTCGACCTCTTGCAGAGCAGGAAGTTTTTCCTGAAAAAGACAGTAATTATGAGCAGTGAGGCACAAGAGGTGATCATATGACAGCTGCAGTTAGTATGGAGTATCTTTTGTAACATGGGATATTGATTTTCTCAGACAGTGTAAAGGAGTCCCAAGGAACAGTAACTGCAGAGCAGTTCCATGGAGCAATCTTTGACACCTCAAAGTTACTGAGGGCTGTTCCAGCAAAATCTGTATGGGAGGGGGGAAGGCACTTTTATTTCGTACCCACCGCCCATATTTTTCAATTATTTCTCCAACCCATGACCCATAATTTTTTAATTATTTTTAATAGGTTAAAATATAAAATCCAACACTTGCAAACAAATTGCCTCCAGGAGGACCTGTTAAGAACTTAGATGATTGACAGACAAGAACTAGTTGTCTTGTCCAATATTGTCAAAAACTAAAGTAGCCTGTGAGCAATACTTTTGGCAGCCACCAGGTGTCTCTGTTCACCATGTGTCTATAATTTCAACGAACATTTTTTCAATTATAAGGATCTATGAATCTCAAACTGTCTCCACGAACTCTTTTATACTTCTATGTCAAGTGAATATTGGAACTTGTTTATATTACTCTTCATACTTTTTATTTAAAAATCATCAATTTTCTTATATGTGTTAACACCAGTTTAGTGTTACATAACTTTTCAATTCAATAGGACTGCAGACGCACTGTTGGCTCAAATCAAGTTGCCCATGACTTGATTAATGGCTTAGTGAAAATATTGCACTGTGTTCACTGGCAACATGGGCTTTTTTGTAGTGGGATAAGTTAGGATATATGCCAATTCCATTTTTGAGTTTTGACAGCTGAAGTAACCAACCTGTCAACATTAACAGGTTAAAAAAATACCACCCATTTTTAATGCATCACTTCTTACAGGAACGACCACCCATAATTTGAGCTTTTTCTGAAGACCACCACCCATGAATTTTTATTTCTACTGCCGCCCCCCCCCACACGGATTTTACTGGAACAGCCCCGAGGTGTTTAATTGTTGTTACTAGCTTTACACCTACCTTTTAATGACACAGTGAAATTCTTCAATTTGGGACAAAAGTGATGGCAAAAACTGCCCTATTTCTACTTTTCAGAGGCTTACTACATTGTTCCAAATGCTCAAAATTTTACCCCGTTATTTGGTAATAGCGATGACAAAACAAACTATGCTAAAAGCAATTAAAAAGTACATTGTCCTGAAAACTAATTTTTGTTTAGAAATTTGAAAAAATGAAATTTTTCCCGATCGCCATATTGTGTCCCTAACTGAAGAATTTTTATCATCATTTTGTTTCTTGAAGAAGATTATAGCGCGTCATTTACAAAACTGTCTTTATTCTCTAATTCTTGTGCCATGGCTGAACTATACTTTCACACAACAAAAACAAATTCCTGGTCTATCTTTTTGTTGAGAAATTTCACAACTGAACATGAAATTTCACTTGTGCGCCATATTGAATTACTCCATATAACATCTACTTCAGTCATGTCACGTTCAATTGGCATGTGCATTGAGTACTAGCCTCACCTTCAAATCCTCAAAGGTCAATGCTGACAAGCTGGTGCTGTTGAGATTCAACTTGCGCAAATTTTTCAGGGCTGGAAATGAAACAATGAATCCCTCTGGATCATCAACATACGAAAACGTTAACAGATCATCAGTGTTCAGGCTAGTATCTGATATCGAGCTTGAATACACTAAAATTTACACTCTCAAACTCGTCTACTTCAAGGTGCAAGTAAAGGTTTCAAGTTCGGATGGATATCTCTAATGTTGGCCCATCCCATGTAGACTTTAATAATGCCCTTATCTCAGTGTATATCAGAATGCAGCTCACATTCAAAGACGGGAATCTTTAGTTGATACCAAAGTAGGACAAAAATATCAAACCTACGTTGGAAATTGATTTCCTATCACAGCAGTCACTGTCCATGACAGCAAATACACCAAGTGACCTTGCTATGTGCAGTTTGCACTAACAGTGGAAATGAGTCATGGATTGGAGTTACAGAGCGCCAACTGAGATTATGAACTGGACAGATTTTACAATCAAATAAAAATGTAATGACCAAGTATGCAAAGAATTCAATTAATGCATACTCCATTAATTTTGCAGACACCAGAGGGCAGTACTTACAGGCCAGACACTGGAGTCCCTTGTCAGTGACGGGCGTCTCGCACAGGTTAAGTACCTGTAACTTGGGCAAGTGCTCAGATATCAATTGCACTCCTGGATCACCAAACTGAAATACATAAAAACAAATGGTGAATGTTATTGAAGAGGCATCTACTGGTCATTAGAATAGTCGATGAAAATACACACCTCAATTGCTCTGGACACAATCACTGGTTTTAAAAAGTTGTCAAATTTGAGCCGTAGCTGTAGAATGCACTAAAATGGAGCATGCAGAAATTTATCAAAGGAGATTTTAAATAACTAATTGTACAGCCACCATGTCTCTAGAATCTCTTTTAATAGATTGAAACAAATTCGTGTAAAAAAAATCTCGAACAAATAAAACAGGAGATTTCAAGCAATTTACCTACTTACAGCCACTAAAAATATTCAGAAATTCCAAATACAAACAACATAATCAAACACTTACCTGCGTGCACCATAGGTTGAGATAACGTAGAGAAGGTAGCTTAATGAGTTCTTTGGCACAGCCGCTGGTCACCTGGGTGAAAGCGAGGCTGAGGCACTCCACATTGCCAAAGGACCCTGAGCTGAGCAGCTTAGCAAGGTCAGAGTCAGTCGACCGTGTCGGCAGAGTCAGCTTCTTAGGGCCGCCTTTCTGTTGCTGAAGATAATAAGCAAAGAGTAATAAGATTAACTTATTGGCTGGAGAATCACATGTAAATTCAAAAATACCTAGAGGACTGTTGGGGGGACAGCTGGGGGGGGGGGGCATCTGGATGTCTAGAGAACTGTAGGGAAGGGATGGATAGACATCTAATGAAATACTGGGGGACGGCTGGACGTCTTGAGGACTATGTGGTGATGGAGGGGTGTCTTGAGGACTGTTTGGGAATGGTTTGGCATTTAGAGGACTTCTGGGGGCGGAAGGACGTCTAGAAGAATGCTGGGGGACAACTGGATGTCTAAAGGACTTCCATGTCGTGAACACATCCACTACCACAAGAAACTATAGGAACACCGGCATTTATCCACCTTCACTCTTATCAGGCTTCTATTTGAGTCAGCATGCAGTAATAATTGACTGATAAGCCACCTATGGAACTACTTTTGGCTGAATGGCCATAAAATAATTAGCCAATACCAGTTAGGGCCTAATTATGCTGCATGGAATAGTTAATACCTCCATGGCAATTTTGAAAGAGTGGGCATCTTCTGCTTGTCTTTCGCCGAAAGTGTTACTTGGTTTACTGATTTTCTGGATTATGCAAACATAAAAATTCAAATTTGCAACGTTTCCATTTCTGCCATCGTTATGCTATGGAAACAAGTATCACCATGTTAGTGCCTGTCACAAAATATCATTTAAAGAACTGTACTCTTACTCCACAGTAATATCATTGAAATAATCTGAAGACAATTTCCAGCACTGTCCTTATTGAGCCAAAATGAAAAGATCAGATGAGATATCCAAATAACTGTAGATGATACCGAGTCAAACATTCGTTTCATCCACACGCCTATATGAAAATGTTCAGCATGAAGTTCTTCAAAATAACTGCAGTCCCACCATCCAATGATAATCCACTTAAAAAAAAAACAATTGCAGGCGGTCTGATACACGTTGTACCAGACGTGCGCAGGCCTCGCATGTGGGCCCATTGCACTGATCACCTGGAACTATTTTTATTGTTTATTAATATAAAGTTAAAATCGAGCTGAGGAGCTATAGACCTGACTCAAGGGTTAAGCAGTGTGACCCAGTGGGACTCGAACCCACGACCTGGAGTAAAGAAAGCGAGCACCTATCACACTAGGCCACACTGCCTCCTCAAGATAATCCACTTAGTGCCTATCCTGCAGGACCCTCTGCCAACCGTGCAGGAACTACTGGTCGAACGCAGAACTCCAATCAGACTCAGCAGTGAACAACCCCCAATTTTATTCACTACAATTACTCACAAGCTCCTGCAGTGCGATCTGACGGTCACACAGTGCTGTGTACATCCTCTTCCCAGACGCTGTGCTCTGTAGAGTGGTAATCATCTGCATCTTCAGGTCGTTGCTCTCAATCAGCTCGAACTCGAGCATGGCGCACAGCGCCTCCATGGCAGAGTCCTTACCACGCAGGGCCAGAAGCATACACGAGCTGATCATCTTTGACATGCTCATTAGGAACTTCTTCCGTCGACAACAGCAGTTGATCAGCGTGTCTAACTGCAAGAAGCACGGCAGAAAAACGACGTGTACTTTTGCTGTTAAAAGTTGCATTTTGTCCCGTTTAGCTGGCTAAATCGTGACAATTGAATTACGCTAATTGCTCTCGTGAAAGCCACATCCCTTACTGTGATATGATTCTATTTCAAGTCACTCACTCACTGGCAATGCATACATGCGCCAGTATTGAATTCGAAATTTTAAAATTTTTAACCCCAATAAACGGTGAGTGATTTCTCAAGTTGCAAATGGATTCAATGTTTTTGTTGGTAACGTAGAGCTCTATCATGGTAAGGAATATAATTATGGAACCAAGGCAAGCTGCAGTGATATTTTCGAGTGTAGAATGACTTGTTGTTCGCATGTACAATGGAAGCCAGCAAAGAATGAATGGCTCTTCACATGCAAGTTCCATGAACCTCAAAGCAAACAAACAGTGACTTCCTTATAAAATGCCTTCAAACTGGCAACACTAGTAGGTTGGAAAAACAATTTTGTATGGTCATGAACTATAATTACAATTATAATTCCTAAAAAAACATTGTAAACATGCGCACCATAATACCAAACAATTCGCCCTCATCGTCGCAGGCGATGCCCCCTGGGCAGTACAAACGGAACCAGCCCTCTTTACCCTCACGGATGCACAGCAGCGTTTGGTGCACATCACAGCGATGATCTTCAGCCAGACAATTTAATGTCGGTTTCAGGTTCCTGGAAGAAAATGCATACCATTTAGGCGAGTTGTCCAAGGGGCCTGAGGCCATTTAAAGGTTCCAGCAAAAACAATGCAGTAAAACTGTGAAATTTCTATCATTAATTTTGTTTGCGTTTACAAGCATATCTGCCTTTACGTCTGAACACACAAAAAATTGAATGTCAATATGTTTATTCTAAAGATTAATATAGAGAAAAAGAAAAGTCTCAGTGTTCAGACAGTCCAATGACGCAGGACTAAGGTAAATAGTTGGGGAATAGCTGGCACAGTTATTAAATTGCAAGCAATTTGTACCATAAAACCCAAGTCACATGAGGCTATTTTAGCCTACTCGCTGCTAGTCATAGCAGCCAGCACACAACACACATCTTTGGTCACCTCTAATAGGTGCCTCAAGCAAAAATGTCTGATAATTGACAGTTGCTAATTAGTCGATATGACAACCCTTTGGTGTTCGCGTATCACGTTCTTGTGGGCATCCAATGTCCTGAGGTAGTGGTATAACAATTTCTCCTGAGGTGGTTATGATCAGGTTTACCTTAATTGCTCTAGTTTTGATTATTTAGGTGGGTGGCCCCTACTTTTGGGTTCGTTCTTCGTTTACATTACAAGAGGTATGATACACGCATGCCTAAACTAGTGTGTATTTAATTCGTACTATGAAGATTCAGCAGTTGCGAAAATTTGTATAGGAAGTAGCGAATCGTCACAAAATTTGACAAGTTTCTGAACAGTTGCAAAAGTATGATTATTTATTAAATATATGCAGACGAAACACAGCTGACACTTAAAATCAAATACATACAACTGTTTGAGTTCAAGGCAAGAGGATACAAAGTAGCTAAGCTACAGAGCACAATACGAACAAGTGTCTTTGCATTATAAGTTTTACGTACATACACGAGCACAGGGCAAATAAAAAGGATTTAATTTACATGTCATAATAAACAGCTCCTGTTGAATGATTATTTCTGACAAGAGCAGTTTTCAATTGCAAAATCTGGACTATTGTTACTATTCAGCAGATTGTTGTCAAGCAACCATCTAGAGATAGAGCTTAAACGAACCCAAAGCAAAATATACGATTTTGCCAAACAAATAAAAAAGTGAGGATGCTGGCCAAACTTGTTGTCAACATGATTCCGACATGTCGCACAAATCTTCCTGAACTGTGCTATATTGAGCAATAAACTGTCTGGAGTTTTTACCGTCGCTGTCATGCAGCGTCATATACCATAACCTCGTCCCTCTACACAAAGGGAAATTGTTACGATCAAACTTGAAGAAGCACTTCTTCCAACAACGGCAAACTTGCCCAACATGTGAGCAACAGGAACTGGTTTGAGATGTTCACTGATGGCGTGTCGTTAAAAGTAAAGTGTTTTTTCGCTAAAGTTGTCACACAAAAAAAAACAACGCAAAGAAAATCAATACTCATTAGACAATACGAAATGAACACCTAATGACTCCCTAGCTTCCCAACAACCTGCGTCATAGTGGATCGCTAATGAACATAAGTATTGCGGCACTGTTAGATAAGCAAAAAATCATGGCAGATGCCTCCAAACAAACTTGTTAGAAGAAAAGTGATTTTGCATACAACGTTTAAGGTTATGAATCAGCTTGCCCAAAAGTCTAAGCCTAATATCTACAAATCTATAAAATTTAATAACGTGGATGTATGCATTTTGGGAAAGCATAAAGCTTGCAGAATTCGATTTGTCCTTAATTGGGTCATGTGACCATGCCTTTCTAAAAACAATTGGCAAAAAAAGAAAAATACGTTCATAGCAGACAGCCACTTCGATAATACCAATTTAATTTCATTTGACAGAAATGTTCAAAATAAACTCTCAAAAATGCTGTTGCAGTTTTCTAAGTACTCGGTTAAAATTTTCATTTTATGCAACTGTTTTTTATAAAAATCTCCTCTTGTAGAAGCGGATGATTCTAAAAACAGCCACTAACAGTGTTTCGGAGAACAGTGCAAAAAAGCATAATTTTTAGCCATCTCCGAAGCACGATGTTCCGAAATTAGCCAAATCCTGTCATTTTTCTTGCGCCACATACAACTATACAGTTAGTGTAGCTTTGGAGAGTACATGTGCACCCTGAGACTGCGCGTCATAGAGACGGTTTAGTAAGCAAAGAATACTGGCCATGAGAACCACCCTCGTACTTCAAGTTCAGAATTAGTTTTTAGAAAATAATAACCAAACAAAAACAACATGGGTGCAGCACTCCTAAGATAACACCTTGACTAAATTCCTTTATTATGTAGAAAAAAGCGATTTGTAACAACTGGTATGTAATAAATGAAAAGAAAATTACATGTACAGAACAAAAAACATGGAATCCCAACAAATATCATAACTACGAGAATACTTACATTGTAAAAAGAGAATCGGCTAAGGCACTGAAATAAATAAAAAGAATGCACCATAACGAACAGTACAAGATCAATTTCCTGATGACAACACGTACCGAGTGACTACAGTAAGAGATAGGAAAGGCGGGAAACAGCTAATTATAAAATTCAATTTTACACTCTTTTATTTGAGCAACTGGCAACAAGCCAATTTTAATGGTTTATATAATTAAAAAAATATATTAAATAGTATACTGTGCTTGACTGTTTTTCATCTGAAAGGCAAGGTTTTGTTTGACAAGACCACCTGAGAATATGCAAGTTCACTGACAAGTAATATAAAGCTAGCAGACAAAAATTGAATTAGTGCTTCTACGACTGATGAAAATCTCGTAGTAGCCCACCGTGGTAGGATTCTATTTCCATTTACCAAACGCATCAAAGACATAAGTTATTCAAAAAAAGATTCAGTCTGAGTTTATTGGGCTTGACCAATCCTAAAATTGTGGATTCCAAAATGGCACATGTACACATTACCAATAACTTAAGTTGCCTAGGTTAAGAATTCAACACTCACAGCTTTAAGTGCCCAACTGTGATTTTAGAAAATATGGGCGTATAAATTCTAAAGTAAGGGTGCTCAGTAAGCAAACTAAAACAAAAATAGGGTCGAAGGTGACAAAAAGTTCTTCCCCTCTCATACCGGCTTCGCTAAACCAGCCAAACGAGAGTACCTTTTTTCAAAACCAGCCGTCACAGTCACTACAGTAGAGCTTCTGCGTATAAAACTACCAAAAAAGAACAATGAAGGAGTGCAGACTGGTGAATAACAAATACATACTCATCAGGAAAGGGAATTGGTTGAATCAGCATGCCCAAGCCCGGCCGCCAATCTTCGTATGTTGCCCTGAAACAGGGATAACATGGATCAAAATAATTTTATCCGGTCTAGTTACACACTAAAATCGAGGAAACAATTTTTTACTACTTTGCAATTGTCCCGAGCACATTCTATAGAGGTATTTTTCCTTAGTACATTCATCCACAGACTTCAACAAATACATAAATCACAGTGCCTAAGAACACCTACCACCATGTTCTAGTATGCGTTAACGATCATGGCATCTGCAAGCCTTTCTAGACAGCACTAATCGAATTCAATTTTGAACAAACAGACCAACAGCCGTGACTTAATGAAAAACTGTTCATAAGTTGTAAATATTAGACCTCGGCTGTACGCCACTTCACATTTAATAAGAGTCATCCGAGTCAGCTGAAATCAACAAACTCCAGAATGGAAAACTCATATAAATCAACCGTCCACAATAACCACTAAGACAATCTATTGGCGAAGGCAGTGACGTTAGTGGCTAGTTACTTTAACAAAGAAGACAGTTGACGCAGAAGAAAACTTACATCACTTCCATTATTTTCAGATAACAGAGAAGTCTTTCTTGGTATTCCGTCTCACTCACTTGAAGGTTGTTATTTAACCTCTGTAATCTGCAGAAAATGTTGTTATATAAGTGAACACTTTAGATTAGCAGCAAACGTAGCTCGTTTCATTCACCAAGTTTTTAATGTGCATATTTAATTTAATAGTCTGTATTATGTCAACCACTTTGTTCATTACGCGTTTGTATTTACTACGTTCATGCTATGCACCGGAGGCCTAAATACTGAAATAAAATGAAACTGACTAATGAAATTCAATTTCTGGAGGTTAGTGAATAGCATTGGTTTCAATTTGGAAAATATCAAGGTTATGCAGGACCCTACAAAAACGTCAAAATTTGGCTCAATTCAGAACACTGCTTCGTAGATATGTCTGATCAGATTCATACAAGACTTCCAGATACTATGATTCGTTCCACTATATAATTAATGGCATAAGGGACTATCAAAATATAGTTTTAGGATTTTTATGAAAAAACAAAGGTTCGATGAAATGAAAATGAATTGAAAATCATTAAAACTTAACAGCACTTTTGAAATTTCATTTTTAACAAGTCATTCATGTCAAATAAAAATTTTAAAAATTTATTCGATCAAGTTACTGACACCGTTATTTTGCTATCAATTTACTATTGACTTCTTTTTGATAGGTTTTAGCAAAAAAATAAGGCCAATAAATGGTGAACTGGTATATATAAAAATCTGAGTTAAAATATATAGTTGCGTAACTATGTATTTTGCTTATAACAGGAGCTCCTCCATAAGCTCAAGTCATGAAACTCAAACCAATGAAACTTAAATAACAAGTTCGACAACTTCAGGCACAAATTAGCGTAGATATGCCACTTTATTACAGTCCTCAACTGACAATGCTCTCAACAACACCTAATCAAATTCATGTCCTTTCTACAACGAACTCCTCCACTCTACTCCATCGGTGCTCCTTCCCTCCACTTCCCATTTACATCCTCCTCTCCTACTCTTCATTCTCTGAAGCTCCTCCAACTACCCCCTCCTCTTATTACAACCAACTCCTCCCCTCTCCCTCTTCGGTGCTCCTTCCCTCCACTTCCCATTTACATCCTCCTCTCCAACTCTACGTTCTCTGAAGCTCCCTTAACTACCCACTCCTCTTACAACAACCAAATCCTCCCTTCTCCCTCTCCTTCTTTGGTGCTCCTTCCCTCACTTCCCATTTACATCCTCTTCTCGTTCTCTGAAGCTCCTCCAACTACCCCCTCCTCTTACTACAACCAAATCCTCCCCTCTCCCTTTCCCTCTCCGGCGCTCCTTCCCTCCACTGCCCATTTACACCCTTCACTCCATTCTGTCCAGCTCCTCCAACTACCATCTCTTCGTAAGCAGCTGCTTCTCTCCACCTTTTCTATCTTTCCCTTCTCCCTTTCCAATTCCCGAGCATGGTAACCTATTGCTTCCAACCCATTCTACAATTCTCTCCTCCCTCCTTCTTTTACTAACATCCCATCTAACTTCTCCCTCTTCCACTCTTTCTAATGCCCTTTAACTTCTGGAATCAATTCTGCCTTAATAGTTTCCAGGCTGATATTCCCACACCCTTTCCTCTCTCTCTCCCT
Organism: Phoronis australis; assembly: GCA_002633005.1. Classification (NCBI taxonomy): domain Eukaryota; kingdom Metazoa; phylum Phoronida; family Phoronidae; genus Phoronis; species Phoronis australis. The sequence goes on along the minus strand of NMRA01000038.1, from coordinate 1,246,940 downwards.
ATCCGCCCACCAACACCCCCTTTTGTCCGTTCCCTCCCCTGTTTACTTCCCACACCTCACAGTAACTGCCATTCCTCCTCCCCTCTCGCCTCAGTTTGGATACTTACATCCTTTTGTCTTCGTAGCAGTTGTAGATGGCTGCTAGACAGACAGCTACCAAGTTGGGCAGAACACGTGGGTGGGGGCAAGTACTGCTGAACCCATGCATGCTAAAACAAATGACAGTCTACTACTTCAATATATACTCAGAAGTAAAAATAACACAAAAAAGAGTGCTTTGCCTCAAAATTTCTCTGTTTTCATCCCTTCCCCCTCTCCCTTTCTAACACAATATCAGAGCTTGGAATGACTAATGACAAAGCAAGAGGAAATTTTTCAGGTGATGTATTGTTCTACAAATAAATAGGCTAGTGTGAAAGCAATATTTCGTGTTGTAAAATTTAACAAAAATGAATGTTTTTTGCATGAATTAAGTCGAAAGAATGATAAATAAGAGACAAAATAAGAGGAAATTGAAACCAAGATAGAGGAAATCCTCTTAAAAGAGGAAAATTCCAAGCCCTGCAATATCTATACTTTAACCATGCAATGGTGGACACCACAGTTATTATTTCCTAAATCATTCCAAGGTGACTGTTTAAGCCTTGAAAATCCTTCAAAATCTTAAAAGATCTGACACCCAATAATGTATTTCAGATCAGCCTTTCGGTTGACTTTTATACTTCATCAATAACAGAGTGTGGCTTAACTTGTTAAAGCAGCTTTATTACGACACAGGTGGTAATGCTGAAATATCTAGTTCAGGAATCGAAATGACAGCAAATGAGAAGTAAATCTGATGCTCCCACTCCATGATGCCCCGCCCCCCGCAGAGGACAGGCACTACTGGAGACGCCGTCGTTGACAGTTCAGAACTAATGTTAGCAACACTCCCAAGAAATTGCTCAGTCGTGGATCAGTTACATCTCTCTGTTCCACTTCTAGTGACTAATCTATGAGAACATGGCCTCAAAACGTACTCGTTGCCTAATCCACAGACTGATCCACCCAGGAATGCTAAGCGGGTATGGTGAAATATGGTTGAGTGACGTCGATAAAAAGCGAAAACAAGACCCAATTTGACGGTAATAACTACACTACTGCAACACAGAACTACTAAATGGTATTTATCTAAGTTTCACATTAGTTAACCTTATCCGTGACAAAAACTGACCTGCGAATGAATTTCTCCACGACTGCCTTGCCATCATTCTGTAAGTTCAGTGCCTGAATGTACTCTTGTACAAACGAGCGCATCCGCGGGAACTTGCCGAAGTCCATATTGTGCTTCAGAATACGGTGCACCACGGGTGTGAATAGGTCGATGACAACACGAGATCGAGGAGAGTTTTTACAGTGCTGAAACAGAATGCAAAATTAACATGAACACTAAACTTGCACTTCTCAGTGAAGTTGTGCTTAAAAATGACTAAAGTAGAGCAATCACCGTCTTGCAAGTTGATTTGGTAAGATGAGCACGGGTCTACCAAACTAGACAACCAGTTCCTGCATAAGCTTCGAATATAAGATGAGATGATAGTAGCATTCTCTCGACCATTAAATGATAAATTTAAGATTATCCATGGCAAAGTGCCACTGGAACTTAACAACGAAGCCCTACATTGAAACCTAGAAAAATTGGATTTTTCTTCAGAGTTAGTTAATAGTAGAGTTAAAATTCTCCAGTTTAGGATAGATTTTAAAATTTGGAACACAGAAATTCAAGGTGAAATTGAATTTTCACAAATGATTAGGGACATGGTCGATTTTGGCACTCATAGTATTTCACAAATTTTGAACATCCCATTTTTGTATCAACAGAATCCAATAGAGGACTTGGCAGTCCATAAAATCCCAAATTAGTTACCAACGGAACCTTTTTGTGCCTCCTGATGGTAAGAAACATCAAGTATCCATTTGTCATTGATGGTAATTCGTGAATTTGGGACGGCTAATACTCTCTGTTTCTAAAAGCAGTAGCACTATTTTTCACAAACTGCACACTCCGCTTCTTAAGTCACCATAACAATCTGGATTGATATCACCGTGACAACATCCAAAATGTTGATGTGGAAACCCATCACATGGTCATTGTGTCATCGTTTACCACAGAGGTTATTTCTAAAATAAGGCCCATGAGTTCATTTGGAGGTTCCTCGTTTTACAGTGCAAAAATAAGATTCATAAAATCTTGGAAAAACAAAGGGACACATTCACAAAACGAGAACGACAGACCACGTACTGTACACTGTCATTTTGAAGCGTACCAGGATTTTCTATACATAAGCCCATGGGCGTGTATTAGGAAAATGAAGTAAAACCCTGGGTTTACTCCAGATATATTTGGTGCGCTGACAGACATTAAGTTACCCATCCATTTAGCTAGTGGATTTGAAAAAGGGACCCATTTGCAGGGAGCTTCCACGAAAAAGTTGTTCTTTTGCAGGGTTTTTGTTCCAGATATAGTCAGAGGTTAATTCAAATTCCATAGAGACTCTTGGGCAGTGAATTTTTAAGGCATTGAGTTCGAAGGATGCCATGTTGCTAAAATAAATTCATCATTTGAAACAAAAGTCTTTAAATCATAAACAATATAGCTTCTGTAGATTTGTTTGGTTGGAAAAAGGAATCTTTTGTTGAGCTTCCAACTAATCTTTGTTCGAAAAGCCCTCTCAGGAGGGAATTTTGTTAGAAAAGGCACCCTTTCATTGAGAAACTGGTGACACGTACCGCATTCCTGGGGTTGAAATAAAACAGTTGTCGTCTTAATCCACGTAATTAATCTGGATGCCAAGACTACATACAAACAACATCGCCTCCAAAAAAAAACTGTCAGTGTAAGGCAATTTGTTTTAGAAAGTTCAACAACCATGCCAAAATGTTTAGCGGTTACAACTCAAATTTCCACAGTACACAAGAAAACCAAACAATTTTTTTAATTAGTAACAAGTTTTAGTAAATACAGTTAAAATCTAAGCGATTCTCACAAGTTCAGAGACTGCGGCAAGATTAGCAGTTCAGACAACAATCATAGACCAGTAGCGGAAATTTGTTACTTAATGATACAGACTCATGTTGTAAAAAATTAAATTGAATATATACGTACCTTTGTGAAGAAATCACAGATCTCTTGTGTGGGCTGGTTGTGCTCTAGCAGTGGTCCGAGAGCTAATATAACATTTTCGCGACACGCACTTGTCATGAATTCCTCGTTCTGCAAAACAGTAATAAACAACTAGGTAAAACAATCACCTTGGTACAAAAATAATTGCTAAAATTAATATGTTTTATTTTTCTAAGGGTTTACTAATTTGTCGCAAAAGCTCAAAATTGTTAGCAGGGTCTATTTGCATCAAAATTATATGCTATTAGCAACAATGGTGTCACATTAGGACATGTCTAGTTGCTACTGTAGCGTAATGTGCTTGATGCTGTGCAACAACCCACTGTAAAGTTTAACGCAGCTCACCTCTAATCTTAACCAATAACAGTTGCTGTGTAGTAACAATGCTAACGATGAACTACATTCTTTTAATGACCATTTCCAAAATATTGTGTACTACAGGGGAGGGGATCCAGGATTTTGAGTTGGGGGGCAGGGCAGAGTATTAGAAAGGATTTTGCCCGTCAAACATTCACACTCCGAACTGCTAATGGAATTTGGAAGAATTTTAGGGGGGCCATGGTCCCCTTGGCCCCCTTAAATCCGCCACTGTACTAAACTGGAAAAATTCTACACCAATCTAATCATAAAGACGGTTTTACACCAACTTTCTGCTGTCATGATGCACTGAAAGCCGAGAACAAAACGAGAGCGCTCGGAGGAGCGACACTTGTCAAAATAAACCGAAAAGACAATGATGGAGATGATGACGACGATGACGATTATGATGACGAAGGTGGCCATTATGAAGAACATAACATTCATAAGACTAGCAAGGATGTCAGAAATCAATAAAAAAATAGGCTACAGTCTTAATCAGTAGAAGCTTAAGCACGAACAGTGCAGGAAAATTGGTCAACAAAGGAACAGCGTTTTCAGAAAATCTTGAATATTTCAAAAAGTAGATGTCCTAGCAAAAAATGGAAAAGATCTTCTGAAAGCACGTTCAAAACCCTATCTAACAAGTTAGTTTTGAAAAATTCCATAATTAAAAATTTTCAAAAATTTTAAAAATTTGCATTTCTTTTAAAAAGTCTGAGAAAAAATTGTTACAGAACATTTGAAAGGGTATACCTCAGACAATCCACATGCAAAAATCCCACTTGATAAATGACAGCGTATTTTAAGCGTATTTCATTGGTAAAGTCACAGGACTAGACTTGAGAGAATGTCTGGCAGACAACGGTGAGAATCTATTAGTTATAAAAGCACAAAAACCCTATGGATTTTGTTGTATTTTTTACATAGCTCTGGGCAAAACTAGTAACTTTAAGAAGCCTGTCAAAACAATAATCCTAAAACAATTTTTTTCTGATATAAAACAGATAATGTCTCTTTAATATTCAGAACATACTATGAAATGTTCATGTTGGACACAAAAAATCAGGTGCTCATGAGGACTGTAATAATATTTCATTCAATTTGAAAGTATCCAACTGCTCTACGTCAATAATTCATGAAACATGACCAGTTTACTAACAACACAATCTCACAGCAAAAACAAGTCTGAGTAAGTGAAAGTCATTTACGCTTAATAAGCAAATGTTAATTTTCTTTGTACTATATGAAAGCAAGCACTCTATAAAGGCGCTTACATTAAAACAGTACTGACATATGTCTATCAGGCAAAGACCTGAATCCACAGCATATTTGCTTATGAAATACTTACTAGTGAAAGATCCGAGAGAAACGCCATGTTAGAAAATAGTGTAGGAATCGCCGTATACAGTGAAATCACAAAATGATAACTGGCCATGGTCGGCTGGGCAAGTCTTTAAAAACACTAGGCAGCATTAACACCAAACACGTTGCCATAACAACAAGGCATTTCTAAAAATACTAGACTGTATCAATGGACAAACGATAGGTAATTACACAACGAAGTTAAAAATATCCGTTTGCCAGTGATTATTACATACATAATTATGCTACAATTCTACAGATAGTTTATAGAAAAGATGAATTCTCAGAGGCGATTGCAGTTTTCGCCGCAAGATATGTTTTTCCATCACTTGAGCTGAAGAACACGCATAGCGACTTTATTGATCTTCATCTTAGACACAAATTTGAAAACTTGTAAAAAATGAAAATCGTCAGATCCATTTCTTGGTAAACTTCCCATACTTTTTGTCTGATAAAAGTATCTCAACCACCAGATTTGCTTCACGTTTCTGACCTACATTGGACACTCTTCTGTGCTGCTGCAATGATTTCTGGACCGTTTTCATGAAATGGTTCCAAAAATTTTGGAAGGTGGTGTGTCCAATGAACACCAATGTTTAGAGGCACACATTTTTATTACAGTGACATGTGTTCAAATGAATTTCCATATTGGAGCTCTTTAGAGTAATGAGAGCACGAAAGTGACTTTCGATTGATCCCGACTCGGATTTGGTGGACAGAAATTCAATTACTACATAGTGCTTCATTAATTTAAAAGCAAATGAATAAATTCCACTGTCAGACCCTCCCATTGCTCGATTAGTTTAAGTTCACAAATTTAATTTAGCTTTTTTACACCAGGGTGGATTAGAAACGCTTTATTGGCCACAGTCACTGGCTTTGTCGGCAGATACTTAGTCTTCGCAGTAGGAAATGTAAGGAACATGATGTCCTTTTTTATCCACTGACATTTCAGAACAGTGTGCACGTTTCATAAGGCATTACATACCACCACACAGCAATGGAAATTTGCCGGAAAGGTTTTTAAACTGTTTATACCAGTAGGTTGAAACCTCCCGTCTGCATTACATGGGATCTCTAGGTGGCGCTGAATGTCTGTCCGCCAAAGACCAGATCGCCATCTGGCAGGTTAGTGAATTTCAATATGATGTGGCTATTTTGAAAGTCAGCTACTCAGGTAGGTATTTAGCCTTCTCAGATATCACATTTGTCGTCACTTAGCATAGCCTCAGGTGTATATTATCCCAACCACCCAAGTACTGCGCTGGTGTGGACTTTGTAGCAGAGAATGCTCCCCCCTGGATACATTGCCGTACGATTTAATAAATATAGATTATTACATGGCGAAGTCGTTATCCCCCGTTATCTAGAGCCCGAGTGGATTTTGGAGAATTATTGCCCGAGGGGCGTAAGCCCCGAGGGTGATAATTCTCCAAAATCCACGAGGGCTCTAGATAAGGGGGATAACGGCTGAGAACATGAAATAATCTATTTATACCACATACTAAACGAGAAACATTGCAATGAATTGATTTACCTTTTCTGACTCTCCACGGCTTTGTAACTACTTTCTATGTCAGAGGCCCGGGGTCGGAGGTCGTGACCTTTTAAGAAAAGCCCGGCTATTTTTGTCAAATAATGCTTTTACTCAAAACCAATTGAAAACTTAAATATTATAGAAATAAATTGAATTTATAAATTAAGGTTTACCAACTATTATAGCTTAAAACACGTTTTTTCACGCTAAGCTTCGACCGGGAAATTATCGTCTGCTAAAGTAGGTTACCACTGGTAACTGAATATAATTCTCAAGTCAAAGATCCTGACGAGACGATACCCGCATTCAAACTGGAGATCGGTGATTTACAAGTAAGAGGACATGAGAGAAAAATTTCCCCGAATTAAGATATCATTTTTATGGAAATTATGTGTCTTATTTTTCGTAGCGTATAAGTACAGTACAAAGTGGTTTTTTGAACGTGCGATTATTGCGCGTGCTCATTTAAGTATTCTATTTTCACTCTTGATGACGTCAGTCGCTGCGTGGTGTAGTGGTAAAGTCGGCGACTAGCAATGTTAGGGTCCCGGGTTCGACCCCGTCCTCGGTTTCCCGCCAAATCGTTATCTCACTAGTGAGATAACTTTATGGGTTATTACACGGTTGTATCTGCCGTTTGACGCTAATATTGTGGTATAAATAACAGTATGAACCAATGCTAACTAATAAGAGCATTGACCAGTGCTAACAAAGATAGACATGTCACTTTCACAGACACATAATGGAAGTATCACCTTACAGAAATTAAGGTTCTTAACGGAAGCCGTGATGCGTCATTCAACTAGAATAGCTCAGTTTCAATCAGGCACCTTAATTGCTTACACTTTGCCCCTCCTCACTACTGTCATGACGTGTATGCACAAACATTCCAAACACGTTTACGTTGTTGTCTCGTTCACATGCAGGTCCATAAGAGAAAACCTGTGGAGTCCTCACACGTAGGATTTAGGACATAAACGGATTTTACGTTATTTCAAGAAAAATTGGTTTTAAATATCAGTGGTACAACTTAATAGTTCAATGAATGAAATTTCTAGGACTTAATTAATAATTTGAAATTTAATCCAGACCTGTTAACTAAAATTCAGCAGTTCTAGTTGGTACACATATGTCAACCCCCCCATAGATGTCACCACCTGTATCACCTTCTGTAACCACCCATATTCAAGGAAAAAATTCATAAGATCCATGCACGCACCCAGCCTATAAGTTGGGGGGGGGCTCGAAGTACCTTCAGAGCTGTGAATTGCGTGTTTGCCGAATTTTGGTAGTTCCTGCCATTTTAGTGGACTTTTGTCTCGTTTTCTTCTTTTTGTTTCTGTCAGGCAGATCTGTTTGCCCACTTCGCCAAGTGCGCGCATGAGACCTCTAAACTGGATTGCAACATGACATTTTGATAATTCAATGAAATAAAAGACATGCTCACACAAACTAGCGAGCAGCACAGCTGCATTAAACAATATGTGTGAATGATTCACCACGCCGTGTACATGTACACCATTGTTTTTAGATTTTTAGCCAATGGATAAATTCTCCTGGTTGAACTCAGATGCTGCTTTTTGCGGCGTACAGAACGTTTGTAAACGATTTGTGCTCTTTTATCATCATGGGAATTGATCATAGCTCTAAATAAATATTGAAGTTTTCTAAAGGAATACGTAAAACTTTATTTGTATGCCCGCATACTACGTTTATTGAATCAAATCCTTATAAACTGCGGACATTCCGTATAGGTTGACATGTATGTATGTAGTTATTGATCAGTGACAGACACTTCTCACCAGCAAATATGGTCTTTAAGTACAGTGGCTACAAAAGTAACCAATAGATGGCAGTAACCCACCAGTGATGGGTTTGTGGTAGGGGAACTGTCAACCTTTATGAAATCTTTCCTTTTTGATCAAATACTTCTTTTTCTAATCTCAAGCTATAACAGTATATATTTTCTAAATACTCAATAACTGAACAATCTTACATCATAAAAAATAGCAGACGATCATTCATAATCACTTGCATGCCATTTTTTGAGATAATTGTCATTTTTGCTTGAGCATGAACTTGTAAGAATACCTAACCTGCCCAATTTAGTGTTTGAATGATTTATTCTTACTTTCAATAAGCTGGGAACAGCATCTTAGATTTTTATTACCCTTAAAAACAGGGATATAAGGTTGATGGTTGATCTCTCTGTTATGTGAAGGAAAATCTGCCATATATTATAAAGTAATTGTTTAAAAACTTCATACGAATCCAACCAGGTACCAAGCAGAAATCGATGATCAAAACTGGTAAAAGCGCAGATAATCAAAAAGGGCTGAAAATGACCAATGGAGATTTGTCACACAATTGAAGACGTCGTAAGAAACACCTTAACCTCAAACATACATCGTAGAAAGAGTACGGTAAAAGATGACACATATTAACCAAAGTCGGAACGAATGGTCACACGAACGTTAGTTTACAAAACTGAGAACTTTAGGAAAACTATACCAATTTCAAATGCAAAAAATAAATGCCAATCTTGGTTGTTTTTCATTTTTCAAAGGCAAATGCTGACAGTTTCTCAAAACATTGTGGCTTTGGTATAATAGAACTTAAAGGGCAACGCAACTGTTCGTGATGTTGTATTCGGTGAAAGTTCGTGGATTATCGAGGAGATACCTTTTTCTGTGTCAATTAAATATTCGTAGACGTGTAATTGTTCTATGGAACAATAGAAAAGGATGTGAACGTCCTAACAAGGCCCGCATCTTAGCTCTGCATTCTTTTCTCATGAGGAAACACAATGCCCTACTGGCTACTGAACACAATCTGTGTTGGTCATCTGTGTTTGCACAGTGAAAGTGAATGCAGAACCAAGATGCTGGTCTTTTGTTGGTTTGCACGTCGCTTTCCATTTTCCATGGATTGTAAACATACACCAATAGTTTGTAGGCTCTGAGCTATGGACGCTTCAGAAGGTTTCATGAGTATTATCACCTGGCAATTATATTTTAACGCTTCAACCTCATTCATAGGGGTACTTTTCAAATGGAAGAAGTTCAAGCAAGTAAAGTCGCATATTTTCACCTAATTTGCCAATGAATAAGGTGAAAGATGACACGTTGAAATTCAGAGTTAGTATACAATATTAGTAAAACGTGTTGCATTTTAACAGACACATTTAAATACTGTTGGTCACATTAAACAAATTAAATGAGTGAGAGGTCAAAAAGGAGTAAAAATAGGATTTTTGAAAAATTACGCCCACATCTCCTGGTAGAAAATAAAACTAATCTTAATTGCAAACATCTGTACTGTTTTGAAACTTATACTAACCAAGTGATGAATTCAGATTTTTAAGCTCTTTTAACTCATCAAGTACGGAGACGGTGACATTTTGTTAACATAAAGGTAAAAAAGGATAAAGTAGGAATTGTGAGGCAATTAATAGGAAAATATGGAGACACGAGTGCACCTAGTAATTCCCGATTACTTTCTGTCCAATTTTACCAGAGATACCCACTCCATATCACGAGGATATACCACAGGGCCATAGAGAGGTGTCAATTGATTTAACACACAAATTCAACTGGCTCATTCGTTAGCCGACCATTTTCTTACCTGGCCTCCTACGGCCCTTCTCCACATTGAAGTACAGTCACAGTTGTAACACTTTTGAAACAATGAAGGAGAGTCCCGTGAAAATACACATACTACATAGTACACAGTTGTATTATTCCATGCCCATTAAGATTATGTAAAAGGTGAAAAATTGAATATTGATCAACATCTGCCAGATTATAGGAGTATGACTTTGTACCCCTAAATTGATCATTTTTGGTCAGTTGCAATGGTTCAGTATTCCAAAGATGTAATGATAAGTGCTTGAACATTTTTTTGTAGTTATTGAAGTATCGGCACCTTTCATTTAATCATACAAGCAGTGTTGTTCAATACAAGGTAAAACGTGTTTTCAAAGATATTTTGTTTAAAATTCATTTCAGTAATAAAATGACTGTTCTTTGAAATATATTAGTGAAACGCTTACTGACAAAACTCTCCTTTTGGTTTGACAAAGGCTGATGCATTTCCATTAAACAGTATTGGTCATACGCCTCCAATACACTACACAAGTCATATGAAACAACCAAAATTGATTTCGGTGGACACATGCCGATATAAATTGCCAATTATGTATGGTGAAACGATTGCAATTAAATGTTGTTTTTAATAGCTCAACCAAAAACAATGCAAATGTGTTCTCACTGCTTGTACACAAGTTAAGGGTCCTTTTTGGGCTTCATCTTCATTAAAATCATAAAGAAAATTATTTTTGACGTGATCATCTTTACTTAAAACATATTTTCAAATGATGCCATTAGGCTTTGAAATGATCTTTTGTAATTCTAGGCTATACTTGACTGATTAATTCCTCAGCTACTTAATTATTTTGCCAGACCCATAAAACCACCAGGAAAAATACTCTTGACGCATGTTACCATATGCATGCCAACACATTGTCAGCTTTTTCCTGATCAGATTTAAGATCAACAACTTTATTTACTTGGGCTAAACTGTTGCGATGGTACTTCTTGTCTATCAGCCAAGGAATTCTTACTCTGGTACCCACGGTAGATGTACAGTCTGCATCTACCATGGGTACCATAAATGTTTCTAAGATGGTGATTGGTTAATGCTGCTGTGTACAGCACCCTCTTATGCTCAACATATGTGATAATTTAATCCATATAAAATTCGTTAACAAATCAGAAATACTATATTTAATCATTGATTTCCAGGTGAACGTACTTAAGAAATATTCTCATCAAGCTCAGGCCCCACAGACTACAAAGAAACAGCAGATGACACGAAAATTTCTAAGATCAATAAGGGTCGTCAGTGTTTTTACTAAAGATAACACCAAAAACAACTGCTTTCTCTTTTAAGACTGATAAAGCCTTTATTCTCTGCAATGTAACGTAAATAAAAAAATGAAAAAATAAAAAAAAATAAAAATAAAACTTCACTTGTCAGTCACATTGCGTCTTAAATTTATGAGACTCCACCGTACGATATGGTGGACTGCCGTCTCATCCTTTTCATTAAGACAGGGTGTCAGCTACTAATGGACAATGTTTCACAAAATATGGCAGCATTCACAACATTGGCTATAATTGTATTTGGCTGAAACTGGTGAGATTTTGGCACATTCAAAGGAAACACTGGATTAGAGACAAAAGCTGCATATTGTAGCACAACTAATTCTTAATTCCCATCTGAGCCCAACGTAAATCAACCAGCCTACGTGATCATCTCATTGTAGGAAATGAGTCAAATTGAAAGGAACTTTATTAATACAATGGGCTTTGCCTTCAGGTGATCAATGAATAAAACACATCCTAATGGTACTTCTACTTCTTTTAATATCACTTCCACCAAGTTCTCAAGGAAACATTTCAAAAAGTCAAAGCTCCCTCCCCCCACCTTCTGATCACCAAGACAATAGCGAGAAAATTAAATTTTACCATGAGAGCACCATCTCTAAGTGTTTTGCATTGCTTCAGAGCCCAGGAATGTCACATGACCAATCTCCTTACCTGTTGTAAAAGCTCAGAGACCAAATCCAAAGGGAATTGATAGACATTTGCATCAGACAGGGGCGTTGATAGCGACAAGTCAACCATACACTGGAAAGCAATCAGAAACAGATTATCACTGAATAACAGTTTTGTGCCCAACGACATGATTACCAAATTACCAATACAAGCAATCAAATTGATCACTAATTAAATTCTCATTCTTCCATAGCATCTACCTGTAAATTTATCTCATATTCTATTATCTTTTTTCTATTCATCCCAGAATCCGTTTTTTTAACTTTGAAAATGGAGCTTCACAGATGCAAATCTGCATTTGCAACACATATGTCAAACATAAACTGCCACTTGTTTTTTTTCTGAATATTGAAATATCAAGTCATTCTGAAGCTGCATCGTCATGATAATCTATATATTAAAATGCTAATTTCGGCCACGGATGTTGACGTGCGATTGCTGTTCGAGTCCATCAGACAGAAACAACTCAAGAACGTAAGGACATAAGGACACCCGCCCTCGCTCGACGCCTCCTTCCCAATAGTTCCCATGACGGAAAAGTGTCGGGTTTTGTGGGCGCAAATCCCTGGCATGTTTCTTCTATGTCTTAATGAGTCGTGGCCTCAGGCGTACTCGCTACTTTCTTGACGCCAAACACAATTCGAGGGTATTCGTCCGCGGCCTGTGTTTACTGTTTACGGCTACTAGGTTGCGTGCTTAATATTCGGTGGTGAGAGAATTCAAAGAAACTATGTCAATGTTGGATAATTTTCTGAAATTCCAGTAAAGCGAAGGGCTGCCTCAGTATTTTATGCACACCCGTTCACCGCCACGTAGGCGTAATCTGTGTGCTGCGGTAGCGTGCTTCATAATAGAGACTAACTAAGAAACTATGATGACGGGGTGAGAGTTCCTCGCTTATTCTTCCCGTTAATTATATTACAGGTAAGTGGCCAAGATCTCATCCTTTACTTCAGTCTGTAGTGCACTGCCAAAGATACTTGTAAATCTACTTTTTGTCCATGTTTTGTGAAAAGCGAACCAAGGCCCATGCAGCCCTTGTTTTCCTTTGTCTCCGACGTAGGCTTATAACTACTAGCCTACAGAATCAACTCTTCAAAAGTTTCGCGTTTCACGTTTTAATAATTCATTTCGGCATTAAGACCTGATGTGGAATCAGTCCTGTTGTGGAATATTATGGTAGTATACAGTAGACAATCACCACATTTTTACATTTTTGTTCAAATTCAATTGTAAACAAAGACAGTTTCAAGTGTTTGAGGTTTCCCCGCGTCAGGTCAGGTGTTAATGTTTGACTGGGTCAACCTTTTGTTACATTGGACCGGTACAGAATGACATAATCCCTCTGAACACTTTCTTTTAATGGTTAAATTTTCAAGTTATCAAATAAGATTGATCACGTCTAGAATCGCATACATATCTTCATGCGTGACACTTTCATGTTGTGTGTGTCATGCCATGTGAAAATCTAAACCTTGTCAGAAAGACCTAACTGGACTTGGCCTGGCAGGCATTCTTTGTTACGGGCAAAAAAGCCTGTATGTTGCAGGTTACTCAAACGTGATGGAAGCACCGCAAACCTGCCCTGAGTTCAGTAACGCTTAACAACTTCACTGAAAAGCAAGACTTCGCAAGACTACATGAGATGTTGCCATGTATTTTAAATGAGAACACGTGATTTTGGCGAGATTTTTTGTGAGGTCCTAGCAATACTGAACTCTACCCTGTTGAAGCGACAAATTAAAACTGGCCATGGAGAACAATGATGCATCAAAATGGCTCCCAAGTATATTTGATCGTTGTTTTTCTTTTCTCTTTTACAGGTACCGGTTACTACGAAAAAAACAACTCAAGATTGGAAATGCCTTTTTGTAAATAATTACTTAAAAATCTCGATTACTGGTTGAAAAATTCATCTTCATAATAAGGAAATGAGGGAGCAAAGAATATTATTGGGCGAAGGTCGTTGAACTTTACAACCTACAAGCACTAATCATTGATGAACCCAATAGAACATCATTTGAATATCTGTGTGCAATACAAGGTCAGGTACTGGATATATTGAAAGAGGCGTGTGGCTAGACTCCATTTGCTGGAAGACAACGCAGTGGGAGACCAGCGTTCGAAATACACGGTGGCCCGGGGCCAGTGGATTTGCGGCTGGGCCAGTAAATTTTCACACATAGGCCAATGTGGATGTGGTCTCGTATTCAAGTAACTGACCCAGTGGGCCAGCACATTTATTTGCTGAAGGTCGAACACTGTGTGAGACATGTTCCGCAGAAGCTGCTGTATTCTTCATGCCAATGCCACTGCGCTTTCTCTTTGCCACATTCTGTTCGCACAGCAATCGACTCCACGCTCTACTATGATGGGAATAGCACCAAGATAATTTGACTAAAGACTTTGTTCACTGCAGCTAAACACGTGACATGTACATTCATGAAAAGAACAGTACATGTTAATTTGAGGTACCAGGTAATAAAGACACAATGCGTGTACTTCGTGGTATAACCACTATCACATTTGTGTACATTGAAATAACTATAACAATGACATTTAACAAAAAATGAAATTCGATAAGGAAAAAATTGGACGACAATATTGATAACAGCACAGCTTTTCGTGATATTTTTGTTTCTTGACTGGAGCATGTATAACCAGGGCAACTTCCCATGTCTAGCGTAAACCGGCTAAATCCGATTCCCTAATACTAGTATACTTGAATTTGGATAGGACAAACAGAGTGTGTACCTTCTGCCTCAATGTTGTAGAAGACGAGTATCATTTCCTTCTAAGCTGTAATAAATATTCTGAACCGAGAGAAAATTATACTGAAGTGCACTACTGGAATTTTCCGTCTTTTTTCAGTTTAGTAAATTGATGTCAACGAGTGATGATGTAAATATGTATTTTACGCTTTTTATTTACGCTTTTCGTCTCCATGATAGCTTGCTGCACTCTTAAGAACATTACATATTGTTCTTTTGTACAGTGGGCCTATGGCCTATATTACAGAAAATAAATCCATTGATATATGATATACCCACTATTTTAACTCTGTAATATAAGCCGTAATACTTTGCCAACGACAAGAAACTTTCACGGCAATGACATCTATGGTAAGCAGTTTACCACACAGAGATGTAACAATTCCCGAACCCGAATTAATTCTCTTCTATGTCAAGGTAGAAAATGCACTGTAGGATTGACCTAGTTCTCCAAAGGTAATACTTCTGAGAAAAGTCTGACAAAGTGAAGAACAGTTTGTCACGTCTCACTCAGCTCTTCAATATTTTAGATGTTTGCATGGTCCAAAATAAACTTAATGCAAACTAGCGATTAGCACGGCAGCCGTGTACAACTGCGAGCCAAGTGACTTACTGTTACGCAGCAATGAGGTTAAATGCTGCAGTGGTACTCAAGGAAGTGGCTATTGTGATCAGTGCAGTAAATCACAAGACTTAAACAGAGCACTTGACAAGTAGCTGAAGGCGATCTATGATTTATGATACTTCCTAGTAACGACGTCTGAGGAAATGTCAACAACATCAATTGCACAACACTCCGTGCATGCATTTGAACGTTCTGTGAATATCATAACGGACTCCTACATCCTACAGGTAATGCTGGTCAATTAACGTCGGTTTCCATTTGCGACCGATTCCCTACCATCGTAATTACAGTCTCGTGACGATATGCCAAACACCAGCACAGGGAAACGAAGTGACAGTGCCATCCTATTACTACAGTCACCCGCAAAACAGTGAAGTTGTCAAGAATGCAAACAAGACTTCATGTCTTGCTAGGTTCAGAAGGATTGCGCACTGGGCTTGGCCTCGTGGCTAACGTGCATTGGGTATCGTTCTGGTATCGGAGTGTTTCACCGACTCGGATTTTGACAAAAGCGCTACGAGAAACAGCGAAAATGGAAGTCCATGAACAAGACACGAGAATAGAATTTGACAAAAAATCAGTAGCTCAGAAATGTTCCCATTTTTTGACAGATTTTTTCAGTTTTACAAAAACTGATATACACAATGAATTCAAGCAGTGAGCACTCACCTTAATTTCCTTGACTAGAATCTCAGGCCGCTGGCAGTTCTTCAACATCTTTTCAAAGCGATACATCTGTCTCTGTACAGGCAAATGGAGAGTACTGTGTTAATAGAGGTCATGATGACATTATGTTCCTGTGTGCAATGATTAATAATACATTTCCATGAATTCACGTCACGCAGCGAGTAATTACTCACTGGTGTGCAAATACATACCTCATCACATTTCCGTCTTGTTTGTCTGTCTGTCTGATTACCGTGCTGCTCGGATACAATTGTTTCACACATTTTCCCATCAATTCATGAATGCCAGGACTGTTTTGTTAAATTAATATTGCAAAAGAAAAAAATTGGGACAAACAAAAATGCTATATCAATACCACTGGAGAAGATACTAGAAAAACAAAGATACAAAGGTTATACGGCACTGATTATACTGTTTCAGGTCAGGAGTGATCTAAACTTTTCGTCAATTCATACCAATACCAAAGTGTCGACACAGTGATTGCATAAATTCCCAGAAAAAGAAAAGTCATAGGTTGCAAAACTGTGTTTCAAACCAGTCAGTCTTTGTTGAGGTAGCTTCAATTCATAACAAAATAATGACTGGTTAATCCTGATGAAATCATTTCAAATACTATTTGCTCACTTTCAACTTCAACCTGAATGAGATACGTGCAAAAAGTTTATTTATCCGGTGTGTACATTGGTTGGGCTCAGGGCTTACGCAGCGTATTCTTCAATTATTGTGTGAAATTAAAAGCATTGTCCAACAATGGCAGCATGACATGCGATAAAACAGTGTTCCCCTCTAATGAATCATTTTTACAACTGCACCTTGAACAAGATAATTAAAGCTCCTATAGGATGGCCTTCGGTCAAATAAACTAATTTTCTACTTTACCACTCATTAAACCTTAGGTCTCAGGTTGTTCCTTGCGGTTTGAGGGTTAAGGAATAACTGAAAGTTCATTATAACTTGAGACTAGTGATTATTCAAGCTTGATGAATTCACCATCATACTCATCGCTCAGTGCAAGTGTTCAGCAATAACATTCCACCCAAGTGACATTCTTACCTTCCACTGTAGAGAGTGATACCACTGGTCCCTAACGTAAGCATTATTGAGCTGCAAAGATCAAAAAGAAACCTTACTACGGACATAAGTAACTAGAACAAACAACCAGAATTAAAAAAAATCATAGTCAAATAATTACGCATAACAGCAATCAACAATAAACCCACATCCCACAAAAGAAACAAACACTTGACTATTAAAGGAGAATGCCACCCAAAAACAACCTATTTTGTATCAATTTAGATTGAGTAGTTTCACTAGATAACAGCCAGCTCAGTTGTTTTACCGGACACCTAATGGCAGATGGAGGTGTTGAAATTAACCAATGACGTAATGTGTTCTAACGCAGGCTGTTCAGCCATTCACAACATGGTTACTGGTTTCAACTAATCGTTTACATTCATCGTTTTACATCAATAAATCATCAAAATTCGATGTAAACCCCTTACAAATACATCGAGTTCTTGAACAAACGTGTTGTTTTATTTCACTGTTACGGATTTATAGGTATTTCAACATACCGTAGCCTACAGAGTTCGGTAGGCCAATTTACCATGGTCGATCGCGGGAGTTTGGGTCTGTTCTTAGTGACAAATTCGAATCATTCTTCCGTGAAATTCAGACGGGGGAACAATTAGCTGTGTGTTGTACTTTTAGACTTGTGATTTTTTTTCAGTTCTAAACACATAAACGTTTGTCTCTCCCTGCCAGTGGCTCGGAACCCAATCAGGCCAGTGACGGCCACTGGGACTGGACATCGCGAGCATAAACCAGCTTAAGTTGGAAACTAAACCTCCACTCATGAAAAGACTATAATAGTGAGCCAAAGAAATAATGTGCAGGTAATTATGTAGGTGAATTAGCCACGAAACTGAAAATCTACTTACTTATCAGGGGCCGCGAAATCAGGTTCCCCTTCCACACACCGGCAGGACAAAGGTAGTACAATAACAATGTTTCGAATAACGTATTTGTATATCTAAATAAAGATTCCCCTAACATGTGACCATAGCATATAAAATCGAGTTATTGTTTCAAAACAGCTTTCTATCAGCAAACACTGAATTAGCATGCGCTCACACGGCCTCGGTGCCCGGTCACTTACCTTTATCGCATCTAAAGCCGGTAACGCAGTGGTTTATTCATTGCTGGCTTCTCAAAACATTTGCACTCAGGAACACTCCAAAGGCATTACAAAATTGTATCTAATGAGACAGGCTTTGTTTCAGTTTTATATAATTATTGGTTAGGGAGAGAATTGATTCATTTTGAAACAGAACGAAGAATAATAAACGTCTACATGGCAACACGCCCGGCGCCAATCCCGACATAGTTGAGAGCTCATCGAACGAAGACTTCACGGGTCGGATCGTTAGGTTTCACAAGCTATCAGTACGAACCGGAATACACCGATCAAGAAATAATACTAGAGAGCCGCCGTGAACATGCTCAGGCAACGGAATGTATGGATAGTTCTTAGGCAAGTCATAATTCATCAGAGAAATCACTGTCGAGGAAATGCCGGCCGCAGACACAGAGATGTTTCATGCCCTCATACCTGCAATTAACAGTGTACTTTCATTCTTCACTACCGCCAGCTACTTTCTAAGCATTTCGGGCTCTCGAGGAAGTCGAAAAAACAATATACCCACTTTCTTCGCAGCTTCATAGTTCGGACAAGCGGGAACGATGCACCGCAATATAGTGGCATTCACTCTGCAGATGAACCACTGACCTTGCTGCATCAGTTTCTCACCTTCCTCACAGGTTAACGCGACACCTCTCGGCAAGGTGAGGTCGACCGTAAAAGAGGCGATGTGGACATAGATCTATTAAGACGGTAAAAAAGACTAATTAAATAGGGTGGCATTCTCCTTTAAGACCACTACAAAACTGACCCTAACCTAACTCCTTTACTACGAAGAGCATTACGGTAAAATCTCACCAATTTAGGACGCAATATGGCAGACGGATAAATTTTTTTCCATTTTTCTCACAAATGATATGTAACACCAAAATAAATATCTTATCATTTTAAAGTTCAAGGCCATAGCTACTACCAGACAATGCTTTGTGGTACCATGGGCACTCGCGGCAATGCTGGAAGCCTTGAAAAACAAAAAAAGCATAACTTTTTGAGAATTATTTTCGTCCAACGTAGGCGAGATCGTAAAGTGAGTAGTTATTGATCAGTGCAATGGGCCCACATGCGAGGCCTGTGCACATCTGGTACAACGTGTATCAGACCGCCTGCAATTATTTTTTTTTTTATAGTTATTGAGCTTGGAAAAATTGACAAATCATTATTGCTCAACATTATTGCTCAAGACCATGTTCCGCACATAAAATGACATGCCACGATGAGTCATGTTGAGCAACAATGACGTGACAGTCTAGAAATCTCAAATTTGAGCAAATAACTAAACCAAAAATTAGTTTTTTGGTGGAAGACAGGTTTATACTGTAGGATCTTTAACTAACATAGAATACTGTTTCTTCAAGTAAAAAATTCTACGAGTCAATCTCAATACAAGCCAAGAAATGACTTAATCACACTCTTACGTAATCTTAAGCTTCGTTTCAAACAACTCCATTTTGGCATTTACATGTTTTTAGAGGTTTGTTACTAATATTAGTTAGTGTTTCTTATTTTACAACTATTGTTCAATTTGAGCTAATAAAACAAAAGTTGGCAAAGGATGACACATTTTCAGAGCATTTAAAGACGATATAAAGCTGCCTTTAGCTAAAAAGACTAACTTTTGTGTAGGGCAATCCAAGATCATTTTCAGCTAGAAAACTAATTTCAACATGTTTCTTTCACAGAATTAGAAAACAACTGACAATTCATCACTGCGTGTGACCATGTTCAGAGCATAAAATAACGGCCTGTAAAACCACCTTACTGGGCCATGTCTCAAACCATAAGCAATAGTCAAGTTTTCCGTAAGACTAGAACATACTTCTAACTCCAAGTAAGAAAAAAATTAGACAGATTTTATTGTGGATAACAGCCTTAATGAAAAGTTAATTTTTAACAATCGCACCACTAAACTGTCAAATGGAATCTGGGAGAATTTTTTTTGGGGGGAGCATGGCCCCCTTGGCCCTTCCCCCTCAAAATCTGCCACTGGCTTTAATGACAAGAAAATGATATAACAGTTGAATAATGCAAAACATTTGGCAAAAAAAGGTCCATACTACACACTAGTCACACTCACAAGGGAGACAGTTATCACAGGAAGAAACTAGCACAGAACAGCTGACAAGTGTGAATGTGTAAACACAACTGATATGGAACAAGTTGATATCGCGGCAGCCATTTTTGATACCAGTTTAAGAGGTGGAGCAACTTGCAGTCAATCACTTGCTCCAGTTTTAACAGCATGCGTAAACACAAACTGGGGCGAGGCGGAACGGATCCTCTCTATCACGTTTGTGCAATAGCGTATACATGGGTGATCCGCTGGTAGTCCACATGGTTTGCAGTTTGCTATTGCTAATGCAAGCACCTGGAGACAGTCTGTGTGTAAATATTACTAATGACTCATGCTGATCCGGTTTGTTATCTAATGTTGTGTAATTGCAATTAAAGTGGAGCATTAGTGGTGCCATGCTGTGAGAACTCCCACTGACACAAACTATCCTCCCCATAAGAACAGCTAATGAGATGCAACATGTCAACATGTCCACTATTCATGGGAAGATTTAAGTAGACAAACTCGACAACTTCCTTGGAAACTATTGCCCCTTTCTTGGAAAAGGCAACAGTTTGGCTATATGCCAAGAACAACAGCAGCATCTGAACATGTGACCAAAGAGAGCACCAAACTGAATACTCAACTGACTTGCACATAACCGTTCACAAGACAAACGGAAAGGAAAAGATGGCAGTAGATAGTACAGAAAACACACAGGGCATGGTACTTGATAGTAATCCAGTTATGTTTTCAATTCATCATGTTTCGTAAATTCAGGAACAAACTCTATTTAGCTGCCCACACTGAATCACATACTACATATCAATCATACAGGGCAAAAACATCAAAATACCTTTTTCAATTTGCTTTACAAATTGTGATGAATTATTTTTGAAAATAATACGGTAACATTTACATATTAGACAGATAACAAAAATAATCAAATACCTATTGCTTACAATATGTTTGCGCCTCTGAAGTGTTCTTTTTTCTGTTCTACGACCCCCTTTACAGACATCACACACGATACAATAATGTCAAAAAACCAGGCTATTACTTTCAAATAAGATAAGGAATAAAATTGTCAAACACTGTATTATTTTTAGGTGTGTGATCTTCCAGTAAGTGATTACTTTTGAAAAACCAGTGCAGAATTTGATCTTTACTCTTCATTTAAAAGAGAATAAATCCATAAACCTGCATTGTCTAGAACTTTTACTCAATCTGTATACTTAGGGTTGGGGATTGGAATCTTAATACAACAGAGTCTGAACCCAAACCATGAGCAAATACAACAAAATACATGGATATAAAAAATTGGTGTTTAGGTTCCACCGGAAGGATTCATGTGCATGGTAAGAGTTACTGAGGTGCGTGATAAGTGATTGTGGATACTTTGGGATTCCTCTTCTGTGGACATCCACAGGAAACCTGGTTGCATTGAGAACAATAGATTAGCATCTTCATTGTTCCCGTTGCTATAATAAAGATGACAAGCAGTTATCGGCATAAACATTTAATCAACAGAAAATTTGATCTGAACATGTGTGAAGAAATACCCATATGGAAATTACAAGGCATAAAAAATATAAATTAAAACAACCTACATTTGTCGAGTTCATGTCTAACCCTGTTCACTGGGGAGGCCATAATCGATTTTAACAAAAATGGAGCCCCGTATGCTATCTAGGTGTACTATAGTCCTAGGTGGTAAGTAACAAAACATTCAAAACATTCAGGTGGAACAAACTCATTGCAAAATATCAATAAACATTAAAGACAATCTGATTTTACGAGCTGACGCAACGATCTCAGATATTTGAACAAGAGCAACGCAGAGCGTTGAAATGCGCCCACAATTGCACCGCATACGGTATCCTTCTAGGGTTGTTTATTGGTACCACAAAGTGGCCAGTAGAGAGCATATATGAAGTATGTTGTACTTAGCAAAATGGAAAGGCATGGTCATTGTCTCCTCAATAGGCTAGGGGCACAATGTGAGTAATCTTCATAATATAAGCACATCCTATACACCAGTTGCTTAAAGCACCACAGAAACATAGAATAAAAACAAATTTACCAACATACGAGATTAGCATAGCATTAGAATGCCAGAAACAAATTTCTACTTGGAACTTTTCCTTCATAGTCACGAAGTAACACAAAGTATACACCTGAAGACCTATGAAAATACAGAGGTCAATGTAAAATACTATAAATTGCCACTAGAGGCAAATACTAAAATTGCCACTAGAGGCATACCGGTAGTCAGAATCATCCTAAAGTCGTCATCGTCCGTTGTCAACATCACATCAATACACTTGCTAAATTTAGTAAAGATCCTGCAAACGGTTTGGGAGATACAACCATGGGCGCAAAAAAAACAAAACTGCCACTAGGAGGTGCCACAGTAGTCCAAATCGTCTGAAAATCATTGTCAGCTGTCTTCCTTATAGTAAGCACATACACGGCAATTTTCACAATCATCCTTTGAGCGGTTTGATTGATAGAGGGGTGGACGCAAAAATACAGACTCGAAAACAGTAAAAATGGCCACTAGGTGGCGCAAACTATGTCGAATCTATCTGAAAACGGGAGGATAGCGTCATCTCACTATTAGGTGCCTACATACCAAATTTCATGAAAATCCGTTCAGGACTTTTGAAGATACAAAGGTAAGCGTAAAAAACTAAAATTGCCACTAGGGGGCACACCGGTAGTCGGATCCGTCCGAAAGTTCGCACATGCCGTCCCATTCATGAATGGAACATATGTGCCAAATTTCATGAACGTATGTCAAAGGGTTTTGGAGATAGAGCAGCGGACGCCGGACGCCGGACGCCGCCCGGACGGACGGACGGGCGGACGGACGGACGGAGATGACGGCATAATGCGTCCACATATAAATATGTGGGTGCATAAAAATTATCATATTAGTACATTTGAGATGCCAAAATGTATAGCTAATTAACTGACTGACAAAGTTTTTATTTTATGATTTTATGCAATGAAAGTAACATGTTTTGTCAACATTTTGGCCAAGTTTCATTCTCACAGCAGTAGGACATGAGCAGATTTGGTATAGCAGTGTATTAAACATAACCTCAAAATGCATAAGAGGGGGGTAGTGTAGTAAAACTACTAAATGAGGGAGACAAATCAGTATCTTTTTTTCAAGTCATCTGTGTAACAATCTACTGGCATCACTAAACATGTGAATAATAGTTCAAGAGCTTTCATTCAAGGAAAAATGTAAACAGTTAAATTTGGACAGTGGCTGCGAAGCTGTAAAATGTGTTTGAGCCCATAACTTTGGTAGAACGTAATATTTTGGAGAAATATTTTAAAACTGTTTAGATCCCATAGGACTACCTATGTGTCAAATTTGGTGAAAATCGGCTGACCCTCACCTTGCTGCTGGATGGCTGGTGGTCTTGTGGACTAGTACTTAAATCCATCATTTTTATTAACATACGCTGCTACTTGTTATCACGGAGTTTATATGACACTTTCAGGTACTGCGCTTCATGCAACGGTCTCCACAACAAAAGCAGGAATTGCTTTTTAAAATGTTCCACTGTTGCATGAACGGTTATCAAAAACAGGACTTTCATGGTTAATAAAAAATTGAAAGTTTCAAGAAGCTAAACAATAATTTAGGAAACTGAAACGTTTGAGATTTCATGTTAGAATTGATGTCAAACAAGATTTGTTCATGTTATTGACACTGTTATTTTGCTAAAAGTGCACCTTTTGTTTTTCCTAAATTTTACTAAACAGACAAGGTCACATGACCAGATCAATGTCACATGACCAAATTAATGTCACAATCTAAATTTTACAGGCTCTCTACATTAGAAAATGTATACATTCTCGGAGTTTTATTGTGTAGTATTGTAGAAATTTGGCTAAATACAGACTTGTTGAAGACAAGGTCCTACAAAACCATGCTGTAATCCACAGGCGTACCTGCACACACTGTCAAAATTTAAAATCACACAGTAAGTGGTTTTGGGACAAAATAAAACAATCAGCGCTTGCAATTATCACATAAAGCAATGGTGTGAAACAACAAATGAACTAGTGCCTGCTGCAAGTGTTTACATATTTTTGGAAATTCATGTTTTTCCCCAGTCTTTGAAATTATGGTGAATACACAAGTGCATGTGGTGCACAAAGGGTCTGCTGAGAGCCAAATTCCAAACATATACTAGACATAGAGGAAACTGAGCAAAAGGTAGCAACAATAGTCTCACATGAGAATGTGTCAAACGAGATGCTTTTCCAATCACCGTTTTTTTTTAATTCATTGGTTTCTTCACTTCATACTGAGAATATCAAAACTGACACGTGTGATCTTAAACAGACACAGTATGCCCAAAAGGCGATTAGCATTACAAATACAGGCTTCCTGGACTCTTTTGCCAAGTGGTAGTGTATGATAAGAACTGACATGAGAGGATATAGACACCAACAAGCCACAGAGAGACCAGTTTTAACTTGGCTGATGGCATTACAGTAAGGGTTAACAATTAATGAGCTGAGCTTACTCACCAATTCACAAATGACATACACTTGGATACCCAGCATGAACCAAAAAAAAACTTCATGACACCTGAATACTCCAGTTTAACCCAGAGGAGTTTGAGGGAAACATTTTTGTTCAGTTTAATGATTTATTGATAATAAATTAAAGAACATCACAATAATAGTCATTCACTAACCAATGCACACCCACATTCAACCACGGAGACCCATAAAACACCCCAGGGAAACTCATAAAACCTCCCAAAAAGAACGTTAAGATTAAGAGCGACATATCTTTTATTGAACAAATGATGTTTACAATTCTGAATGAAAATTTTAAACTTTTCAATGTTATTATAAGTAATCTAATATTTCCCTTTTGAACTTGGCAAAACAAGGTCTGGTGTTATTAAGTTTTTGTTTTTAAATTTGAAGTTTGCCAAGACCCAAAAGGAGATTGAGAGAAATATTTTTTTAATTTACACATAGTTAGATAATATTGTTTACTTGAACAGCCAGTTTCAATAAATCTGAATCCGAAAATTTCAACTTGGTCAGATTGCCTTACAACAGAGTTGAAGCTTTTGATTACGTAAGTGATTTGAAACAAACACATCAATCCTGAAGCAGGGGGGTCTGAAAACAGACATGGGCATGCACTTCATATTCTCGCAATGCACCAACAGATTGCACCAACAGAAAAGAGTACCGAGCAGCGAGTGACCTCCTATCAGCACTCCGTAGCAGTGACTAAACGAGAAGCTTACAAGCTAATTTTGCTGACTGGCTCAGCAGCATTTTATCAAATCTGCACAGCACTGAGGAATTAATGGCCAGTAAAACAGGGATAATTAACTGAATCCCTCCACACTCAGCACTTGAGTGGGAAAGGGAAATGGTGCCGGTTTAATTTTCTTGTGTTAGGGTATTTATGAAATGGGGTTAATTGTAGTTCAATGATGCCACTCCATTACTGAAAACTGTAGAAGCCAGAGCTGATCCAGAGCGTTTGCCTGAAGACATGCATTAATGTCGAAATTGAATTTAAAAATCTTGCTACACTTGTTTCAAAATTCACATGAGCATTTACAACAGCTTTATCTGGAATTCAGCTGCTTGATACCTGTGCAAAGCATGAGTGGTCCGAGTGTGTAGACTTGGACTTACAATGCAGTGGTCACAACAATGAATTTTTTAATGTGGAAATGATGAAATGGGAGCCCTTACTAAGACGACTCAACCGTGAAGAAGCATCTGGCACAACACAGCATCACGAATAGAACACCGAATAAGAGTGCCAAGAACTGCAAAACAATGCCGAAATGAGTCCTGAGAGCATCCCAAGCTAAGAGCAAGTTGTCTTCACAGCGAGTCTGACACTGAACAGTCCACATTTTGTGACCTACGAGTTAAAATACGACGTTTGTGACCTTTTTGCCAAGGCAAGGGTTGGGAAAAATGGACTTTTCAGGATTTTTTGAAGGCGCACAAACATTAACTGAGCAGCATTTTCATACAGAATGTCAAAACAATGCCAATATGGGGCAAAGAGTTACGGTGCGATCCACAAAGACATCTCGGAGCCTTAGTGGTCAGTAACAGGACAATCACTTAGGGCATCAATACATAGAAATGAGAGATGGAGAATATGGCAACAAACAAAATCATTAAGAACGTGTTTGTGGTGTACCGTCTAGTGGCGGCACTTGCCGGTTACTATGCAAATTCAATGTAGAACTCTAGGATCATCTTAGTATGCCTGGAAAGCAATTTTGTTGTAGTTTTATTGCAGTTCTCCTATGGCAGAAAGCAGATCATCAGCAAGGAGTTTATGCAATAAGTAAGGGGACCTAAATGACTAACCTGAATGCACGCAAGATCTCTTGCAATCACTTTTGCGACACCTAGTTAATTTCAAGTTCCCCATATAAGTTTGTTTTCCCATGAACTTGTATATTACAATGTTTACTCGCATACACATGTTTACACATGGCGTGCATCTCGTATCTCGGGTGAGTGTAGGTACTAGAAGATTATAATTCCCTCTGGAAAACTGAAAAACAGAAACACAACAACCACCAAGTAGAACAGGCACGCTAGACTTCAAAGGAAATGCTTTAAGAATCTAGACGGTCATTATCATCCGAGATAAATGATGGATTTCACCAGTACTTCAGTTGAATTACCCTACAAGACATTACTTATTCTATCTCTCTTGGGACTAAACACTTAGCATTCCATGTTTTCTATTCTTGAAAGTGAAAGACTGTTGAGGGGATGCAAAAGTAGGTCATACTGAATATGCAGAAAACTCCTCATGCCTAAATGATACTAACAGTTTGTAAAATCGGCGTCAGGCAAAAGAATGAAAAGCCATGGCAATGGATTACATGCACAACATTTTTGACACTGTCATACGCACCAATCCGCTTACATTTGGTAGGTTTCGGCAAAGCATAGTGGCAGGGTGCATACGATCCATTCTAGTGTTTCTGTTGATTGGCACTCATAACGGGATAGATAAATTACTCGAAAATTTTCCCATCTGTGGGGCTGACAGGGCTGACGCTGTTTCAATACCAGCTACATCAGCACAATGAAGACGTGATAAAAAAGTTATCAGCACCACAGCACTTTGACATGAAACATTTCGAATGCCACCTCGAATATTTTTTAAGTTGAAACTTTACTGATGAATCACAAATTCTTATGTGCTTATTTTCCTTGTCAAGGGTGCACCCCTGTCCAGTAGACCTTTGTCTCATCCCTACTGAACCTCGCAAATCTCATCTCTACCATGCAACTTGTCCGGCTGTCCCACTAACTCCTAAAATCATACCATCACACCATTTTCTCCCACCTGCGTCCTGTAGAGGGCGCATTATAGAAGCAATAAAGTTTTCATTGTGTTAGTTTCCTGTATGAAACTTTGCTTTTAAATCCAACTATTTTAAGCGAAGTTTCACTTGCAGTTTAAATAGGGGATTTAACTTTTCCCACTTACCAAAATTTGGTAAAAGCAGAAGTTTTGCCTCTAATGGGAAAGCGCCTCATCTGCTTTCTAATAAAATTCACATACCGTATTCGCCGTAATAACCGCCCAGGGCGCTTAGAAAAGTTCGTTTCAGGGGGGCGCTTATTATAACCCAAGGTGGTTGAAACCTGGTCTCCGAAACGGGTGAAATCGGAAGCTAACTAAAGATTCATCATATTTACGCTCAGTGACGTATCTGTAATCTATGAAAGACTTTCTACAAAACTGTGGTGCATTGCTATCAAAATTTGCTGCTAAATTACGATCATTTTACAGAAAATTGTGCAGAAATCCCAGGGCGAAAACTCGCCGACTGATTGCCTCGCAATCGTCAATATGGCGACTTGAATGCTTGAATAAAAATACAGTTTCGACTCAAGCAAATTAACTGAAATCCTCCTTAACTTTTCCAAGTAGCGTCCCTAAGATTTTAAAGTTCTCGTGGAGTCGGGATTAACGGCAGGTTTAAGTACAAATCTGTGCTACATCGTGCCATCTACATGTATGATCGACAACATGAGAAAAATGTCTGGACGAACACACATTGTTGTCACGTGACGTTTGTTTTGAAGTTCGTCTGCGTTTGTGAGTAAGCGAGCGCGTGCGTGCCACCAGAGTTCATTTGCCGGAGCAGAGACCGTCTTTTGGCCAGAGCCACGCAATCTAACGAGCTAGATGTGCATTGTATCTAAAGAAATTTGCACAAGCAGTAGGCCTAAACCAGAGCATGTCTCATTCAGCACTTGCCAGTCCCATGAGCTAAAAACGTTCGACATTTGTCTCGGTAATGCCCATATTAGTCGCCATGTGGCTGGATGCGTACGTAACTATCTGACAGTTATTTTTTGGTGTAAGGGTGTGTAAGAATTCACTGTCAGTGGTCATTTTATCGCATATTTGGCTTAAAAACACACCAATTATGGTTAATCAAACAACCATCTTAAAAATAACGCATTTTTATAGTATTAGAAACTGTCAGAAATTAGTGCCAATATTCATTTCTTGCCGATGCTATGCTACCCGTTTCATGAATGGATAGTTCCCGACTAATGTCTTTGATGACAGGTTCATGTATGTAGCGCGCGCTTCCTGGCCACGTGCTTTTAACACTGGCCAAGCTTTTTATTAGTCTTCGATTCGCGGTTTTCACGTGTACAAAGAAATTTGGATTCCTGTTAAAGCGGGAAATATCTACAAAGCAATCCCGTAGACAAATCCATTACGTCTGTTCTGAAAGGCCAGACCATTGGTCCTCACATGATCAGCAAAACATTTGTGTTTGTTCTAAGGCATGGCAGAAGTTTGAAGTGTATAGGCCTAGTCACGGCTAAATACTGACATAGCGGCGAGGCTCGTGGTCTACAAATTCTGCGCACAATGATTTTTTTCAGGACTGTCTGATATTATTGATAAATTGAAGACGTTACTGTAGAATTTGAGGACTGTAGGTAAGGCATTTTTCGCACGTACACGTTCATGGACTGGGCGCTTATTTTATCAAAGTCTGAAAATGCGTGGGGGGCGCTTATAGGGGCATGGGCGGTTATTACGGCGAATACGGTATCTGAATGTTAATAGTCAGAGCTGAAAATTGCAGTTGCCAAACTTCATAGCCAGAAGGCTGGTATCGCTGTTTCCTTAACACTTTCAAAGGATAGTTAGGAAAAAACAAATTAAAACACTGAACTTCAGCCAGAATGGTTGGCAGGTGGGTTAAGGGCCAGTGCAGATAGAGAGCTATGCGCCTGGAGTGAAACATAGCTGGCTAGTTCATTCAGTTGTGACACCTTGGTGTGAGCTGTCAGCTCAGATATGGTTCACTTGAAGAAGACAGCGCAGCTAGTAGGGTGTTTTTTCTATTAATTCGTAAACTTTATTAGTTTGTACAGGACCCTTGAAACATGCCGTTTGTCTCCAATAGTTCGTACAGTTCGAGGGAAAAATAGTTCGTACACATATTTGCGTTTGAAAAAATAATTTGTACAAGCTTTTTGGATCGGTAAAATGGCAATTTTCATTCTTATAAAAGAACACGACTCAATAAGCGCCAATTCTACTCAGGTGATCGGAATCTGTTATTTGCTTTACTACGCTACCATAGAGCTCGAAGAGTTGTTTGTCAGATCGCCATTTTTGGCGACAGAAAATGTGGAAATTGCGCTAAGATTTTCCAGTGTGTTGCCAAATAGCGGTAAAAATGTCATAACAGCTGATTTTCCCAACAAGGTTGTTACCCTCACATTAGTAATGCACGAAAAAATTTTCAAAAGTGCGGAGTAACAGTACCGTGCTGTAGTCTTGTTACAACTGATTCCGGTGACTGTAGTGCGACAAATGACTACACATTGCTCTACTTTGATTGCAACTATTCTCACGTGGTGAAGTGCGAACGTGCAATCTTCACGTGTTGCTAAGGTTACATCATAAGGATTAAAATTATGGTCACAGTGGTCCCGTGACATGAGTAGAACTATGTGCGTATTAGCTGTAAAGTTCTGAGTTCAGAGAGCAAGTAATGAGTTGTTTGAAAAAATAAATGTTTGAAAAACTAATTCAGGTGTTTTTTATGGTTGGGAATGTTTATGTTCTGTACTCCGTAACCCAATTAATTGTCAACGTAAGGTTTAGTGTGGCTGTCTTATCTCGAACATCCGACACGATTAACTTCAGTTGCCATTGCATGAAACACACTACGTAATGAAGATGAGAATCGGAGGTAAGCGGACATGACCCAGTCGTCAATCAAAAGTTACTACAAGTGCATTACTCAACAGCAAGTATTTGCTTAATATTTTATGACTTTTGACTCGGGATGAGTCTAAAGAACCCAGAGGGGCTCCTACGACAAAAATAATTCGTACAGAAGGTGGTCGAGCGAAAAATAGTTCGTACACGTATCTTTGTAGGTAAAAATGACTTGTAAACAAATTACCAATTATTCGGGCAATCGCTAGCCGACCTGACATTTGGAAATGAGAGCCGAGACTGGTCACTTCGTATCAAGTCACAACACGCGACCTGTAAATTCCCAAGTAGGTGAGCCTAGGCTAGCTTTTGGCGGCAAGTAGATACTTGGCACTTGTGCAAATCCGGCCGTTATTTGGTTATTTCTAAATCAAGTTGAACACTCAGCCCTCTTCCTTGAGTTGTAAACATGTTGCTTGAACATGGGATAACGTCTTTGGAATAATTCTGAACCACTTTGATGCGTTTCATTGGCTGGTGTTTTCGGCTACATTTGCAAATTTTTTAATAAACCGGCAAAAAATTCTGACCACGGCATAAATATGAGATAAATTAAAAACGTCACCGCGACGTTTCATTCACTAGTGACCAACTTACCGAATTTGAGATGAAAAACATTTATGTTTCA
This sequence comes from Phoronis australis, assembly GCA_002633005.1. Taxonomy (NCBI): domain Eukaryota; kingdom Metazoa; phylum Phoronida; family Phoronidae; genus Phoronis; species Phoronis australis. The sequence goes on along the minus strand of NMRA01000038.1, from coordinate 1,215,630 downwards.
TACAAGATGGCCTGATTAGCCTATTACAATACCCAACAATATCATCTCACTGCGGCACTGGACAATCCTGCTGTTTGCGCCCAATGTCCCCACAGACCGTGACCTGCTTGGGAAATGCGTCTCTTCTTTATGGCAAGACAGCAAACAAATTCTCCAGTCCTACTATACTTTCTGGGGCTGAGCATGCGCGTATATAGGAGTCGTCTGTCACTCACATATGTTGCTGCAAATGTAACATGCACTCCAGCGATTCGAGTGTGGGATCTTACACGGGCGCCACTTCAAAGTCACATGTCAAACGAGAATAGCGACAGTCCTAACTGAGAGAGTATACCTGCTCGGCTCTTACCAGATACGTTTCAGCGCCCCAGGTGTTTACTTGACAATGAACCTAGACCCCCTGGGGTTAAAAAAGACCCGTTGCCTTGCTATATTCCTTGGGCCCAATGTTCCTCAGAACCGCATGGCTCTAGGCTCAATGTTCCAGGCCCGTAGCCACCTTCTAGCGATCTTTTTCATTCTTCTCTCCGAACAACCGCCTCCCACTAGCACCAATTTTCATTCCCTGGGTTGTCAGTCAACCACATAGACTTTTCCGGCTCAAGTCTACGGGAAGAATTTTGTTCCAGCTGAAGCTGGCAAGTGTATAATCAAAATTATTCCTGGTGTCTATACAGGTAGGTGGAAACTATATTTACACAGACAGGCCTAGGCAGAGCAGTTTGCCCCAAGTAATTGTATCGTAATGGCATTTCTTACTATTGCAGTTATTTAGTTTCATATTACCGCAAATATTCACGTATAATATTCGTCTATAACACCTTTGATTTTTTAGGAAATACGGTACGCGCCTACTGCTCTTCTAAGCTAAGTTTTGAGAAATTTCAATTAAGCACCAGGGCACACAACAAGAACTGCCAGCGACATTGGTAAAATCTGCTAACCCCAACTTGATGGACTATAAGCGAAAAACAAAACCTGGCTAGCACTTTTTATTATTTCAAGATCATATGCAGATACCAAGTAATGTAGGTAGCAAATTAACCCTGTGAGGCACACTGTCCTTTACGTCGCCACACATATCTCTATTAATTCGTACACGAAGCTCTCAAGGGAAAAATAGTTCGTACACTAGAATTAATAGAAAAAACACCGTAGCTATCCTTTCTATCTGCTTGGCCTTAGAGATGATCACTAATGTGTACTGGCAACTGAGAAATCAGTCTGAGGTCACTGTCTGAACAGATGACGCACTCGAAACAGAAAGTTGGAAGAATCAGGGTTAACAAAACGCCTGAAATAACGCGATATTGTAGCTGTTTTTGAGGGCAGATACTTGCCTACACAAACAAAAGTCAATATTTTCTGCTTCAAAGTTCACAAGATGTGGTCAACTGCCTCGGTTTTGGAAGAACTGACCCAGTTTTTTTGAAGTTTTGTCCTGCATCCTGCCACGGCATCAGATGGACATGCCTTTTGACACATGCGACGATGTTTTCATACTGATGCAGTTGTGCAATGTGTTGCTGCATTTTTTTCATATATTTCTGTGCTTTTGGCAATACGCCACCTGTATTTACCCATTCCATTTACAGGAACGATTAAACAAGAAGTAATGCCTCCACATGATGTTTCTGGGGGTTGCTCGCTGGTTCCCTGCGTGGCGATAGATGGTCAGTAGCCAGCACGCAGGTATCACTTAATTTTCCTTGGGAAATTTTTTATACCGGTGTTTCTGATTGGCAAGTCGAATTCTCAACAGGTAGCGCTTTACGCAAACAAACTGGCATCACAGATACTCTATAGTCTACGCTGGCATGACAGATGGACTGAAGTGTAAATGAGGTGTGTTGTATAGACAAATCGGTGCTTAAAATTTATGTTCAGGAAATGTGAATCCTATAAATTGTGTTTGCGCCTTTTCGGAATGCATCTTTCTACTGTTGATGACTTTTGTTTACGATACTGTCCTGTATTCATACAGTATGAATAGCACACCGGTCAAATCGGCCAGATATGCGTTTATTGTACATGCATGTGCTTCAAGCACGTGCCTATTAAGCATCGAAACAAAATAGTTGCTGCGACGCTTCTTGCATGGCATGGCTAAAAATCGTTCACAGTCTGCCATTTTTTCACAGTGTTGTAAAGCTAACCAATGACTGCTGAGGTTACATCAACCAATGCTAAAGTGCGTGCCAATGCATGATACCTGCGTGCTGGCTAGGCACATAGGGGACCAGCGAGCGGGGGTTGTAGCGGACATTTCCCCATGGCTGTATGGCTTAGATCAAAATCTTCATCACTTGAGGATGTGTGAGGCTTGTTTGATGGGATACATAACAATTTATGAATCTATAATAGTCTACTTTTAAAGGGGAAAGTGACACTTTCTGAGATTACCTTTACCAAAATTACAGATTCCTGGCTATCCTGAAAATATTTTTTCACATCAGTTATTATTCCACTAACTTTTTTATACACAAAAGTCACCCATCTGAGAGCTAAGACTCGTGTACAATGCTAAGAGTGGCTAAACGAGACCTTATTTTGCAACTTGATGCCAAAGTGCTACAGGTGGCAGTGCAGGTGACATTTGGTTAACCTCTTAACAGGCAAGTTGCAGGTCAAGGCTGAGATTAGTTGGGTGCAGTTTTTCCTTTCATGCCTTCGGGCCTGTCACGAATATTAAGATGCATATGTCATAACGTACAAGTCTGATGTGAATGTACTCCTCAGAAAGGGCAACTCAGGGCACAATATGCTAGAGAAAAAGGGCAACTCGGGGCATGGTGTGTTAAAACACACAGTGAGCTTACGCAAGTCAATAAGTAACACTAAGTTGACGTCAGAATTGAATGTGACAGACAAAACGTGTACTTTTTATCACCAATCACAAGAAGGAACTACATTTAGACATTTATCCCAGATGTCTTCATACTTCGGTCATTGGTACACTTTTCGTACTAAATGGGTGCATTTAAATAAGTTCATTAGCTGAGAGACTGAAATTCAGTTAAATTTGGTACAGCATAGAAGACTTAATTGGCAGCTGGTAATCCAGAGTTTATGAAGATGCAAATTTTTGCTGATAAAGAATTATTGTTCCCAACTAAGACATCAGTTGTCATTGATCTGTGATCTTCAGTCATTTACACAAAGAAATCTTTTCATTATTAGACACCCATGCAGCAAAGACATACTTACCCGTTTTTATAGGCTGAGGGCAGGCTTGACAGTCACGACATACCTTGTACAAGGCACACTCACAGTAATGACAAAAGGTTTTGAAAACTTAACACGATCTTATGTGACTCATGAACATGCATACCTGTATTAGAAGCGAGCCGTCTGGTATTGTAACCCTCATACAGAACTTCTGCCCCGCGTCCCACCGGGACACGATGTTTATGTCTTCCACTATGCTGTATGGTACGGTCTGCTCCATGAATCCTGTCGTCTGTAACATTAAATAATAGAAAATTGTATTGCCCATTTACATTGTAGTGTTACAATAAACTATGCTGCCAGAAAATCTTTACCAGTATCTACCAATAGAATTTCCTTTTTCTAAGCCCACTGTCGCCATTCTGTGTGGAAATTTGAGGTTTACATGAGGTAGTCTTAGCGTAAAAGTGACCCTGTGTCAATCATGCCAGATACAACAGAATTGGCGTACATTGTGCAACGCGATAACATTCATATGACTAACAGTAAGAATTAGGCTACAGTCTTGTTCAATAGAAGCTAAACCAATATCAATGCGGCAAGAGCATTCAACAAAGGAACAGCGCCATTAGAAAATCTCAAATAAGTTGAAAAATAGACATCCTAGCGAAAAATGGAAAATATCTTTTGAAAGCCCGTTTAAAACTCCATCTAACTGGTTAGTTTCGCAAAATTCTGTAAATTTTTCGAAAAAAATTGAAATTTTGCGATTTTTGAAATTCAAAGTCAAATAACTCGAAAACGGTAAGCCTGAGAAAAAATTGTTAAGGTCACTTGAAAGAATATACCTTAGAGAATCCACATGCAAAAGTTCATGTCATTTTTCCCCGTTTAAAATGGCATCCCAGCACGACTGAAAATGGGTCAAAATGCGCCATTTGCCAACTGGTTAAACAATGCGCCGTCTACAGGAGAAAATGTTTTTTGCCCGAAATCGAGGTGCACACGTGCAATTGCAGACATTTCCGCCATCTTTGACCGGAAGTGAACAATTTCCAGCATCTGTAGCACATATATTGTACAATATTGCTACTGACTTTCAGCCGTGTACGTCAAAAATTACGGCGTCAATGAGCATTTGAATCTGGAATTGATAACAAAACGGCCACCACATCCGCCATCTTGGATCAGTTTATGACGAAAAGCAATAGGGTCCCTGCACTTCTAGAAGTACAAGTTGTGAGTAAATTTTGTGAGGATCGGATGAAAATTACGACCTGTAGAGTGCGATCAAACAAAAAACATACTTGATGGCAAAGCAACAATTATTTCGAAAAGTAACTAGTGCAACTTACCCCACTTGTGGCAACTTACTCAACTTTATCAAGGTAAGGTAATTTGTTCTAGGGTAACTTGCATCACTGTGTGGCTACAAAACTTGTGCGAGGCAAAAGAAATTATCTGCTGCGGTTACATACAGATGAGTTTTCTTTTGCATGCCATTTTCGCATTAGCAGTACATTGTCATGCACAGAGTGACATCTTTGTCGTACCCTAGTTATTGGATATGTGTGCGTGGACGCTCTACTTAAAAGTGGGGTAAGTTGCACTAGCGCAAGTTGTCCTAGGGTAGGCTGTGTGTGGATGAGACATTATTTCACACAGTAGTAACAGACGATTCTTTTAACTTTCTGTTCATTTGGTACAATGGCCACTCCACTTATTTCGATCATCCCTGCCTCTTGAGAAAATTACTTAGTCAACTTTTTGCAAAGACACGTAGAGCGGTAATCAAAATAGATGGCACTCTTACAAACTTAACGACTTGTATTCTGTAAACACCAATAGCAATAAATAGGTCCTGGCGCAGCAATAATCAATCTCATTACTAGGCTATACTTAACTTTTATTAAATTAACAGATCAAGAGATCTAATTAAACCCGATGTTTACTGAACAATACAGTTCACAACACGCTGCCATTAGTTACTGAACAATACAGTTGGCAACACGCTGTCATTAGTTTCTTATAAGAACTTTGTTAACCCATGTCGAGAATAAAAAATTGCTTTGCAAAAGAATTTAAAAATCATTCACAACTAAAATTTAGAACTTCATTTGATAAGGCTAAATTTTTATTGACAGTGGCAAAAATACATACGTTTAGTCTACACAAACACAGCTATACAGTAATTTGTGAGACACTTGCAGTTATACATTTTACATTATCAGCAGTGTGGGCTGACGCACAATACACTCCCATAATTCAACAAAGAGCAGCTATCCAATTACTATTCAAAGGCAGCCATTTTGTTGGTGTGCACCAATAAAATCACAAAACGTGACAGATCTTCTAACACACCATAATAAACCATGTTATAGAGTAAAAAACAATTTTGTTCACTGAAGTAGTTGTGCGGCCAAAGCAACCAACACCATGCTCTTGAAAGTGACTGAAATACCCCATAGTCATAATGTCATGGGGACTCAAACTAACCCTCCAAGACGCACTACTTCATTCTTGACCTCCATTGCTTTATATTTGTCTCATTAAAGTAGAACTTGCAGGCTAATTCCACATCTCTGCGATTGCTTGGCCAAACTACTATTGAGTTCCGAATAGCTGTAGAGACAGTAACAATAGTATAGACCGGAAATTTTCAAGATTTGTAATAATAGTATAAACCAGACATTTTTGCCACTAGAAGAGTAGAATAATGGTATAGACAGGAAATTTGTGAAAAAAAATTAATAATAGTATAGAATGGTATATATGGCAAATTTGTAGAACTTTAAAAATAGTATAGACTGGAATAATAATAATATTGATTACATATTTGCGTAAAATGTAAAATGTTCATGGCGGAAGCAAACTGGCATGGCTCGCGCATGACTCAGCTGACAAGTCTTATAACTTACAACTTTTCATTGGGCAACGAGGTATACATACGATGTGTCTGTTGCTACTAATGAGAATACATACTTAGGAGTCCGATTATTTAAGCTTTGAAATGTACACTTGTATACTTAACGAATAAAATCTTTTCATGTGCATGTTATTACAAGTGACTCCCGTGTATACCAGAATCGTATATAATCCTCAAAATTGCTAATTTGTTAGAAGTGTCTCATCTCTAGTGGTTAGGACTGTGAGTTCTCACTCAGGCTACCAGGGTTCGAAACTCGGCGTCTAAAAAATTTGAGTAACAAAAAAGCGTTCCAGAAATGAGTAAGAAACAGCCAACTCCAAATTTCATCTTGACCAAATAATTGTGGAGGAGTGGAAAAAATATTTATTATTAATAAACGTAGAGACCCAAATAAGCTTAGTTATAGATCGGAATAAGAGTCTGAAATAAATAATCGTATACATATATGGTATATGACTATTCGGAACTCGAGAGTAGTTAGAAACATGACATATAGCAACGATGTGAAGTAGGTTGAAAATTGCCAAATAGTGTTAAGATCATGTTTTGTGGCAAACGTGACCAAATCCTGTAAGTATCATGATGTGGTGTTGGGGAATAACACTGCATGATGTGGGTTATGTAAGTCCACGAGGTACATCATTAGTGCAAAGATCACCTGTTGTATAATTTTTTGTTTTCATATTTACAAGTTATGTTAAAATATTGTCATTTAGTTCCTACTATACATTAGCATTAAGTTAGGAGCATGCAAATACATCTTTACAAGCTGAGTGACCAACTGTCAGTTCTTCGCAAGACTAGAAATTGTTTCCAGTCTGAGTGGGGAAAAGGCTAGATAGATTTTATAGATATAAGGGGCCTAGATCAAAAGTTGACTTTTTAACATATAATGCAGCCTGACAATAGGGAAAACAACAGGGTAACATTGCCTTTTGTGCCAGGGATCGCTGACCAGATCAAATCACATATGATGGGACACGACATTGCTGTTGCATTCAAACCTGTTAATACCATAAGGAGTAAATTGTTAAATGTGAAAGACAAAACCAGTAAAGAGAAAACATCAAATGTGGTGTATGGCATTTCATGCTCGGAACCGGGGTGTTGAGCAGCATACATTGGGGAAACCAAACAAGCCCTGAAAAGTCGTTTCAACCAGCATCAGAGGTCCAGTTATGGGGATTGCTATGATTCTAGTTTTTAGTCAAATGGCTTCCACAGACCACTCTTTTGCCATGGAAGATGTGAAGATCCTGGATAGAGAAGGGAATTGGTTTCAGAGAGAGGTCAAAGAAGCTATCCACGAGAGAACTGAGAATCCTAGCCTCAATAGACAGGGGGGGGGCTGCAGTTTCACTTACCTAGGACATGGGATAGGGCGCTGAAGAGAATCCCGCGGAAACTGTACGACAGATCACATGACAAGTCACGTGACAACTCAGTGGCCTGATGTAGTCCTCGAGAGGAGGACGCAACGTAGCCATCTCCACGTACCGTAAGTCCAGTAATAGATTTGATTCTTATACGCTGAAATTTACGCTTTCCACAATTAAAGTTTAACAGAATCTCAATTGGCATTTCAAATTATTTTTTTCAAAAATAAAACATACTTTGCTCGCAGTTTTAAGAGCCAAATCCTTGTTTTACCTCCGAAGCCAAAACGACAAGTGTGTCTGGGTTATGTGACATTTTGTGGATGGCACATATTCAATGCTAGGAAGCAAACTGGAGTCACCCAAGAATGGAAATCTGCACGAAGTTGAAATATTTCGAGACATGTTTATTGAATAAGTGAATTCCCGCACACCAATATGTCACTGTGCCAGAGCCTACAATGCTGGCAGAATTTTTTGACAGAAAGTTTTTCAATCAGAAAAGTTTGAGCAGCGAACAAAAGGTATGGTATGCACATTGATTTATCTAGGTTTTCATGGCGTTCACATGACAGGTGAGTCTCAGAATTTTGGGGGCCATTTTTTCAACGAATATTTTCTCAGAGTGCCAATTCAAGTTTTGCGTCAGCTACTAGCCTCGCGGCAAATTCTTTGAACTTCAGGTCTGTGAGCTTCAAATCCGAAGACCATACAGGGTCAGAAGGTCCTTTCATACTAACTTAACTATGGTATGAGCGGAGCGTCGATGTAAACTGTGAAGTTAATTGAATCGTTCATACCAGCTTCGATACTTATCGGCATAAAAGTAAGTGGTAGATGAGGCCGTTGTCATCAAAGTAAGTGCAAAGCAGCTCTGATGTATCCCGTGCGTGCTCAGAGTTTTTTAATGTGACAACCTGAGGACATTTACGTGTGCTATTTGACATTCAAATTTATTTGTAATTCGATTGGTGATAATTCGAGCAAAATATAAACAACTATTAGCGACGACACCACCCTTTAATTGTTAACAATAGTAGAGCCCCTTGGCCATAACATCAACGACATCGGAGTTGACCGTTCACACAGCAACACAGCCTCGATGCTCTGCTGTTAAATACACCTGTTTACTGCGAAGTTAACTGGCACTGTTAACTTAGATCCAGGGCCAAAGTTAACAGTTCATAAACTGACCACAATTCCCCACAACATCCATTAGTATGAAAGGGCCTATAGAGTGACTGTTGGCTCAAGTTATGCACCCAAGTTCAGTTAAGTGCCCACCCTACTAATTTCACAAAATTTTCAATTTAAACGTCTATTTTTGGATTAAGTGCCCACCCTGAAATTTTCAGGCTGGCCAATTTAAGCACCCAGGGTGTTACCCTGAATACTTACAGTAGATTTATTCTATTTATTGTACAAACAAATGGCAAGTATCAAACTGTGAGGGGCAAGGACAAAAATTTTCCACCAACCATTGGTCTAGTAGAATTCGCTGCGATTGGCATTACGGCATTAACCACACTTTTTAGTCGACCTTCAACAATTTTCTTGGTAGTTATCTTAACATCTGCAATTACTCTCAGCAGCTATCACCAAACAACATGACCATGCTCATGAAACCTGATGTACCAATAACACCATTCACTGTTAACATTTTAAGTTAATTAACAATGATATTGATTTTTGGCGGTTAAAGTAAGCAGAGCATTAGATAATCTCAAGAGATTAGACACGATGGCATCCATTAGGATGCGATGAAGTATCGAAGAGCAATAAAAAAACCCAAGAGAAAAAACTAGCACAAATGAAATTCTAACTTGATGATAATACTACAGTAAAAACTCACCACCTTCGGACAAAACAATTGCCAAAATTCCACTGTTTTCATGATTCAAGGGCTTCTAACATTGTTGTGACTCCCCACAATTTTTCAAAATATATTCTGTTTGTAGCTGAGGTACAGAACTTGAACATGGCAACACATCATTCTGTATATCATTGACAAAAAAATCGGAGAATAATTTTGCCGCTTGTCACATTGTGTCCTAAATTGGTTAGATTTTACCGTGCTACAAGACAGTCTTCCCTCAAATGCGACATATAATACAAAAATGGCAAAAAGCATGGAAATTGTATCTTAGTAACAACATAATAACATTAGATTAGCTTTCCATCATAGCTATCCGATCTCATTTCTTCAATCCCTACAATTACGCACACAAGGTTCATCTTACAGGTTTCTGGCTTTCTAATCAACATCATGCTGTGACCAACATGTTGAAGAACAAGGCTGCCCAGTTGTGTAACAATAAACTATTTCTTAAAAGGAAAATATAAAACTGAGTTCACATTCCATAAGTACAATTCACTCCAAGTCTGTGACATTCCCTGGAACACCTCTAAAAATATCTCAGACCACAGCTGCAAAACAGAGCAAGCTAAACATTCCGAAAATATCCACAATGCATTTGGATTGGATAACTTCAAACAAGTAAAACGATACAAGGCAACTTTTTAAACAATAGAAAATCAAAATCCCGCAAGTTTACATGAAGGAAGGGTGACTGCTGCGTGAGTAACCTCAGGAGGTCAATGACCTATGCCAGCAAAATGACCACCACTGAAGCGGTTGCTGGGTAAAGTTGGATTGTTGGTTTTTTTGAACTGTCGACTTGCACGCAAAGTTTCGCTTCCACAAGCAAGGATTTTTCGCCACAAGTGCACGCTGTCTTGCAGTCTACAGAACACACTCCACCATTGAACAACATAAAAAGGAACGCATCATGGATAATATTTATGCTCTAACAACCATCATTAAGTAGATAAAGTCTTCTAACACTAAAGGCCCTTTCACATTGACTGTAACTCCGGTCTGAGCGGAGCATCGACGTAAACAGCTCAGTTAACTGGACCGTTCACACTGGCTTCGCTAGTTAATGAACATCGAAGTAAACGGTTGATGACGCTGTCATCATCAAAATTATCGCAAGGTAGCGGTGCACGGTAAAATTTTTTTAATGTGACAATTTGGGAATATTTACATGTGCTAAATGACGTTAAACTTATTTTTAAATCGATTGGTTATTATTAGAGCAAAATATAAGTAGCTATTAGTGACGGCACTACCCTGTAACAGTTGACGATAACAGTGGCACCTGGCGATAACTTCGATTGAACCGAAGTTAACCGTTCATACTGCACCGCCGCGTCGACGCTGCGCTATTAAATCCACCTGTTAACTGCGATGTTAACTGGAGCTGTTAACTGCGATCCAGGACTGGAGTTAAGCGTTCATACTGACCGCAACTCCCCAAACCATCGACGTGTTGACATTAGTATGAAAGGACCTTTAGGATAGTTTTCCAATTGCAGTAAATATACTTCAAATATAACATAGGATTACCTCTCTGATTTGTGGCCATTTTAAGGAGGTCATATAATGCACAGCAAGCTTCAGACAGGTCACAAAAAACATCAACAATCACATTAAGCCTATGTCATTTTAGTCAAGCATGCAAAATAATCAATCACATCAGTCTAAAATTTCTCAAATGTCTTGAAATTGATGACATTAAAAACGAATTAGAACCATTTTCTGACACAAGATTAATTTCATATAAACAATTAAAGAAGAAAACAACCAAGAACAGTTTTATGGCACCTTTGGGGGGGGGGCAACAGGATGTGTTTATAAGTGTATTTAATCAGTATTCACTTCAGGAACACCCCACTTCGGCAACATAGCATTTTTGTTACAGCATAGTTTGGAGTCATGCACTCATTTAAGTCGGCTTCCAAACTGACCAATGGAAGAATTTATAGACTGGTTAAACTTAGATGCACATGCTAATTTTTGTTTTCAAAATCTGGTGAGGCAATAAATGGTAAAATTAGATGATTCATTGACAATAATATCCTGTTCACCCAATTTTGACACTGCAAACCAAACAAATTACAAACTGACATGGTGAAAATTTATCCCTCAAAATCAAATTTGATGTGGTGCTAATTGAAAATCCAGTGCTGTTTGAAGCAGGGCAAGGTAAAAAGTGCTCCATCTAGCTCATGTCAACATAGAATAGTTCTGATCTCGGCTGCATTTGTGAAAACCGGACTTCAGTGGGAGTGTCCATTCACGCTAAACATAGTTTCCAATAGCCGCCTTCTTGCCACCACTACCCAGTGAGCATGGTGTAACCTGAACAGTCAGTTGTCTGATGGTTTTGATTCTTCCTTACTTGGAAATAACTTACAGAGTTGACAAGCCTGTTTGTTGTTTACTTACATATCTTAAAAAAGGTTGCAAAATACACAAGACACTGTTTTTTTTAATATTTTGTCACTATTCTACATCTGTGAACAACACCAACATACTACCAGGGAATGAGGATACTGACCTCATAGAAATACAGTAAAATTTCACCAATTTAGGACACAACATGGCCGACAATTGAAATTTTATTTTCTCATTTTTAAATAAAAGATAAGTAGCACCAAATAAATGATATACCATTTTAAAGGTCTATGTCATAACTTCCTTCAGATAATCCTGAGAAATTGTGGACATTCAAAACAATGTTAAAAGCTTTTGAAAAACGAAAACAGACCAATTTTGGCAAATTATTTTTGTCCGAAGTTGGTGAGACTTTATCGTACTACAGTTATGGAATTGTATCATGAACCAAGTTCTAACACCATGTGCTCTAGTTGGAAAGCTCAGTTTTCATTGCTAAGTTATCAATTTTATGATACATCACCTGGAGTCGCTGGTACCTACTAGTAACTGGTCATTGGTTCCTAGTAGCCGATTTTCAAGAAAAGCCACGCTCTATTGAAATTCCCTATCCTGCCAGACGGCGATCAGGTCTTTGATGGATAGGTGTTCAGCGCCACCTACAGATCCCACGTAATGCGAACGGAAGGTTTTGACGTATTGGTATAAACAGCGTCTTAACACCTTTCCTGGTATCATAATGCCGGCTAATTTTCACTGCAGCGTGATGAGGTGTACCAAGGGCTTACAATAAAAAGGTAGACCTCTTGACACATCCATGTTCCATAAATTTCCCACTGCAAAGACTAGAATCCGCTGCTGCTACGTCAATGACTGCAACTGCTAAAGCAGTAGAATTTCCATCCCAACCAATGTTAAAAAGCTCAAACAAATTAGTGACAATGGGAGGGGTTGACAATGGGATTTATTCCTGTTTTAAAATTAATACACCACTGTAGTAGTTTAACTGAATTTCTGTCTACCCAATCTGAGCCAGGATCAAGCAGAAGGCGCTTTCATGCTCTTATTACTCTAGAGAGTACCAATATGAAAAGACCACTATTGATGGCATCCACCCTGCCACAGTTCTGAAGTGGACCCTGTAAACTGAAATACACAGAGATAATCGAATCTGGAGCTATGTAAATTTACACCTGTAGGTAGGTCTAAACATAGAATGAATGAGAAATTGCCTCATTGTGAACTTTTCAAACAGCAGTCTCAATCCATCCTACTCAACAATAAAAGCTGCTGAATTTCGAACAATGCAGTTTAACCACCCTTTGTGAAAACAGAGTCACGCATATGATTCCAAAGAACCAAGAAATACACGTTTGTGATATCTACAATTCAGAAAATGCTTCGAAAGGAAAAAAATATTTTCCTGTTAAATCATTAAGGATGAAAATGTCACAATTTTATGACAAGACCCACGAAGGGGTGCATGTCCATCGGCAGTTAGTTACTTCGCTTCCTCACCAAAAAGCGCATTTTAAAGATTAAGGTGATGTTAAAACACATTCAGTCTCTACCATCAATTGATTACAATTAACAAAAGCATCTTGCCACTGTGCAGGTGTGTGTACTTTGAAGTAGTCTGACTACAAAAGTGCTCGCAAAAATGTCATCAGTTTTGGAATATCCATGGGAACACTTCTGGAAATTTTTCCAAAAATTTATGCCCACATGCGTAGTTTATTTTCGGAGATTCTCTGTTCAGGGGTTTCATACATGTTTCTCTTCGATGATCAAGGACTCCATTAACATTTAAAACACACAATCATCAGATAATAAATATCATTTAATTTCCTTCTTGTGCAAACAGAGAGCAACTGGTCATGGCCACTTGAAGAGCAGAAAACTTCACCAGTAATTAGACGCAGCATGCATTAATTAATGAAGACTAAACAGTTGGAGAATTGTGTCAATTTTCTACAATAACCTAACAGGCAAATTCAGGTACTCAATTTCCTTCACGAAATTAAGAGATTTTGAACGGAATTCACAAAGTTCAGAAGAAGACACCAAGATCCTAATATTTTTGTTTTTACTTAACCAAAATTAACAATATAATTCAAATTCTACGACTCTGGAAACAAACTGATCAACGACCATTTTGCCGCAAAAATGTTCATGTAATTGTTCCTTCTTTCTGATGGTGCCATTATTCTTTAAACAGAACTTAATAACAACCAGACAAAAACCTCGAAATTTCATCACCTGTTTGACAATAGATTCAAAGGATATTTAACTTATTTTGATCTGAACAAAAAGTATATGGACTACAAAACAAAATGCATGTCCAACCTAGTAGCTGATGAATTGAACAACTTTAATTCAGTAGATCAGGCTGTCTCAGAAGTTGAGCACAGTAGCTCATTGTCTGAGCAGGAAAGATCACACATCAACCACCAGGTGGCACAATGGTAATATCCGTGAGTCGGCTAATCAACAACTGCCACACAACATGGCACGGAAATGAGCAACGGTTTGAGAGTCCGCTCAAAAAATGCTTTGGTATCCACCCTTTTAAAATTTTTGCGAGTGAAGGAAGCAACAGAACTGAAGCACACTTATCAAATGCATAAATGGTCTGACTTGGCACTGCTTTTGAGACCTAATATTACAAGATAATGTGATGCTTTTTGTCTGAAAATACCCCCATGTGGTAACATGTGGGGATATCTCTAACCAGATATCAGCAAGATGACACGCACCAATGTGGGCTTAAGACCAAATGAAGTTATACGTGGGCATGAAAAGAATCCTACGTTGACGGGGCAACTTGACTAGTTTGCGAACCTAAAAATCTGACGGCATCGATTAAAGACACCATGCTGTTGTAGTCAATTACATCACCTTCATCTGCTGATGTTGTCATTCTCTAGATAATCGGACTAATCATAAAGTCTTATTGTATTCACTTGATTAGCACCCACCTCCAGTACTCAAGGAATGTAAACTTTGGTCACCTAAAAAAATTTCTAAGTAAATTAATACATTGAGTAATTGCTATCGTCATCAATCCACACGCACTATAATTCTTCACGTATTTCGCACAAAACTAACTGCCAAAATCATCATTTCTCTAAATTTCAAAGACCGATTACCTTGCTGCAAATAATGGCCAGGATTTTGAGTGACGGCTTAACTGACCAATCAAAATGTAGCATTCTTGACACACCTTCGTTTCCAATCCGCCATTTTAACTGACAAGAACAACACATTGCCAGGTAAAACTAATTGTTTGTTTGTCTACTTTTCGCAAGGGCACGGAGCTTGCGATAGGTCAATTGTTGTTTTATGACATACACACAAGACAAAAAAAATCTAATACAAAACTAAAAGTTCAATCCTTATCGTTGTTGAAGCGTAGGCATTAGAATTTTGTTATAATGGAGATCGGCGTGCATCTGACCTACAGAGTCAGGTTAATACCCGTTGGTTCCATTATAACTCTATCTAAGCAGTTTAATTCGCACGTGGACCAACTCTTTTTTATGTTCTCATTGGTAAAGGTTTACCAGTGAACCAACCTTCTGCAAAAAAACTTATTTTTTATTTATAAGACACACTCTAACATGAACAGAGATGGTGGATGATTCCACCTCCCCTGAGGAGGTCACACGGTGAACGCACAGAGTGACCATTATTCCACGTTGCTGTGAGCAACAGTTCACCACAGCTTCTTTCACAAGCTGTCATCAATACAACCAAAACTGTCTTACTTTGGGAAAAATTGACAAAATAAACTGCATTAACTTTCAGTGCTCACTGAATGATAAATAAAGCGCATTAAGGAAAATCCAGACGTGTGGTAAGCATGAAAAAAATTAAGAAATACAAGTTATTGCGGTAGAATGTATGAATTCATAGCAGAAGTACTATTAATGTCTTAACAGTCTGTGACCTGGTCACAAACAGAATTTCTATATTTCTTCAATAATAAAATATATTGGGTTCTGACAATAACACACAGAAAGCAACAAATCTATTTGAACCGGAAAATTAAAAACAAGAAGTCAACTACAACAATATTTTGACAATTACGGAAATTTGACGTCAAATGTGATATTTTGCCAGTCACGTTTCAACCGAGATCGATGAGAAATCGAGCCTACTATTCAAACCAGTCATGCGACTGACATTTAGAAGGTGGGAACACTACCACAAAATAAAAGTCAAACATTCAAAAAGCACAAAATCTGTTGTCAAGCTGAGCAATTTATAACACTAAAAATAAAACAATTTCCAGTATTTCACCAGTTGTTCTATTTTAATAACTGCTGTTATCAAAGTAGACATCATACAGTACTCTGCTAGACCAGTGTGTACGGTATGTCAACATTCTTCAAATCTTGTACTTCTGCAGTTCTGGGTTCACCATAAAAATCAATACACAGTTACAATTGTTACAACTCAGCTTGAGCAATTTTACCCTGGTTTGACGCAATTAATCACCAGTAATAAGAAAACGATAAATTAACTGCTCAGGTTTCAATAGAAATCAATTGTTCACACCCAGGATTTACTATCTCTTCCATATAGTTATTTTAACATGCAACTTAGAAATCTGATTTCAATGCCAAAGAGCAAAAAATCCAACAGCAACGTGGGCAACTAGAGAAAAGAATTTCCCTCGAGTGCAATGACGTCAATGTCTGTTCAGCAAAGAACAAAGGAATTCAATAAGTCTATTGTTCTAACAGACTATTGGACATCAATACCAGCAGGCTAGAACAATAGGCCCATCCTCGATTGAATTCTCCTGTTTCGGAGGTAGAAAAATGCTCTGCATGGGTGACCTACTTATCAAAATATCAGACACTATTCAGTTAATTAGCAAGCGATGCACTGATATCTGTACTTTTTGCTAATGTCTAGATACCAGCATTGCAACCCAAAAGTCGGATATTTAGGATATGAAATATTGTAGCACATTTCCAGGGACATACTTAGCCACTTGCCCAGTCACCAATGTGAGTAAAAATGGTGCTGGGCGAGTAGAAGTTGACTTGCCGGTCGCCCAGGTGGCGAGCGAATTTTCTGAGCGCAAAAACATCATAGCCTACAAAGTTCGGTAGGCCAATTTACCAAGGTCGGTCGCGGGAGTTTTGGGCTCTGTTTGGTGATAAATTCGAATTATGCGTCCGTGAAATACAGACAGGGGAACATAGCTGTGTGTTGTAATTTTAGACTTGCGATTTTTTCAGTTCTAAACACAAAAAACGCTTGTTATCCCGGCCAGTGGCTCGGAACCCGATCAGGCCCGTCGCGGCCGGCCTGAAGACATCACAAACATAAACCAGCCAAAGTTAGAAACTAAACTTCCAATCATGAAAAGACTATACCTGTGAGCCAAAGAAATAATGTAAATGTGATTATTTTGGTTCCAATACCTATAAATCCGAAACAGCGAAATAAAACAACACATTTTTTCAATAACTCGATGTATTTGTAAGGGTTTTACATCGAATTTTGTTGATTTAATGGTGTAAAACGATGGATTCAACCAATAAGCTGATACCAGTAAGCATGTTGTGAACTGCTGAACAGACTGCGTCTGAACCTCTGACGTCATTGGTTAATTTCAACACCTACGTCTGCCGTCAGGTGTCAGGTAAAAGAACCGTACTTGCTGTTATCGAGTGGAACTACTCAATCTTAATTGATACAAAATAGGTTGTTTTTTGGGTGGCATTCTCCTTTATGGAGGATTTCAGGTAATTTATTGAGTCGAAACTGCATTTTTACTCAATAATTCAAGTTGCCCTATCGACAATCGCAAGACAGCGACGCATCAGTCGGCAAGTTTTCACCATGGGATTTCACCTCATTTTTTTAAAAAATCGTAATTTAACAACAAAGTTTGATAGCAATGCACCAGTTTGAAGAAAGTCTGTCATAGGTTACAGATATGTCACAGCTTGTAAATTTGATTTCACCCGGAGACCGGGTTTCAACCGCCTTAGGCTACAACAAGCGCCCCCCTTCCGAAATGAATTTTTCTAAGCACCCTGGGCAAATACGGTAGCCCTAATAGATGGTGACATCAACGCATAAAACGATGACTTTTATTGACCCTGGCAGCAAGTTTGTGTTGGCAGACGTAAACGGCCGGGCAACTGAATTTCGGGCTGAGCGAGTAGATTTTCTGGCTCATTCGCACAGCTGGCGAGCAGGGTTTTGAAACCTGGGTATTTCCCTATGAAGTTAACAGGACAAGTGATCGACAACTATTATATTGTGGGTATGGTAAATACCGTACAATGTGATAGGTGCTATGCTACTTTAAGACGGGTTTATTGTTAACTAGGGTGGGCTAAATACAATAAAATCTCAAAAATTTAGGACACAACATGGAAGACAGGTGAAATTTTATTTTCTCACTTTTTTCATAAATGATGCATAGTGCAAAATGTTGCTTTGTCAAATCTAAGTTCAGTACCGTGACTACCAACAGACAGGCAGGTGATCCAAGGTTATTTGTAATTACTTGGAACTGCAACTTTGCTCGGCGCCGAAACGTCACAGGACATGCGGCCTGTACAATCTGCCCTAAATGTGTCTAGGAAACTCAGAACATTTAGAGGAAATTTGCCCTCCTTATCAGGGTCTTCACAATCTTCTGCACGATGGATATATAACTTGCATGGTAGAAATCGCCAGATTGTGCAGGTTCAATAGCCATTCTAATTTCCCGAGAAAAACAAGAAGATTAGAAGATTTTACTTCCGATGAACCCCATGCTGAGGGATCCCCTTGAGTCTTAAATTAAAAAGGTGATTAGAGCAATGGGCCAACTGTGTGGCCTAAGCACACCTGGTGTAACGCAGAAATTACCAAGGCCACCTGCCTTTTTACCAACGGACAGATAGAACCCCTTGAAAAAAGAAGAAATGAAGCAATTATTCTTGTCTGAAATTGGAGAGCTTGTTACAAGTGCGGTTAAAGAGTGTCCACACAGGCCCCAGACGAAGCGACAACTCGTTGCAGGCGTAACTTGTTCTAGCGCTGGTCTATGTGTGGACAGTTCTTTATAGTCAATTATATTCAACTATGCACCAACTCATTTTTGGTATAACCGAAAACAATCTGGAAGTACCACTGTTCTGAATATAACCGATAGACATTTAATTTATAGAAGTGGTAAAAAAGTGTGCAATCATTAATCGAATTATGAAAAAAAACATTCTGAAATAAATACACAAATGCAATTCCACAATTCAAGGAACTCTATTCAAGACATCATATAGCAGTATTTCAGGTCCAGAACATCTTTATGGGCACAGTTGTACAGACAATAACCAGGAGCAAGCCTCAGCTAAGCATGACTGCACGAAACTTTCTTCTAACAGGCCCTTCCTTCCTGTAGATAGGCACTCTTAGCAGACTGACTTCTCATGACTTCAGACCTAGACTGTATACACTTATGATAAATCAATAGGGGTTAACCAGATCTTCACACACACTGAGACCGTGAACTTTAAGTGCGGGGATGCGAGTTTGCCATGGTGATAAAAAAATACCAACATGCAAATTAATGCCCTGTTCACATGCTCAGTTTTGCCATTCGCTAGTAGCACGAATGAAATGACTACAATTTTGTCACTAATACAGGCACTTTGAGGGCGGTACGAGTTACTCCAAAACTGCTGGCATTCTGTTAGTACTTCAGAAGCAAAACTGCTTCAAAGCACACCCATGCACGCAGGACAGATGTTATGGTTTATCGTTGCAATGCTGCATTGTGTTAATCACTTTACTACAGTGAGTAAAGGCGTTTTAACATCAAGTTTCCCTTCATAAGCCATTTGGGTGGCCTGAGGAAACAAATTACCTGCTGGCGAAAATTCCTCCTGCAGATACAGCACGTCAAAACAGCAACTTTTTTGCAACTGAAAAACTGATAGCATTTTTGCATCGCATTACAGCTTCACACAAACACAAGTCCGTCTGGCCGTAATGTCAGTGTTTTTGCTGCTGAAACATTGTTAGGGTTTCTGCCTATCATACCAGGTTCACACGAGTGCTGAAAAAGCTAGCAGGCGAGTTCTCCGAGAAGGGGTCATTTTGCCAGCGGTTAGTTTTTCCTCAGCGCCTGAATCACTTTCAGAAAAAGTTGACGGCAAAACATTCTCACTCTCTGCCAACGCGACGATAAAAAAGGCCTTTAACACCTGTGCATAAATATCCGTTGCCGTAAGCCGTGAGGCAAAGAAAGTGCTAGTGAAAACGGCAATAGTTTTGGGGTAACTCAAACCTCCAGCAGAGTGCCTGCAGAAGTGCAAATTTAAAACCGTTCACACAAGAAGCGTTTTTGCTACAAGCGAATGTGCCAGCGAAAATATTAGTGTTTAAGTCAGTTTGTGTGAACAGGGAATCACAGCCCAGGAGACTAGTAAAGAATACAAGACATATCAATCAAAAGAATATATAAAATATAATATCCCTTGGATCTCTACTCAGAAACAACACTCATTCACAGACAAGTCATCCTGTGACGATTTGAAAGACATACATCACAATAACAAAGCAATTGGAAAGCAGTTTAAGTGAAGACTTATAGAAATTCATGACGTCAGACTTTTATGAAGGCTTCTTTTATGTCCTTCAAATTACATGATGTCTCTGTACAAACAATATCTCAAGTTTCCCACATGTCAAACTAGAGCAAGTAAGTGGTGCAAGACTCTAGATAAGCAACAGTATTATATCGCAAACCCTCCCATGAACATCCAACAGCCATTGCAAAAAAAATATCTGAGGTCAAATGGATTAAGACCACAGATGTTATAATGTGTCGGCCATTTGAAACAAAACCCGGAAAAAGGCGACACCAAAATATAGTTCTATATTGCCCTTGCAGTTGGCGTCTTTTAACGAGTGCAAATCTCGTTGAGAGAAGAAACCAATGAAAAGCAGAGAAAAACACAAGTTTGAGACTGATGTAAATGATACAAAACTGATCACGCACATGCGAACTCTCGTGAAACAGATGAAAAAATTTTACTGCGGTAGCCACAGTGGATTAAGCTTTCTGACAGAGTTACGCTGCTGTAAAATTTTACGCCAATCGCTAATCCCATGCTCTGAAGAGAAGTAACTTTTATACCGCAGTAAATTTAGTTCCAGAGTAAATGACCTGTTCCCACAGAAGTTAAGCCTCCTGGGGTCACTAAAGAAAATGGTTGTTATGCCAGGCAGTTGGAGAGTTAAAGAGTCAGTGGGAAAGCAATTTAAGCGACCCATCACAGTGGGAAAACAATTTAAGTGATCAATTGTTGTCAGGTCTCAGCACACAATACCCCAGTTGTGATCAGCACATTTCCAAGTGAGTTACTCAGGTCACTATACATAACCCACAGGACTGGATTGGAATTGTCAGCAATTTTTACTAAAATGGTTGCTCCAAGCGACATACCAAAAACCATCAAATTCGGTACTGGCTGAACTGATGTTTCATAGTGCTGTACAAGGGTGGTATATATTCATTGCCCAATGAAAAGCATACGATGATGTTATATACAAGAGATTGTACTGGATTCTATAATTACATTATTTCTATTCCCAGGCCGGACAGTGACACACACTAATTAACTCCTCCATGGTCATGGCATCCCTATTGTCCTACAACAGAATTCAGTCAACTGGAACGATGGACGAACATGAGAACAGCCTTCCATTCAGTAACTAAGACCTCGCAAAAAAGCAAGACTTCAGGAGATTATGAGAGATTTTGCCATGAATTTTAAATGAGAACACGTGAATTTTCCTAGCGTTACTGAACACAAGCCTGCATTAGCATGCTGGGTTATCAAGGAATTGCGAAGTTACACAAGCTCTTCACAATCATGAGTCAGTTTCATGAAAAGCAACTCAAGACTTAAGTCAAAAATTTGGTCTTATGCTCTACAAAACTGTATCTGAAAAAAAACAATTAAAGCTCACTTGCACAAAAAAGTCTGAAGTCTCTGAAAATATACATGTAACCGATAGTTACTGAGGTTATTTCTATAAATTACTTTAGACTGCAAGATTACTTGGCAACACCTTTTTTCAGCAAATGTGATGTAGAAGGGCGAGACCAAATTTCTGTCTTAAATCTTCAAGTCAGTTTCATGAAACAGACCCCTGACTTCAGCAAACTCCATACGAGCTCTTCACAGTCCTAACTTTAAAGAATAAAAATAATTTACTTGTTGGCAAGACACTCACTGACATGCCCATAAAACTGAACATTTTGAAGATTCAGTAAATGTCAAAACATGTTATACTTTCGATAAAATCGCCATATCTTGACGATTCCACAACACTCTGGATTTTGATTGCAGGTGCTTTCTGCTATTCATCCTACGTACTACATTAGTGGCAATAGTAAGGATCAATGTCTACAGCACCAAGAATACATTGTTCACATGCTACGTATCCCATAGGAACACTCATCAAATTTCTGATCTGCCATCTACATCTGACTGACTCCAAATCAGACAGCAGACATGAGAAGGCATGAGAACCCTACATCCCCGAGTGACATGATTCGTGGCTAGGCTCTGCACCTTCATGCTGTTCACATAATTCCTTCCAAAGTGAAGATGGGAGGTAAGACCCCTCACCTTGTTTGAAACATCTGATCTGCCATGTAAACAGACAATCTATCAACCTTCCAGTTAAAAATTTCACATCTAATGCACCATAAAAGTACCATATTAAACTGTTTTAGGTAACAATGAGAAAAGTCGAAAAATCACTACCCCTTGAGAGAAAAAATGAAGTGACATAAAACCCATTCCACAAAAACATGCACATCTTAAATAATAATTCCATGACTCGGTAACATTTTTAGATTACTTCAAACTGTTGAGAGATATGAAGCATGCCACAGTACATTTTCCACAGGGAAAACGTATCCCCCGTGAAAGTTCCTGCATTAATCAACGGTTATTGTAATACGATTCAAAATCAATACGATGACCATGCTGCTTCATAAAGAAAATAATTTTGATGGAATACATGGCACGTGGACATACTACATAACAAACTTCTGAAACACGCTGCAGTTATTTCAAGGCAATCAAATTTTAGTGACCCAAAGGAACCGAGACCTGCCGTGCATTCCGTAGGCTTCCACTCTTGCCAAGCACTTGCTGGAAGAAATCTTCACTTAAAGAGTAGAAACATTCGACTGTTCTCTCAGTATAGTTGTCAGTTGATGTTCTCTGTGACATTTTTTAGTGCGATTCGCTTACAACCAGTTTGTCAGCACAACACGTTTGAAAGGACCTTGAAACATTTGAATACCCTGCCCCACACATGTTTGGGCTTTCAAGTGTAAATAAAAATTGTCATCTATGTAAGTACGGTAAGTTGTCATCAGTCATTTTTCTGTGCTGCTATGCATTTCTATTCAAGCACATAGAGTAATAACACAGGTAAATATGTGCTTAAGACAACTTGCAACCCCAATTACCTTTGAACTACAACAAACTCATAGAGTTGGCATATGACATCATTCTGCTCATGTTGAGCTGCAACAGAACACTGAAGGTGGCACTTGTGCAGCACAATCTCATTTAATACTGCAACTGAGTATGATGATCTGCTCGAAATGAATGTTCATGTCACAGTTAATCACAGGCACTGATATAAAATGAAAAAAGAAGCCGACAAAGGAATTTGTGTTGTCCGCGGAAAACCAGGGCAATTTTGATCCCATGCCAAGCTATTTCACTTTTGTTTCAAGTCATGGACTCCGAAAATAACAGAGAACTAGCTTGACCGAAGATGTTCTAGAACTGGTAACTGAGACACATCAGTTGACACACACTTAGCATCACGGCATGGTTGACTACATAAGTGATTGTTGCAGGGAAGATTAGACCTCTTTAACAAATTCCACTTGACCGGAATAATTCTGTGATCATAGTAAAAGGTTCAGTGAAACATTTTTTTAAAGTTGGGAAGTCTATGAACCATTTTAAATTTACTGTACACAAGTGTATTTACCGATAGGTCAATGCAGCCATATGTGAAGCTGTGCCAATATCCAAAATTAGACATATTTGCCAGTTTGAGAAAAATTGAGTAAAACCAAAGAGCAAATTTTTCAAATATCACATGAGTGAAACCTGACGTATATGTTATAAAATGGTAGATATTGACAAGTATTCAAATTAAACAAAAAGTACTATAAACAGACAAAAAGAGATTGAAAGGCATGTACATACTAAGGAAAGTGAAGGTCAAGCATGTGTGCATATCTGTGAATTGAAACACACAGGAGGAATTTTCTTGGAAGCGAGGAACATGTCAGCATACTAGTCTTAATTTCAAGCGACAGAAGTCCCACATACAACCAAGCTCAGCACCAGGACACAAACCCAAAACACGTCTAAAATGGAGATGGAAACATCTTTTGCAATCGGTTAAGGGCTGGATTTGGACAATGCGGCCTCAGATTTTGTTTGGCAACCAGGTATGGGTGACCATGCACCATTCGAGCACTCACTTGAAATACCACAAGAGCAGATGGAAGTTGGAATCTTTCAGTAAAAATCAAAAGGACTCATTTATGGGTCATGAACAGGCAACGGTTGGTGATTATCTGCTTCAGTACTTCAGATGAGCTAGTAAGGAATATTGGGTTCGAGAAGTAGAAATTGGTTGCTAGTACACGAAACACTCCCATTTTCTATTCAACAAAAAACTCCGTACGGGCAAACAGCGGACATTTGATAGATGCAGCTGTTTTTCATTTCAGTTATCTCCTTTATTTCATTTTCGGCTCTTGCCAATTACGCCTCGAATGCAGGGGCCGGGACTTTTAAAACCCCAAGTTTATTGTTTTGGCGACCTCACTCTCCATTTGATGACCTGGGAATTCTGCCAGGTGGCATTTGGTCAGTTGACATGCTAAGCATGGATCCTTGTAGCTATTTTTACCAGTGTTTATGTACTGGAGCTGTGGTATGGCAATCATGCTCAAAAAGTATGGGCAACAAAATCATCATTAACATGCAATTACTGGTGAAGGTTAAAGGTTACTAGAGGTCATCAGTCCTCAAGTGCAAGATTCTTCGCTCATCTGCAACCATCTTATACAGCCTTCAAACGTGAAATTTCATAGGAAGGCAGACAGGACATCTGAAGCAGGAGATACATCAGCCGAGCGTTCTCAAAGGTGTCCTATCAGGTGTCTTACAAGGAAAAGGAGTTGACAGGATACCAAACCCGGTTTTAGCCTATTAACAGATGCCTAAATTGACCGTTCTCTGAAACAAAAAATGGTCAACGCCAATTATTAGTTAGTTTGTTATTGTTGTGGCACATCTGAATGTGCGACCGATGTTGAGACGGCTGCTTCGACTGCCATTGTATTACAAGTTTGTTTTTGATTATAGTTACATATTTCGCTGCACTTTGGTTTTCATTCATCCACTGGTGCTGTAACCCTCGAGAACCCTCAAAAAGTTGGAGGGAAATTTGAAAACTCCTTTTAAAGTCAGCTAAGCAGATAAGCGAGTCCTACGCTTTTGGCAAATTACGATGTAACTATGGGAAAATACCACTCATTACTGAAAATATTTGGGAATTTTCAATCTACTGCATATTCACATCGTCGCTATGTTGCGTTTCTAATAAATTCAACCAAGAAATCACAGAGATAAGGAATTAGAGGGCAAATTCCACTTCGAATGCAGCCTTTTCGGGCCGGCTGCCGTTTAGGGCAAATCAAAGGAGACAGATCAATTGTCCAACACGCAAGTGTTTAGCATGATTTTGGAAGACAGATGAGAGGTGTTAAATCATTGTTTGAATATCTCCTTGGTACTGCATAACATAAAATTATAACCCAACTGGAATTACTGGAAAATTCATGTACACGTCTGAAAGTCCATTTCCATACTGACATGAAGGAGCTTGTGCATTATGCCTTGGAATAAATGCGAAGTCCAAAATGTCCTACTTTTCTCAAGAAATGACTACCGTAATCGTCCAATACTTAAACTTGTTTTCATACCTGCCTAAAGTTTGCCAAACTGGTCATAGCAAACTTCAAACTTGACCTAGTGACGAGTCAAAACAGACTGTGGAGAACACCGAATTCTGACTACGTGAGTAAGTGCGTGAAATAGCAGCGGCATTCTTGTTTACTCTCGGTTGAAGTTCAATCACCAGGTCAATGATCTGAAGACCATTCTTAGAATTACCTTAGTACCTCAATGTCTTTGTTTTGAAGGCGTCAACCAAGCAATCTTTGCTGAGGTTTATAAAGGCACTGTGGACAGGATATACAGGTTCAAAACTACAGAAGTTTCTAACATCTATTATCTAATCGGTACTTCCGACGGAAGATGTGAGCAATGTTCAGCCAGAAATCACTTCTCCCCGCAAAACAAAATGGATTCGGAGCTTTGATAACACATGGCCACTCCCTAGTTGTCCGCAGACTTGCCCTAATTGTTAGTCACGCTTGCTATTCAGCAGATTTTGTCTGAACTAGGTTTAATATCCTTTTAATAAGAAAGTTTCTACAGAGTGATCTCCGACACGTTTGAATGATACCATCCGCAACCCTTACAGACTTAAAAATAATAATAATAATAATAATAATAATAATAATAATAATAATAATAATGGCCAATAGGTGGTGCAAAATATGTCGAATAAATCGGAAAATTGAAGGGCATCATCATCCAAATAGAATCCCATTGCCATATGGGGGCACAGTGGTAGTCAGATCTGTTTGAAAGTCATTATCTCATCATTCTCATAGAAATACATTTGGCAAATTTCACAAAGGGGTTTAAGAGATATTGAGACAAATGTTAACATACCACTAGGAGCCGCCACAGTAGTTAGACCCATCCCAAGATCAACGCCAGGCACGTTCTTCTCAATAAAAACACATCTGCCAATTTTCACAGAAAGGCAGATGCCAAAACCTTGAGTCGGGAATAATAAAAGTGGCCACTAGGTGTGTCAGAATATGTTAAATCCATCCAAACTTGGCACGCCGTCATTGTCTCCTTAACAGAATGCTATTAGCTAAATTTCGTGAAAAAAACATCAAGAAACTCAAGATAAAGACGCAAATGTATGAAATAAAATTGCTTACTAGGGGAAACAGCTAAGTCAGATCTGTCTGAAAGTTACAGTCATCTATTGTCATTCATATGAATACCCTTGCTGAATTTCACTAATACCCTGCAAAGGGTTTGAGAGATACAGCTGCAGATGTTGGGCAGGAAATGATAGAATTTAAAAAATGTGACTTCTCTTTGTAGGTCGCAGCACAGAAGTTTTTCCTGTATCATAAGAATTGGGATAATATATCAACAAAAACATGAACCACCTTAGTATATCTTTATTATCCACCTGTATGACACCATCTTAAAATTTGACAAAACGCAAAGTAACGCAAACATAAATAAGGTGGATAATGTTCAGCCATTGATTATCAATCTCATCAAAACATCAAGGTGGCTTTTGCATACCATCTACATGAAGCCCCGGTTGTGGGTTAGTAAAAACAACTATCAGTGTAATTTTATGCATTTTTATGCTTAAGGAACCTTTGTTAAAAGCTTACTTTCACATTAACAGTTCACGACCTACACATAGCAAAGGGATGTCGTGACGAGGGAGCGTGTAATAGAAAACACATTATTCACCTTCCTTTTGCTGTTGCCAAGGTTACTATTATAAAGGCTGTGTAAAGGATAACTTTAAGATCATCATCAATATTGTCTTGTCGTTAGTGCGAGTGGTTCAGATATGGATTCACCTACTTACATGAAATGTTCGGTTCAAGAAGCAGAGAAACAAAACATAAAATGCAATGATGCCGTACCATAATAATACTTAAGAACCACTTCAACAAGGCACTGGAATCGAATTAATTCTTCATCTGTGACCGTAACAGACAACAGCTTCACCTTAGTGAAATGGAACACCAGAGCATTAATTAATGGCCACTTTTTGTTCGTCATAATACTAAGCCAATTTTGATTTATATTCGGAGTTCTTGCTTTGTTGCCACAAACCAAATTTCATTGAAAGACTGCAACCCTTGTTCCACTATAACTGTAGAAAGTGCCTGCAAAGAGCGCATTATGATTTAGTAAGGCTAAAATGTTCAGAACAAAAATAATAAGTAACATGGTACTTTTTCCTCACCAAAACAATAAACTAGGCAGAAAATTATAAGTCATTACTGAATTTACTTGCCACAAAAACAACGTTTTCGCCAGCGTCTGCTGGCTTTTTCAAACCTGTTTAACCTCTGGTGAATTCGGTCGGAGTTGCTCTTTATCTCAAGTAAGTTCAGTAACGACTCGTAATTTTCTGCATATTATATTCGTACTGAATGAGTCATAGCATACACCAATTTAAAACAATCAACTATTCCTGAGATACAGTAACAGTTCTCATGCAAAAAGGAGGACGGATGAAGTTAAGACTAGTTCCCACTAAGACCACAGTAAAATCTCACCAATTTGACACAATATGCTGGACAAGTGAAACGTCATTTTCTCATTTTTGGCACAAAGATATGTAGAACCAAATGCATGTGTTCAAATTGTGTACCACAGCTACCTTCATACAATGTTGAAAGAAATTGTGTGCATCCACAACAATGTTAGAGGCCCTTGAAAACTGAAAGAGGGGTTATTTTGGCAGGTATTCTAGTACGAAATTGATGAGATTTTCTGTAGATGTAGGAATGACGCCAATCAATTTATCAACCAATGAAGGCTGGCCGTCACAACAAGAGCGCAAAGTGATCACCTTTATATACCCTAAATATCCACGTTAGCTTTAAAAAAAATTTCTAAGTTTTCATTTATCAATTCCATACACCTTGAAATCACTTGTGTCTTGGTGAACACCATTTTACCTCATAATATTTACAAAAGTCGTTAAAATTAACCTTTGAGTACCAGACATTCAGAGCTTGCCACATTTGGGTGGGAAAATACCCAGACTTCCATACTGTTTTATTTGTCTCTTGTAAGCAAGACGCAAGCACTCACCCAAATTGATTGTTCGGCTGTACAATCACTCAACTTCACCCAAAAATGGTTTCCACATTCAACTTAACTAGTACAGTAAGTAACTGTTACTTTTGATACCATACTGATACTGTTCAATAATGCAAACACCTTTGCAGGTAAGGTCATTCTCTCCATATGATGTGCTGGTGTTGGTTCAAAACAATGCGTTGCAACAAATCTTATCTACGTATTCTACTCCTTATAAGGCTCTGAATACTAACCTAACTGCGCACAGAATAACAACAAAATACAAAACAAGCAGTGTTTAAGAACTCTGCACAGCCTTTCTTGATTTTGGAAAGTAAGCAATAAACAGGGTAACCAAGTAGGTGAATTTCTATCCAAAGGCTTTGTGCAGCAAAACAGCGCTTATCAATCTCCAATAGATTCTGAGGTGGTAACTGAATAATTCAGAAAAACTCTCCAAAGTGCCATCCACACTATGACATACTCCAACAAAAAGTGGTCAGAAAGTTTAATAGTGTGGAGGATATTTGAGCTGGACCAACTTGATATACGGGGGACAACTTGCCCCCTTATCGAGGCAGGGGTAACTTGCCCAACGCAAGTTGTTGTATGGATGTAAACCTGCAGAAAGGACAGAAGTAGTAACAAGCCTTGTGCTTGCTCAGTGAGACACACAGGGGTGTCCGATCAAATATGAACCATATGTGTCACATGGCATAGGGGAGCAAGTTGTGTGGAGTTGACCATAGGCTGCAACTGAAAGGGGGCAACTTGCTCTAGGGCAAGTTATTCTAGGGTAACTGATAGCCTGGACACTACTCATCAAGTCACTGCACCTTAAGATGCCATTCCATGGCACAAAGAGCTCTGTAAATACCGGTATGTTACAGTACCGTAAACTCACGGGTCAGTGCCCATGCCCGTGTAATCGCACATCCCCGATTTTTGGTCAATTTTCGGTTTTAAGCGCCCACTGCTTGAGTAATGACCCATCCCCTAGTTTGTGCAAATTTCCCCTCAGTGCCCACCTCTTGGGTAATCACCCACGCCGACTTTTGGCCAATTGTTCATTTTAATCACCCACTGCTTGGGTAAATCGCCCACCCCCTGTCAAAAGTTTTCCCAATTTAAGCGCCCAGGGCGTTAACCCGTGACTTTATGGTATATCACAGTGTTACCATGTAGACAGTTGATTTCCTTGTCATGATGACTTTGCCACAACTCCTATGACATCTGTCACCTCTGATGATAGACAGATAGTGCAACTGTACAGGGTTCTTCACTTATCAAAATTAAAAGAGGGCTGCAGCAAGCTAGACAATCAAAGGCTACCACAGGTATTCTCTTCTTATATTGAGGGTTTTAGGCAGGCTATCCCAGGATTTTTCTTCAAAATTTAGAGCTTGTTTCCAGCATTTTATAAAACCTTTATTTGTTGAAGTAAGTCATTCCAAGAATGAGTGAAATCTACATAGTAAATATATTTTTCATTTCGATCTAAATTTTACCAATGATCTTGCCAGTGAAAAGTAAAGAATTTTTCTTTCGATTCCCATTATCAAACAAACAATTCAAAAAAATGTTCCTATCAGTTAAAACCATTCCACTTTCATAGTGCCTTTGCCTTTCTGCACAAGTGTTCTGAGTAAGTGAAATTGTGATCTCTCCTACAAAGAAAAACGGATGGACACACTTGACAACAATTGGGTTGACAATGAACTAGTACATTATTAGAAAAGGGAATTTTTAGTATTATGTGACAAGAAACTAGGGATTTATTAAACACTTTTGAAACAACATTGGTCACTTCCAAATGCAATACCAAACCGTTCGATGGTAACTAAAACCTTTGTGTTTGATTTGCTAATCAACAATTTCCTGTACCACCCTTACGTACCTTTTAGAAGACAAAAATCAGAACGGAGTTTTCAGTTTCATGGCGATTTCTCAATGGTGTGTATATTTGACAACTTTTGTTGTAGTTGGTATCAATTCCTGTGCTACGTACCGAGTAATCACCCCTTCACTTGAAAAGAGCTAGCCTGGGTCAAGAAATATTGAATTGAGTAACTATTAGTCATCATCCCATGAATTCCAAAGGAACTGTTAAATCTGATTATAACAGACACCAAAAGCAGCTTTTGTACGCATCAATGATTGTGTAAACAGAACTTAAGCTGACTGAAAAAGAGTGCCTAAACATTTCCTGGCTTAACAAATTAAAAGAGGGCAAAACAAAGAAGAGCAAAAGTCAACAGCTCAAATTAAAAGAGGGTATAGTCCCCTGCTATAACAGACCGTGGTGAACCCCGTTGTATGAAAACCTAGCAATTAACCTAGAAAATTAGAAGTTCAGTCTTGTATTTAATGATAAGTACAATATGCAAGAGGTGTTAGTTATATCAGACCTCTGCGCCCCCCTTACGAATTCTGTTCACTTGCTTTGTTTCCCTGCAGTATACTAATTCCTCATTTATTTTGCAAAAAATAAATGCAAAAGCTGTCCTTTTTCCGTTTTTACAAGTCCAGTGACCTTGCTGCAGATATGAAAATGAAAACTGGACCAGATGTTGTTTTATGAGGTCTCTCCTGTTCAAACAAAGCCATTAATAGACAAAAACCTACACAGAACACCATTATTCAACACATAATGAATTATCGCATCAGCAGTACAGTTTAACATGATGACAAAAGTTTGTAACGAAAGGTTTGTAGAAGTACTGCTCAAGGACAACGAACACAATACCAGTGCAGCGTACAGGGAGACTACGCCTATAAACATGAAAGCAATGAAGGGAACAACCTCTACCCTTCGTTGTTAAGTTACTTTAACTCATTTTTATAACCAAACATGATCTATTATAGGTCCAAGTAATCTATCTAGTCTCTAGGTAGAAGTCTATTCATCACCTTCAGTAAAAAGTGGGCATTTTACCGCCCTAATACCACCAAGGCACCACTGCAACTGACTATTCATTGCCCAAAGGTTAGCAAGTGGCATGCATTTTGGGAGCTAAAATTCTCGCTAGACAAGCGACGACAATGGCAAGTTTAAGGAAGTCTTGGCTGTAAAAACTGGGAACAGGCACTAAGAAGAACATGGGGTTTTTTGTGAAAATTTGGAAACTTAGGAAGTGGCTGTTAACCCGGACAAGTAGCACATGAGAAAATACTTCCTTTAAATATTAATTGTCTGCACATATACATAATTCCTAATTTTGAAAAAAAATTTACGTACTTCTTTTTACAGCACGATCTTGCAGTCACTACGGTAACTTCAGGATCCATCATTTTAAACCTCTATTGGTCTATTTGCACAAACCTCTAGCCTATAAGTCAAGTTTTACTCAGTATCATATTTTTAAGGTTTACTCGAGTGTTCTGCTAGTGCGGGTACAGAATTCCCGATGCTGGAGCAGCTTTACAAATACTGGTAGACGCATGGGCCTAAATAGTAGAAATATGCAGTACGACAGAAAAATGAAGTCTGCTTCGTCAAAATCATCAAGAAAATTAATTACTTCATTCTTAGCATGCTTTATAATGTGCAGCTGTTAAAGCGTTGAGATGTGCCCACGACTACACTGCAAACGGTATGCTTCTAGCAGTGTTCATTAGTATCGTATATACATATGAAGTAAAAGACCACTAGGAGGCGCAGGATAGGTCATGTGTATGGGCAACAAGGCAAGTACTGCCATTTCATTCACAGATACTTGTTCACTAAATAATTAATATGGTGAAGATCCATCCAGGAATTTGGTACACATAGAGCCATACATAAAGAAACATAAATTGGCACTGAGGGGACATCATGTCAGATGTACTCTTAACTGGAACGCATATACCATAGACCAAAATTTGAAGCTCTATCGACTAGGAGATTGGTAGACATTGAGACACAGGCAAAAAACAAATTTGCAACTAAGGGGCACCACAGTAGTTGGATCTGTCCTAAAATGTATGCAAGTCATGATTATCTCAATAGGAACACATCTGTAAAATTTGATAATGATCCTTGGAGCGCTACTCGGTGATGGAGAGGCAGATGCCAAAAATAGCTGTTTGAGAGAGCATAGGTTAGCAGCAAAGAAAAAGTTGAATAGCCACCAGGGGCATCACGGTAGTTTGATCTGCCAGAAAAGTCAAAAGCACATTTCATGAAACCTTCTACAGAGTTTCACACATCCCCCCTCCCGGAGTACAACCAAACACCCCCTGCCACCAGTCAACCGGAGTACAGCAAAGTGCATCACTGGACTGCTGAAGCTACAAAAAATTCAAAAATACCACATCAGTTCACCTCATATCACATCTTTTTATAAAAGTCAGCAACTAAAAAAATACATCACCCAACCCATTCTCAATAAAACAGACCAAGATCCAAGATTTAATCTTTGTAGTCGAAATCAAAAGTGGAATTCTTTTGACATTTTACATTCTAATTTTGTCAGAATTCAAGATAAGAATCCATTCTGTGCTCAAGTATATTTTATTTTATGCATACGACTGTATAGAACAAATCACCATATGATTACCCAAGATTCTGGCTAAAATCCCAAGTAGAAATTCGAGATTTCAAGTAAAATTCAAAATTTTGAGTCCAGACTCAAACTTACAGTATTGATGCTGAGGTCAACAAGTGCAAGCTAGGATTAGGCAATCATTCACCTGCATAATGTGCTGGACCACAGAATAATAAACACTTACAATCTTGAAACAACACAAAAGTAGGAGAAAACCCTTCAACAGGATCACTAAACAGTTTCATTAGGATTTTAGGATTAGAATACAGTAGAAAATTTCTTCTAATAATCCAGGAAACAGAAGTTTTTGGATGCCAGTGTTGACTGCTTCCCAAGGATTCGCGTGCCAAGGATTGTAGAGGCGTTGTTTATAACATTCCTTGTGCTTTGAGCAAGACTGATTACATTGGTGAAACTAGTAGAAATTTTGGTGGTAAAATGGCTGAACATCACAGGCACGTTGAGGACATGACCAGATATAGAACTTTCACCAGGTCGAACAGGAAAGCCTCCCTCAGTGAATTTACCAAATCAGCGATCACTGATCACCCAAAAAAACAATCATGTGATTGACTGGGAAAATGCAAAAATAAGGTAAGAACCCTACCACCTGGACGACTAGCAAAACAATTTGATACATATACGGTAGGTTATCCCAAATACATAGGAATACTAAGTACTACCACATCCTATTGAGGATTCGTTTCATCTAAGAATGTCCCAAGTCCGCAGAGATTTGCTTGAAAATACACAGAATTATTTCCACCAGTTTTCACATGGGAACGGCACTAACGCGTTATAACTTTAAAACAGATTGCGTAAGAAGCGGATTCAAGGGAACTAACCACAACCAACAAACCATGAACATAAAATAAGAGCTACAACTCTCAAAGGCCTTTTCCACTGGCTCCGAAGCTTCGGTTTTCAATCGAAGTTAACAGCACAAGTTAACTGTGAAGTAAAGAGATGGATTTAACAGCGAAGCGTCAACGATTGACTACAGTTGGAACACTTAACTTTGATGCAATTGGAGTTATCTGCAGGGATCACTGCCAGCGTTTGCCAATAGCTACGGTGATTGGTTACTAATTGTTAATACTTTGTTATAATAATTATTATTTTGGCAATATAAGCATTCAGTTTCAATTTGTCCATGTATCTGTTGGATTCTTTCCATTAAAAAATCATTGAACGTGAAGTGTACGCAAAACAAGTTCCCGCCATGCCATATCACCTTTGTTTGGATCAGCTGTTAGCCTGCTCAAGTACATCATCATCATCCCAACGTGACAACCGTTGGCTGCCTTTTGAAGTTGACATTCTAGTTTCCAATTGGGGAGAGGTCCTTGCCATTTTTGTGGCAAGCACTGACAAAAACAGCAAGGCAAATGACCAAAGGTCATACTAATGCCGTTTTGTGATAACTTTGCTGATCTACAACTCCGAAGCTGATGAGAACGCTCATGTTTAACTTCACAGTTAACTACACTTAACATCGAAACTTCGATAGTAGCAAAGTTAACTGTATGGAAAAGTGCCCTCATTGAGAAAAGTATCGTCTACTTAACAATAATAACTGCAGATAACTTATAATGGGGGAACACAACAATTGATTTAATACCACGTAAGTTTGTA
This sequence comes from Phoronis australis, assembly GCA_002633005.1. Taxonomy (NCBI): domain Eukaryota; kingdom Metazoa; phylum Phoronida; family Phoronidae; genus Phoronis; species Phoronis australis. The sequence goes on along the minus strand of NMRA01000038.1, from coordinate 1,180,693 downwards.
CAGAATGCACAAAATCAATGACCAGTTGACATCAACTCAGGGCACCACACCACAAGACTTAGTTAAATTGTACCAGGTAGTAAAAATTGATTCAAGTAACCGCACTGTTTTGTTATTCAAATCAAGTACAGAATTATTGTAGTCACTTGGTATTAACACTATTTTAGTATCCCAGACGTAGTTAATAATATAAGCTTCAAGTAAAAGATTAAATAAATTCCGATATATTTCTCAATATAGCAAATATACCTGAACTGCAATCAAAGGTCATTTAGTAAAAATGAAACGAGGCCAATTGAGATTGTTCACTCGATATCCATTAGGTGGTGCTCATGAATAAAGGTAGACCGTATGCACAAAACATGTTTTCCTACCAGTTCAGCGTCACTGTGTCACAGCAGTTCAGCAAGCCACATTATTTTCTAGCAATGTCGTTCACATATAGGCAATTCACACAACTGAAGCGGGTCTCATCATTTTCAGATCGTAATTTCAAATAGCCTATCAATGTTATCAACTTTTCAAAAAGAGATTACAAATGATGAATGATAAAAACATTGAGCCACAAAGCACAATGTCATTAAAATCAAATAATTAACCACTTAACGTGTAAAAAAAATTAAGTTGTTAAAACCAGCATTTCAAATTGACAATTACCTTGCACAAACAATGCAATGTCAAAACAATGCTTACTGTTCACTACCAGAAACCACTATTTAGACACAGCGCATGTTTGTGACAATTAACAACATGTAGTGTCAGGGACTGGTGGTAAAAACAGGTCCAAGTTTTTAACCCTTTATTCACTTTTTGTAATAAAGGTACCTTTCACACCAATGTTGCAGCGTTGACGTTTTAGGCAATGTCGGTGGGTGAGAAAGTTTACTTCCATCTTGGATCGAAGTTAAATCGTCAGTAACCTTCACAGTAAACAGGTGGACTTAACAACAAAGCCTTGACACTTCCATGCATTTTGAAAGGTTAATGTCAGTACCATGGAGTTATCAGCAGGTGATGCTGTCAATAAAAGCAATGTTGTGTAATTTTTACACAATGACTGACTTTCACTGAGGTCAACATGCGTGACAATGACCTAGAAGTGAAAGTCAATAATTCTTTTTTGCATGATTACACCACCAAGTACACCATGGGAGGATGCAGTGTTTGGGCATTCAATGGTACCTCACTCAGTTGGTCAGTCTGTAACAGGCTCTTAACTGAAACTGCAGAGAAGAGGCTTGAATGAAACTTCCTGAACAAAATAACAACATAGTACATAATGCGAAGGAGCCATATTTTGCAGTCATAACGGCCATTCAAGTGCAAAATAAATGTAAGCCTGGAGTCAGTATGCTCAGCATGCATGCAGTCAAGTCTGCACAGAAGATGTGTGTTGATAGTCAATGAACATTTTAGCTTTCCACAAATTTATGAGCAATAACATGGAAGGAATCGAGATAAATTGACCAAGGCAAGAGGTTTGCGATCACTCAGTGCTTTGCATTTCAAGGTGGTTTACAAATTAATGAGACAACAAAAGCTGAATGAAATTATCAGAACTTAGTGTACGAAGACGTACGCTTCTGGCACAGAGGTAAAGCTTCCGCTTGTGAACAGATAGTACGCAGAAACGAACCATGATGAGATCTCCAGAGTTTCCAGCTTTTCAAACATGCCTCCACATTTCCAAACATGGCTCAGAATTCTTCAAGCATGTTACGGCACCGTGTTGAAATATGACATGACGGGAGAACACAGCTATTTTCCAGCAGTATTAGACAACTAGTTGCTATGACAGTATTTGATGCGATGAAACAGAAAAAATAAAATTGAAGTGCACACTGAAACCTAGTGCCCCCTTCAGTACAAATATGAACATTCATTCTACAAGGTATTTGAAGTTTTCCAGAAATGATTTTCCAATAAAATAGTGTAGGCTAGATACTTGCAAAATCAAATTTTGTTTACCCATACTGATTGAAATTTTAATATATAATCTGACAGTGAACTTAAGGCTTCAAAGAAATTGTAGTACTGCATAATTAAGTACTTTTTCAAGCTGGCTTCATAACAGTCTGACATTTTGGATTAATTTTCCCTAGCATACTCGAGATTTTACGCTTTCTCGAGTACTACTCAGAAATGAGAATTGCTTGAGATTTCAAGCACTTCTGTTTGGGCACATTTTGGAGTTATCCAAAACATGACAAATTACTCCTTTTTAATATTCCTTGGAGTGACTGTAAATTTTGTGGTTGCGATCCTAATGTGAACAAGGGTCACACCGACCCTTCGAGACACAGGTAGAAACCAGGCCATCAGTGGTGGTTAGGGAGGTACGTACCATGAAAGGTAACATAATCAATGTGGATGCTGTAGGCATACAAACGAGACGTTAAGCAACAAGGTCCCGTCAGGCTACGTCTACACCACGTTCAACCCTGAGTAGTCCAATTCCTGCTACCAAATTTTGACCTCGCTAAGAATATATTTTAAACTTAAAAATGCGACTTTTAAAAGCACTTACATGCTTCAGCAATCCGTTCTAGAGCTATGCATATATGCTTGATGACGCAGTGTCTATCAGAAATGAGGCAGATTTGCAAAGACTTTGAACTCCATCTTTACTCCATGCGTGAGAAGCATTGAGAAGTTTAGGTAAGGTAGGACTCGGGAATATATTCTCCCCCAAAATGGCAGCTGGGAAGGGAAGCTTGGCAGAATTTCACATGTTCAGTGTTAATTACAACTCATTGTGCACATACATGCATGTTTGACTAGATACTATCCCTTGTATTTTGTAATTTTGTTGTTTTATTTTAAATGAGAAATTACCACGGCCTCAGGTCGAGCCCCATCAGAGGGTGGTACAACTGTCTCGGATGACCCGGTAAAGGAACTGTGCTTAAACTTTCTTTAATGATAAAATAAAGCACACCAAAGAATATGTAAGGAAACAATCAGGTGTAAATAATGCACTGGGCATAAATTCATTGCAGAAACTGAAATTACCTCCCATTCATGCAAATTATTGGTCACCTGCCCAAAAAAAGTTTTGACGTTGCCCTATAAAAACATGGCCGTCAACAGACGAGTTTTAACATGTGGCCAAGTAAATTGCACTGGCAATAGTGTCAAATTATCTTAACTGAAAGAGCAAAGGGTCAAAATGAAAACAGTTTACAGGCAGGTACGTCTGAACGTGTTGAGCTATCTGATTCTCAATATATTTTCCCTCAACAGTTCATCGCCAACTTCCAGTGATAACTAAACGCCTAGTAATGATTGGCAAAATACGCAGGAGGGCCTATATTACCTCCACTCTAAACAGGGTCGGTGGACCAACTAGTACTATATACTAAACTAAGAGGCCAACCGATAGTTAAATTATTTGCTTCAAGTATAAGTAATGGAAGGCCTGAGCCCTGAGGGACGATACGAAAAGTACCATCAGAGGGAAGAGAGGAAGTGTAGGGCACATTTATTCTCACGCCCCTCCCCCTCCTAGTTTCAAAGCATTGGCTTTGGCTCTGTGAGCAGTGTAAATGACTATGGCCCCCCACCAGTAAATTATAACCTGCAGTACATGGTTATCAATGTGGATTAATTAAGAACTTTAGTTTTGACACTTGTCTTACCGAGCTGGATTTTATGCACGTCTCATTCAGTATCAGGCGGTGCGTTTCCCATCTCCGAAGATACTTGGAGTTCATGATTTTGCTGACGATAGTCCTTGTATGGTTCAGACGACAAACTTGGACGTCTCCTTCGTTCAGGAGTTTATACTTAGTACCGTTTTTTCCGTGTCTGTTTCTATCCGTAGTTGGCGAAGTCGCCATTTTACTCCTGCTCCGCTTCACCATCAATAGACAACGTAAAACTCAAGATAAGAAGAAAAGAAAATCTAAAAAGAATCGTAAACCAACAGAATGTCGTTTGAACTCCCAATACACTACTGACGCAAAGAAAACAAAACACTGTACATCCACTGCACACTTCAAAACCCGACATAAATAAATCAACAGTTCAACATAATCCGCGGAAGTGGATGTCTCTCAGTCACGTGGGTCATGACGTCACATAAGGAAAGGTCAAAGAAGTGTAAATAGGGATGACCTTAGTCGCCACGCGTCACCGGCAACGTAAATCAAAACAAAGTGAGTGTTCGAGAGGAGTGGGTTTAGAGCGAGAAAAGCAAGAACTCAAAAGACTACACTCGTTATGTATAGTGCCAGTGAAGCACATGATCATACTAACTTCGTCGAACAAGATTCTTCCGTCTACGAAACTTTTCCAAGGTAGCCCAATTCCGGCACCGACAAGTAAGCAGGAACTGAAATTAGTCAACAAGAAAGGTGTACTGAACCGGAATATGGGTGTTTCCCTATTGCATTTTTAATTACTAATATGTCAGAGCTCCCTTGAAACTGATTGTCCAAAGTCAGTTTCCCACCTTATCGGAATAAAATACGTACTACAGGTGCCCAGCCTGGCAACCGTCCGCGACTCAAAAGAAAAAAACGCTTTTGGCAGGAATTCCGTTTCGCGAGGACATTGTCCCTTCGAAAATGGTCGTCACCCAGAGTCAGTAAGGAACTAGTCTAAACAAAGGCGTGACCGAATTATGAGTGTTTCTTCCCACACACCCTCAGTTGAGTTTTAATTACAATATGTCAAATGGCCCTTGCTGGAAATTAATTATTCAAAGTCAGTTCTCCACCTTAACATCGGGATAAAATAAGAACACCAGTTTCCTTCATCTACACGAATTATGTATTAATTCTAGTGTTGCATGAAATCGATCTTTACATTAAAAATCCGACTTCCTGTGATAGCTCATATGATGACTGTATCTAGACGGAAATCGTAAACTATTATTTTACTTAGTTATAGTAGGACCGCTAATAATAACCTCGGGTGGCATAAAAATAACAACGGAAATTTTCGTAGCGTACCCTCGCCGGTTTCATGGAAACCTGTGGGAAGTTCTTGCCGGGGGTACAACTCACAAAGGGACCCGTAACGTTTTTTTTCGAAAAAAATGGGTGCTTAGGTGGATTCTGTGATGAGCTAACAACTGCATGTAAGAGTCAAAGAAATGATATTTTCTCCGTGATCTGTCATCTGTATTTAGTTCAAATCATTGAAATACGCTTGGCTATACATTGATAACATTCCACATACGGGTATTCAGAATTTTGAGAAAGTGTGTAGGGAACTATAAAGAAATAGAATAACAGTGATAAAACATTTTAGAACACTCGAAATTGAAATAAAACATATCCGTATTTTTCCATCGGGAGGGTGCCTTATTGGGCAGTTAGGACGAGGGGGTGGTGCATTTTTGGCATCTAGGGTGAGGCCCGGTAAAGCTGACAGATGATGTGTCCATGTCTTGGCGTTGCTATGGAAGTTAGCGGTAAAAGACTTACCACATGCGTGAAGTACCATAACGATACTGTTTCCTTCACTTCCACCTACTTAGAACACAGAATAAGTTTTGTCAGTCGAAATACGTCACTAAAATAATTATACACTTTCGTAGGTTACAGTCCTGCATGTACTCGTGTTTTTCACGCGCCACTTGCCCCCCCCCCCCCNCCCCCCCCCCCCAAGCATTTACTTTGTAATCCAAAACTAGCGTGTGTTGTGGCATGTAGGTTATGGTCGCATTGAACACGTTTTGTTGCCCAGGCGACAATATGTGTCTGCATTCACGGCAAATGTTGTCACACCTGGCGACAATATATGGTGTCACATTGTGATGGAACATGTTGTCGTTCTATCATTCTGAATTTTAAGGCAAATCTACTATACATAAATATACACTTTTTTAGGCGCCTTTATCCTAAATTAATGCATTATTTATTCAAGTGTTTCGCTCATAAGCGCATGTGGCTAACCGCTTTTAGGCGCAGGTGTCTGTCCCCTGCACAGGCGCATGCCTTGCTTGGGATACGTGTCCTCGGCAAAGGTGTATAATTGTACCCCTTCGAAACACTTCTTCTTGAGGTTTGACAGCGCATTTCCCAGATTATGGGACAGTTGAGACGAGCCTGTTAGGCACCTGTGAATATAGCCAGCAGGAATGATAGGAATAGCAGTCAAGTTCCGGCGTGGCTAAATGTTACAAAATTGGTGTTAACGTTATCATTTGCAATATTGTTGATTACATCCCACGAGCCAAATAGCTGAGAATATTAAAAAAATGGGTTACGGCAATATAAGGAGTTTAACTCTAATTATTTGCGTATAGGTAGGAACATGTGCTTCTGCATATAGGCTCAACTTCAAATATTGACGCGTGGGCCTAATTATATGCATATAGTTATCCTACAGTTGAATAAAAGTGTCTGAACTTTCATGATAACAATTTTCTGAAACTATTTTTAACCTCGAAAGCATTTTCAGTAGCAAAGTATCCCAGACACTCAAAGCAATTTTTCAAATGCCTTTGCCTTTACAACCACACAACGATAACTACGTAACTCGCGACGTTGAATCCTACTTAGCTTTGCAAACATATTCGGATGTTTAGTGATGACGTATCGTGGCAGCAGATGACGCAGTTTGGACCCAGAAACAAGAATAGACATACTGTCACACCATAGATTAGCAACTCCGACACTTTTTGTTTTTGCGTAACATCCTAGAGCCTCTTTCGTCCATTAATCGGTCCATGTACTATGGTCTATGATCACACTGGGTCAAAAACGTCATCATGACGTCAAAGTGACGTCATGCTAAACGTACCTTAGAGTCTAATACCTAGCTGGTACAGGGATTATTCCCCGGGCCATAAAGTTAACGAATATCATTCCTCAGTCAAGCTATGTTTTCAATTTCAAGCGTTTTTATTTTGAAAATAGATCCTTCTGGTCATTCGTTGTTCATGGATGAACACTGAGAGGAAATTTTGTTCGAGTTTAATTGACTTAGCCTTCATGGGTTTTAGTCAACTCTTACTAGGAATCGCTTTGTTCTTTTTTCAGCAAACATTTCTCCGGGTGTTACTGAATCTTAGTGTTTTTCACCATTTCTGATCGGTTTTGAATTATTTGTAATTGAAACTAGAGACGTTTTTACGAATGGTCACAGTATTGAAATGTTTAACAAATAGGTATATTTTTAATCGATAACTAAACTTGCCAAAATTAATGTTTTCTGGGAACACCGATTAAATATGCACTCACCCAGCCTAAAACATAGGGGGCTCGAATTTTTTGTTATGCGGACCTTTTACTGGAAGAAATCAACGAGAATAAAAAACGGGGCCACTAGGTTCAGGCCCACGAATGCCCACGAATTGTGCATACGCACAGAATTTCTGTGGATTTTGTGAACTTTTGTCTCGTTTACTCGGACTTTTTGTTTTACTGAGGCGGGCCTATAGTTTGCACAATTTGCCAAACTGGGGTGCGCTTGTTCGAGCCCCCCGAGCCCCTCCCCCCCACCCTGGGTGCGCCCATGATAAATACATTCGAGATCATAATTAGGGAATGCAAGGTGGACACGTCGGCTTGGAAATTTTTTAAAGATCCATTTCGGTATACTGCATACAAAAAAGATTTAATTTTTATTTTACTGCCTTATTCGCCTTTCAACTCACGCAAGCGTCTATCTGAACACTGAGCTGTTGAGCGTTTCATCGATTTATTTCGTAGTGACGTAGGCCAGGACAATATTGTCCGCTTTACGTTGCTTTGTGGTAAGACGTTTTATTTTTCATGACCGCGCGCATGACCATCACAATAATATATAATGGAATGTCAATCCCTTTTTCATTAGTAAAGTTCATGTCGCTTGCGTTGTGCCAACAACTTCCTCAATAACTTTTTGAAGAAATAAGTGAGTTCTCCCAAAATAAATTGTAATCCTGTTGTTAATTGATATCTAACGTGCTGTAGGATTTTAAAATTGCATTACCTCCATAAACAAATCACGACTGTCCTTGTTTCGTGACCATCAAGTACGTAACTAGTACTAAAACAGGTTGAGTTCAACCTAACATATATCACAACAGCGTGCAAATCAACAGCGTGCATTGCACGCTAAGTCTTAGGGACATAAATGTATCCCAAGGGCAATCCGCCTGCGCCAAATGAGCTAAACATAGGTACATCACGTGTGCCTATATGACTGACGTGCGAAACAACTATGCAGAATATTTCAGGAGAAAAGTGCGATATCAATATGTATACACAGAAGTGATTTACCGTACTTAAACACAGAAATCAAAGAAGTAGACGGTCACTCTTCCCAAACTAACATGGTAAGACCAAGTGACCTATCTAACCACTTCCGGTCCCAAGTTGGCCCCTCTCGAGTTGGCTGCACTGGTTACCGACGTTCATTATCGATAGATCGTAGCATTTGCGCATCTAGAGCAATAATTTTCAGGGTCAGGAATGTAGATGGTCTCCCAAATCTATATCAGTCGAAATTGAAAAAATCTAACCTATGCTTAGTAACAATTTATTCGGACTAACTGGAGCCAATGGGAGCATAAAACTGAGTCGCAATCACGCTTTTTTTGTCTTGACTGCATTCACATTCTAACAAACGACATAGCAGAGCACTCGCCTGTTGCGATCAAAACTACTATGCAAATGACCTAAACAACTTGATTGACATCGCCGCTCATTTTTGTCAGGACTGAGCCGGCCAGGACATTTCATCAGTTCCCGACCATGATTTCAGGCTTGATACCAATCATAGATGTCTTTGGATTTGGTTTGTAGTTAGTCGCGTACATCACTAATCGACGCGTAACCAAGGTATGACGAAATGGCACTTGTTAAAATGCCAGCCCCTAAAAAATCCCGAAAAAGAACAAAAAATAATGATGTGACCAATGATCAGTCCTCAAAAGTGGCACATAGATTTTTGACTGATATTTATGCCTCATCTGGCAAAGTCTACCCTGATTATACTACCCTGTCCTTCAGTCTAGCGAGTTGAAAAATCACGTCAGTAGAGTAAAGTCAGGAGGCAAGATTCCCAATGGGGTTAAAACTCCCACGTGCCCTGAAACTGTGAAGCACGTGCGCCACGCGCGCAAGTGCCCACTTCACTTGACTCATTTACTTGCTCAGCAACATATCGTAACGGCGTATGTCTATAGATGATGGCATGGGTTACAGTGGCGGATTTAGAGGGGGGGCCAAAGGGGCCATGCCCCCCACTAGAATTCCCCCAGATTCCATTTGGCAATTTGGGGGTGCGAATGTCTGACGGGCAAAACCCTGGCTAATACTCTGCCCTGCCCTCCCAATTCAAAATCCTGGATCCACCCCTGCATTTAATTAGAGTTTGTTTGTGAAAATCATGGGCTCACAACTAATAGAACTATCGTGGTGTAGACCGTAAGAAGGTAAATATCATAACCCGTTGCCACCATCTTTCCCATTCTCCCGATGTTGCAAATTTTGTATCGACCCCCCCCCC